>OX453274.1:28501939-28526939 GCA_949710005.1 Ricordea florida | reverse complement strand
ATAACATCGCAGTCGGTGCCAATAATTGAAATGGAAAGAGGCAGTTTTGAACGCCTCACCCTGCTCTTCCTCGTGTAAATGTCATCCTGCTGTACGTCTCTTGACATGCCAAAATCTGTCACTTTGCACATTTCTCCTTCGCCAACAAGAACATTTCTGGCAGCCAGGTCCCGGTGGATTATCTAAACAAAGAGACTTAACTCGCATCAACTTTAGTTTGCAGTTACGACAAGTGATCATTCATACATACGCTTACAAAAGTCAGTTGCTGTAAGTACTTCTCAAGCTTATTGGAAACTATCTCTGTTTCTAATGTAGCAGACACATACAGCAAACTTGATTCCCGCCCTATGAAGGCAGCCGGATATAAATGCACAGGGTGTCTCTGAGTTTATGTAAAATTCCAGGATATTTTCAGCCAGCAAGAAACAACGGACATTATTTGCCAATAACTTTCATTATTGAATATTCAACCTCGCTGGCCTTCTGACTGGCCCTTTGAATCTCGGTTATCAGCTCATATACCTTAGTCTGACCTTATACGGAACAGGGCGAGAATGGAGGAAAAAAAGTGGTTTTTCTAAGATTTCTACCGAAGAAGATTCAAGAACAAATGGAATACATCGTATCGGCAACGTCTAAGTAAACTATACAAACTTCGATTTAATGTTATTTCGTGTAAATATCTCAAGTTCTCCTTAAAATAACGAGAGGAATTATAACTCTTCCATCCGTCAAATTATCCAAAGCACTAATAAATTTTACACAAAAATGACAATTAAGTCTACATTTAAGTTTTTCAAAATGGGTTGCAAGTCCGTGTAGGAGTACGTTTTCGGCGAGGCCAAGAGAAGAAGTTAGCAAAGAAGAATTTAATTCGAGCCTCAAGCATTTTTACTGATTGCCAAGGTAAAACGACGGACGTTTCACGAACGGCACTTCAGTAAAGACTGGGGGATCTGTGCCAAGTCCGTTATGGGGCAAAATTAGATCTGAGATTGGTAATAGCCAACTCGGAGCTACGTGCCTGGTTGACTATTTACCATCTCAAATCCAACACGCGCCCAGGGAATAAATGTTAAATGCATGCCTTTCTTTACACTGATGGTTAAAAGGGGAATAATACCCAATTTTGCAAAGCATTGGTCCACAAAACCTTTTTAGAGGATAAGTAGCACATCCCATCAGCAATCTGGCCAGCGAACTTTAAAAGCTGCTCCGCTGTCAAACTTGTTTGGGGCTTCACATCCGGATCTTTGTAATATGTGTCATTGAGCCCTCGACTCTTCCTCAAGTAGCCCAGCAGATCACCGTACGGCACATATTCAATGAGAACAAGCAGAGGATCTGAAAAAATGTTGGAGGTCCACTTCATACTTTCAACCGGGCTTTGTACCAAGTCTAAGTGATCTTGCCGATTTAAAAGATGGCGAATCTTAAATACGCCCGCGCTCAGAAAAAACGCAAAATACTTTATGAGAAAAAAGCAATAGACAACGGTGAAAATTCAATGGCAGTGTACTAAATTGTTTCTAATTAAGGTTACCGTAGACCTTCGAGAGCCAATTTTTGCCAAATTTTGTTTTTAACGTCAAACTAAGTATTTCTATTTTAGCTACATTTTTCAAAAATTACTTCATCAAGATATTGAAACACGCGTGATTTCTTTGGCACGCCAAAGTGTGAAAGGCCAATTACAACGTGTCAACAGAACTAACTCCCAT
This sequence comes from Ricordea florida, assembly GCA_949710005.1. Lineage (NCBI taxonomy): Eukaryota > Metazoa > Cnidaria > Anthozoa > Corallimorpharia > Ricordeidae > Ricordea > Ricordea florida. Next base: position 28,525,215 of record OX453274.1, on the reverse strand, counting down.
TATAGTTTTCACGGTAAAATTGCCGGGTTCTTGAATTTCAAGTGTCGCTCTGTTCCATAAGCATCTTCTGATTTCAGTTGCATGAATTTATCTTTTCAATCGGTCTACTGTTAAAAATTAGTGTGTTCATGGGGAACGAGAAAAAAGAAGAGTCCTTGAACGAAAGAAAAAAGAAGCCTGGCCGGAAGAGATGAAGACGGTGCAGGGATCTCGGCGAAAGGAATAAGGGCTTAAGCAATCTACGCTGCTTACACTCAAACAGCAGCCATCGACAACTTTGGCTCAAGCCGCTCATCTGCAAAATATGTTTTCGCTAAGTTTCGATTGATTCTGTTCTGTTTGCGCCGGCTTTGTTGCTTGCAAAGTGTTAAGGATTTTAACAGCGACTATGAATCACCATACTGTGTCGTAGGATGCAGCAGAAAATTTCTAAGGTATATGTTCGCCTGTCATTTTGTTCCCCAGATAACTATTTCTTGCATGGACAAGTAATATGCATCTGGCATTTTAAACCAATAAAAGGCGCTTCAGTAAAGCGTTTTTGTTAAGATAGTTACTGACACATAAAAAACAAATTCTGCGACAATCGGAAATTGAAGTCAACCTACCAGACTCCGTGACGCATCCCATTAATTTGATAACATGAGGATGAGGCCTCAAGGTTTTCATCAATTTAAGTTCTGACAACAGATCCTTTCTGTCTGACTCAGGGGCATCTTCTAGAAAGAAAGTTAATTACGTTTCAAGGTCAGAGTGAGAGATCAAGGAGGTGGAGGAAGTAAGATCTTATTCTTACTTAGTAAGTGTAGTGACCACAACTGCAGGAGCAAAAGCAAGAAAGGGATTTAACCTATATATTGAGAAACATCTGGGACTCAAAGAAAATATTAACAGCCACCGGGAAACGGGTCTTGGACACCAATGTCGAATAGAAAACACTTGTTATCCAAAGCTAAGAAATAGTAATTTTACAGGGATACTTAACGTATTTTGGCCAAACAAATGCCAGCAACAAGATGCTATGGGAAAGAAAAAACAATTGCCTGTTGGGCAGGAAAAAAAAATGGAATTGGAAAGGCAACGCACTTCGCCAAAGATCCGACAAGCACCACAAGACAAACACTTAAATAAAATACCACAGGCAAAAGAAAAGTAAAAGTCTTCGCAGCAGCTCGTTAAGAACATGATATAGCCCTCAAAATAAAGAAACAGGGACACAGTTGGCCCACCCATTTTAACAAGGCCACAAAACAGAAGTAGTTGAAGGCCCGGAGCAAACAGTTATGAGGAACGTTTGTGTGAAGTGTTGTGCTGTCATAGAGGTTGAAGTATAGTGCGCGCAGAGTTAGTCAGTGGATGATCTGACGATAATATGGATGAAGACATAAAATCCTTCAGTGACTGACTAGCTCAGTGATCTCCTTATTGCCCATGCGGACGAATTTATGCAATATAGCGACAATTAAGATGTAACATGGTATAACAATTCCATTAACTTATTTTCCCTTACTCTTTAACATCTTAACAGCAACAGTAGTTTTTCCTGCAATGCCTTCAATATTCCAGGCGACTGCCTTTGCAACCTGTGAAAAGGCGCCTTGCCCAATAACGTTTGTAATCTGAACAGCGTCCCTTTCCACTTCCCAGCCTCTTGTTCCCGGATCAAGGTCATTGTTATTAAGGGACGTTGGCAGCTCCGGCAAGTGTAAACATATATCTTCATCAAGTAAAGTATTTCCTGTGTTATCATTTGTCGAAGGAGCTCTGAAGTTTGTTTCTTCAACCTGCAACACGAATTTACCACCTTTATTCTAAATACCAATGCATGTACCATAATGTGCATTAAGGAACACACTCAAAGAAACTGCTGATATGGAAATCATTGTTCATTGGCTAATCATGATAACCTCTCTAACTTATGGGAGACCGTTCACTTCAGAGTAAGAACTGAAGCCCTCCCACAGTAACCATTCGCAACTCAGTAATGAATAGATTAAGAGATGGTCGAAAAAGACCTAAAGCTCTGTTACAATGAGAAATACTCTTTTTACTAAAACAGAAAAGAAAACCGAGAAACGTACCTCAAAGCCAACGTTTGTATTCCCGTTCCTGTCAAGATAAAATGGGTATTAAGACAACCGCAAATTGAATGACTATAACTTACAAAAAAGCAAAGTCAAAAGCGTTTAGTTTCCAATTCTCTTTTTTCCGAAATAGAAACAGTTTGGCAATTAAATATTTGACCCTTGCAGCACAAGTGCAATCTTATAGATATTGCATTTTAGGGTGCATGTGAGAACTCCCATCCGCAAGACAAATATGTGATTTATTAATGTAATCAATTCGTAGAACCATTTCCGGCAGACTGAATATATCTTAAGGCACACGATGTCTGGCGTACTTTTTCCTGATTGGCTTAAGTGCTTCATGGGTGATCACATAATCAAGGCAAGGCAAACACTTCATTCTGGATAATAAACACGGTATAGTTAAGAAACCCTCCTACTCCAAGACAGATAGATCGCTTATAAAGGCCCTATGCACTCTAGACCTGATAGATTACATTGTCAGGGAAACCCTCTTAATCAAGATGAGATTGTTTGCATTGCCATAGTCAAGGCATCCCTCCCAGTACTGATTGTACAGATGGCATAGTCAAACTGTCCTCCTACTCTAAATGAGATAGATAACACTCCAGACTTCCCTCCTACTTACGTTCAGATAGCCAAAGAATCAAGGTAGCCTTCTCCCAATATCTTACGCACACAGAAATTCATGTATTTCTTACATACTTCTAATTAATTAACCAGTTGAAATACTTACCGTTCATTTGCATAAGTAGCTTCACCTGGAAGAAAAATCAGAAACCTTTTTTTTCTACGGTGCAAAGAATGACCATTACCTTACCGGTAATTTGTTCTCACGAAGTTGCCTATTTGCCAAGTTAGGATTTCGAGTAGGATTTTCGAGTTGGATTTTCGAGTTGGATTTTCGAGTTGGATTTTCGAGTTGGATTCTCGAGTTGAATTCTTGAGTTGGATTCTCGAGTTGGATTTTCGAGTTGTGTAAATAGTCTTCTTGTACTGGTATAATAGTCTCCTCCGCAGCCGTTATTGGGTCGTCACGCAACGCTTCTCCCCCATTAACGGCTGCTAAAACCCGAACTCTTTTTGTTTCCGTGAATTAGCCAATCACAACATGCCTCACATATTCCTGAGGCGGTCGCGCCAAGACTAAATTGTCCAACCAGAACTCGTGTTCTATCGGCTACGGATAGTAAAAGTGGATTGAGGACGGAGAATACCCCATCGTTTTCGGGTCACCAGGAGCGTGGCTGTTGAATGATCGTTGGAGAACCGTGTTGTGCAATGATGTATACAGTAGAAAGTTATGTGCAGTGGCTATGATGAAGCTTATGTTATAAAGCAGTGGCAAGTTAAGGGTCAATTGGACACTTGTTTTTGTTTGTCAATTCCGCTTCTGAAGTTACATTTTAGATAGGAAATCCTGTGTGAATTAAATTACAATTACTGTAGGCATTGAACTCTTAAGCTTGTAAATTGATGACTTCACTTAAAACAGTTAGTGGGGGAGAAGCGTTGCGTGACGATCCTAATAACGGCTGCGGAGGAGACTACTGGTATAACCGTTCGTCAAAATAGCAGTGCGGTGATCACTCACGACAAAACTGCGAATTTCTTAGAATCCTTCTTCAACAAGTGCACTGCACATGGCAATGGAAACATCGTTCTCAACAATCCAAACTCTACTTCAGCCGTGTCACTTTTACCGACCCAGTTGTTGACTAAAACTGTGACTTTGTTTGTAGATATTTCCATTGAGGATTTTGACTTTTTTGCCTAGATTTTCACTCATTAGAAGAAGCGAGTATTTCTTTGACAATTTTACAAACCAGCCGAGATAAAACAGTTTCGCTTAACTGATTGTGGCGTGTTTTTTACCCACCAAAAGGATCCTTGGTTTTTCTTCACCGTACACCTCAGGGGACGTAGTTCCCGATGTGGTGGTCTATCTCTACGTCTGCTTTCATCTGACAATTCATGCATGGGTCGGGTGGGTGTGTGAGATCATATATGGACTGATAGCGGCAGCCAGAGGCGCGGTAGGTACGTGGTGTAAGCATCATATAGTGGTTCCCCGTTAGTGAATATATGGCATACATTGCTCTCCATAGCCATACACGATGCTTACACCACGTACCTACCAGAGGCGCCTTTACATGCCGACGTCCGATCTCACCCAATAGAAGTGTAAAGCGCCTTTCAACATATTCATATGAAAAAGTGCGCTACATAAATTCATTATTATGAGCGTATATCGAGTTACAGATGGACTAAGAAGCTTAAGTTGCTCGAGGTGCAAACTCATCCGCTTCGCTCGTGCTCTCCAAACGCCCAGCGTGCATTCATAACTCGATGTACCCACGTTAAGCATGAACCACTGTTTTAGACCAAAGAGTCTTCCTTTTAGACCACTTGGTCTTCGTTTTAGACCAGGTTGTCTTTGGTCATCGGTCTTCGTTTTTGGGTCTTCGTTTTAGACACATCCGCTCACTAGCCAAATTTATAAATGCCTGCGTCCACTTACGAATTACATCGTATTCCGAATCAACTCTTACAGAGCGTGTTTTTGAAATGAGGTGCATCTTACTGGGGTAGCGAAATGAATTCAACTCAGACTCGTTGTCTTGCCACTTTCCTTTATATAGTGATGTCGCAAAATAAAAATGCAAAACACTAACCCGACCCATACAGGAATTCTTTCACTTGATGGCTGCATTGCCCTGGAAATCTAGGAGAAGGCTTTTGGACAAACTAGCTGATTCGTCACAGTTGGATTACGAGTCACCATCTTGAAAAAACCAACTCTACATCCTTACTCGAAATCCAACTCGAAATCCTCACTCGAAAATCCAACTCGAAAATCCAACTCGAAAATCGAACGCGAAGTCCAACTCCAAATCCTAACTCAGAAGTTAGTTTGTCTCTGTTCTCACATGTGCTGATCAAAGGCCAACATTGACGAATATGATGTGCAATTCTAGGTACACTTTTAAGTGTAGAAATGTCGATGTTAAGCTCTTCCATCCATCTCAGGGCACTTTACCAGCTTGAAAGCGGAAAAGCGCGCTGAAATTAAGGTTGTGTTGCATTGACGATTTATGTCAACCAATCAATTAATTTGTTTGATAATCCAAACGACTAAGGATTAATATCAGCAGCGACTCGGGCAATTTCAGCAACTTCTGAAAACACAATTTTAAAAACTCAATTTTACGAGGACCCATTGCGAGTACTTGTTAATGAAATAGAGGGGAACATTACTGAATTACTGCGCTCTTGATTAATCAGTCACTAATCCGAAGCCCTGGTACTCTTCTAAACGAAACGAGAAGCTATTGTTACAAAAGAATTTTGGCACAACTTTTCGATAGCATAGGCTGTTGCTATGCAACCTGAGGACCAATCGTAAGCGGGTAATTTTGCCCTCTTCACAAGCAAAATCAAGAAAAAATACCCTCTCCATTGACCAATCAACATTCAGTATTTTTGCTGTCTATATTATTAAGTGTAAGAATGTCCATGTTTAGCTCTTGCATATTTTATTTTACTTTGGTGTATGCAAGCTCGATCCCAGGGCACTTTCCCGACTTGAAGCCCGAAACGCGCCCTGAGATCCGGGGGGGGGGGTACTCCCATAAATTTCGGATAGGTGTGTGCCGCGTAGGGTCTTAAACCCTGACCCTATCTGAGGATGAAGCAAACGAAAATTGATACCCTATTTAAGGCCGAAAAATGACACCCTATGCAAGGGAAAAACAAAAACTAAAAATAGCGTGGACGGGTCAACTTTATTTCGTTTCTGTAAGATTACTGGAAGTTAGCATCAAGCATAGTATAGTAGACTCCCTGATACAATTTAGGTATCCTATCTAAGGATCACACCGGGAACACTATGTCAACATGGGCAAAAATGATACCCTATTTAAGGATCGAGAACCTTAAAAACCATACCCTATCCCGCGGCACATACCTATATAGCCCATATATGGGAGTACCCCCCTCCCCCCCGGGCCTGAGATCAAGGTTGTGGTGCATTGACGATGTATGTTAACTAATGAATTAATTTGTTTGATAATCCAAACGACTAACTTAAGCTTCTTTTAAAACTGGAGGCTTTCTAAGGAAGGACAGTTTTCCTGGCTAACTGCAACGGTTGTTGTTATAAGTCAAGCAATGGACTGACGTGACTCATCCATTCTCTCTATGCAATCCCGTGTATGGTGAGCACTTTAGTAGACTATTTTTACTAGATTAACTTCCCTTAAACCCTTCAACATTAGTTTTCCTTTGCTTCTTTATGTGTTCTATTCTCCTTCATTTACTTAATACATGCCTCTCCTGGGACCTAAATTGCACAGTTCCTTGATTAAGAATGACGTTTTCGCAAAAAAAAAACAGGAAATCTTCGCTCTACAGCTGCCACGGTGTTGATTAAAGTTGTCCTGAAATCACAAGCTTATATGCTACGGTAAAGAGCGTAGATATATAGCAATTTTGACCTAAAATAGAAAGCTTTACCATGTGCAAGGTGTCTTTTCCAAATTTGGACAGAGAGTACAACGATGATCAGCAAAAGTAGCAAGACAATGGGCAGGAGGATGCCATAAACTATCTTTTTCTCCTTGATCCAGTTGTTTTCAGCTAGAGTGTAATAGAAAGAATAAATATAGATGGCATAATGATCAATAGCCATCTACATCCAATGCCAATTACTGGACTGCATTTTAGAATGTTAACAAACAAAAAGCAAGCAATGTAAAACTACGCTGCAAAACAATTCCAGATTATTACTCTGGTAAGGCAATCCTTGTCAACAATTTCTAAGACACCTTTAAAATTCGGTAATTGTCAATTGATAACAATAGCTGCAAAGGCAAATTTTTAAATGGGTAGCAACAAAGTAATGCTAAGACAAGGCGCTGTGCCAGAGCCGGGTAGCCAGAGATACGAAACCTTCAGAATTAGTCGATATTCATTTTTAGCTCGATTTGCTTCCAACATGGAGAAAATTGCTATTACTGCAAGATCTTACTTGCCTTTGCATTTTTGAAATAGTTAAGATGAATCTGTCTTTCAAATGATACAAAATAATCGAAAATGGCATGGCTCTTTATCTAACAGTTACGCTTTGATAAAAATGAAATCCCTCTCCCTGTAATCCCTCTAAACAGTCCGCTGTCCGGTGATGTTCCTTTTCCATTCCCCAAATACCATTCCAAAAACTCTTACTCTCTTCAGCATGAGGTATCTCACTTTCACCATTGACTTCCACATTAAATTCCACAGAACCCTTTTTTTGATCAGTCTCAAACAACCGATTTTTTCTGTATTGTTTTATTCTTTGCTCATATCGTTTGATCTTTGCACTCTTTGCCAACAACTTTTGTTTAAGTTCTTCAATTACCAATGTTAGTCCCTTTCTTTTAATGTTGCATTTATTTTCCAGTTGTTTTACCTTTCGTTTTGATTTGATTTCTCCTCGTTTTTCCCTCTCTAATATGTTCACTTCTCTCTTTATTCTCTTAATATCTCCCTCGACTCTTCTTTTCCACCATGGTTCACTTTCTTACCTTCATCGGCTTTTTTAGGCCCAACTGTCTCGCAATCCGTCTACCTCATCCACCACATTTTGGTCTATATCAGCACTCCTTGTAACATTTTCCATACCATGACTTTCCTCACCTTCCTGCTCTATTCTTCTCCTTATCATCTGTAGTTCCTGTTCAGACAGCCAACCATTCTTTCGTATTGCCTTGGCCTGGTCAGAAATCCTTTGCTCAGTGGAATCAAACATTCCCCTTTCCCTCCACTCGCTGAACATTCTTCATCTTTAACCTCTTAATTATTGGTACCCCATTCTCATCTACAGGCCTACTTTGATACTAGCACTCCATAACTACGATATTTACTAGCTTAGTCCATTGCATCGTAGCAGTAGTTGGATAACGACCTGTTCCCCGCTGTTGGGCCGAGGAGTATCTGCCGGGCGAGAAACCTTCACAGGTAGTTCCGGTCTCGTTCACGCTATTTTCTGATAACTTATCATTAGACAGTTTCACTCATAAGAGAGTAATGTTTTAAGGAGCCACTACAACCAGTTTTTTTTCCTTTGAGAAAACATCTTCAGGAGGGCTGTCGACAAGACTTAGAGCTCCTCCTGCCAATGAAGCATGACTATACCCCGCTGGATACCGGTACTTCAAGGCCACGGGGGTATTATCATTACTAACATTATTATTGTCATTATTATCAATAATAATACCACTGAAAAAACATGGTCTAGCGCTGAACAAGCAAGAATTCAGAGACTCTCTATGCATCCGCCACAACTTGCCCCTTTCAGATCTCCCTAGCCTTTGTGCGTGCGAAGAGCTTTTTTCTGTGAATCATGCGTTGTCATGCAAGAAAGGGGGGTTTGTAGCCCAGAGACATGATGTAAACCGGGATCTCATTACTGCCCATATCACCAAGATGTCCAAAGATGTGGCAACAGCACCCTTAGTGCAACCTCTTGACAATGAAGTCTTCAATTTTTAGTCTACTAGCACAAGTCAAGAGGCTGGGCTTGACATCAAAGCAGGAGGGTTTTGGACATCTTGATTGACTGTTTTCTGTTGTCTATCCAGGGACAGCTCATCTCTATCAGCATCATCTCCTTGTTTTCTCTGTCTACAAACCTAGCGTCAAATCTGTTGGCCCTTGCAAGTGCTCCGCGAAAACAGGCACATCCCAATACGCCGTCACCTTGTCGTTTTGGTACACAGGTTTGGGCTGGTCTGGTAATTAATAGGGTGGAATTTTGGGTCGTTGTTGGAATACAAGTTCAAGGTCATTGTTTGGAATACAAGCTGCCCTTATCTTGATGCTCTTTTATTCTCTCTCGCTGGACTTAAGACCCCGCCCTCCTAACTTCCTAGCGAGGTACAGTAGATCTGTGGATACCAAGTGATGCTTAGCTCGATTAGCAACCATAACCTTATGAGTCTTTCTGTCTATCGTCTGCAAATCCAGAATATTCCATACCTTGGTCGCACATGAAGTATGTTAAAGCCGGAATTGCGAACTGATTGGTCGCCAGCACTTTGTTATAGTCTCATGACGAACTCGACCGGCCATATCAATGATAATCCTTCCACGTACATCTTCTATGCATTCTGAACAACCACGCTGTCTTCTTGATTAACATTCTCAAGAACTCCCGGGAATTTGTATTGCGATTCTTCCTTCAGACTTTCAGTCACATCTGCCTCCCTGATACTAGACTCGTCCCGCGTCTCAAGCTCGTTCCACGTTAACACAATGTCTTTCACGGCCATTCTCGTGTCACTCGTCACAGCTTTATGCTTGCCTAGTGAAGCTGCTTATCGAAATAATGAAGATCTGTGACCTCTTGGCCAATAGGTCTCGAGAGTAGATAGCCTTCCGAAGCTCGCAAATTCTAGGGGATTTATACTCAGCGTGACAAGCCTCGGAGATAGGGGGTCGCCCTGAGGAAGACCCTTACTACACATTATTCGCTCTGATGTCTCCATCCCATTCACAGTTCTCACAGCAATCCTTGTGTTTCATTTGGCGCTTAATCTCATAATCGAATCGCCTATCCTAGAGAGAAAATATTTGTTTCAATTTGTTTCATTTGTTTCAACCAGCGGTGATCAAGAGAGTCATACGCTTTTCTCACGTCTATCCATGGCATACTCAGATTGCGACGTCCTCTGTGGCTGTCCTGACATATCATACGATCTATGAGTAGATTATTATAATGCTCTTTGGCGCATTATTGTTATCAATAAAGAGATTATTATCATTATTATTATTATTGATCCACCGAAGGGTTCCAGATATTCACAATGCCCGAGAAAGAAGGATTGAATTCGAACTGAATTAGCCTTAACACCAACTGCACAGCATATCGTACATGTACATCAACAGTCACCATTTCTACACTTCTTACATACTTGGATTGAAGATAAGACTGTTCAGAACTGGTATGTCACCAAGTTTCCCATCACGGATTTCATCAGTCAGGGGCTTAAGAGGATCTTGTGTTCCTTTTTCAAGTAACAACTCCACAATAGCCACAACACTTCCAGACCTAGAGACACATAACGAGAAGATAAACTGTTACTATATGAGGCTAATTACCGTAAAAGTAAAAATTTCGTGAAGGGTTTTATCCACAGCCTCTTCACTTTGGGTGGGATAATAGCACAAAAGCGAAAGCCAATAATCCAATAATTTTTGTATAACTCATTTTTAAATTATTTTATTATGTCTTTGTATTATATCCTTTGAGTACACATCGGCATAGAGTCAAAGCAGAGACACAAACAATTCCTCAACCATTGAATGACTTTCGATGCCTTTTACCACATATTAGTAAACTTGAAAAATATAGCAACTTTCCCTAGTGGCTTCTGCGTGTTCTTACAGTAAGAGGGCAAACTCGCACAACAAGAAACTATATGATTTGGCTTGATTTTAAGTCAGAGCAAATAATTAATGGATTTACAGGCCATTGCATTGTCGTTATAGCTTTGGATTGCGAACAAGTGCTTATTTTTGTTAACTATGCGTTTCTTTTTGCCTATTCGTACAATCATACATAAATGTACACATTTCCATAGATTTTCCTTTGCACTGTCAAAAACACATACAATAATGCATTTGTTACATTTCACATATCTGTACCTGAATTCATTAATTATGAGTCTATACAGTGGTTTGGATGACCGCGCATACACAGTCCAAAGCTGCAAGTGAAACACAAAGTGCCCGGTCAACCGAGCAATCAAAATAAGTACTGATATTGTTTACCGCATAAATGGCACAACACACACTTGCTATAAACTAGAAAGAAAAACCGTGAGTACTATATCTAGAGCACTGCAAGCTAATCATCTCCACAGTATCGACTATTATCATTTATCCTGTCTTAAGATCTTACTGCAGGTCATGGTATTTTTCGTTTAATTTACGATTCTTCAAAAAACTAGAAATCTTGGAAGAAAGTGGAACTTCTAAGACTCTAGATTATTCAAAAGGTACAAAGTATAGTACGTTATGTAATATGGAATTTCTGAGATAGGAGGGACAAAGGAACGAACTACAATAGTCAGAAATTGCTACTCCGACAGCGCCATATGGAGACTTGGGTGTTGTCCTGGGACTATTGAAGTGTCGAAGTGCTGGAAATATTAATCATTCTATGTCAGTCAGTCTTCAGTTCGCTTTCAATATTTATTTAATCTAATTCCCCTACATGTTCGCCGAGGTTGGTGCCACAGCATTAAATGGGAAATACATTTCCGCAGATCTTTTGGCCGCATCTAAAGAGTGCTATTTAGTGGTTTTTCATGTTTGACGTGGCACATTAATTAGTTATAAATTCACTTACATTATTATGTGCATCTAGATGACTAACGTAACCGAAATAAACTATTTTACATTGAATGGATCGTTTTAGTGTACTCTACAGAAATGCACTATGTCAATTCAGGTAGTAATATACTCTGTAAGTGAAGGTTCTCTAATTCACGGAAAAGTGGACATTTCTACTTCCATGTGAAGGTACGAAGTTAGAAAGTAGAAATACTCTACTGATCTGTCTAACAAGTCATAATTCAGATTCTGATACAATGAAAGAGTATTCCACTTGTACAGAAAACAAATGCAAGGACCGAAGGAAATAAAAATAGACGCCTAGTTAACTTTTTGCTAAGGCTATCAGTTAATTCTAATTATTATACAGTGATGTCACTGTATTAATTCTGATTGGTTGGAGACACCCAGCTAATTCCTTGTGGTACTGCTTCTTTGCGTTATGTCAACTGATGATAGTTTTCATGTATGTAGAAGTGACGTCATACCTACAGCATAAAACAAAGTTGTTAACAAGTTTCAGCTACTGTGCACTGTCCTGTGGGGTCATGTGCGTATTCTCGTCTTGACAGGCACTCAGATGTTTTCATTATGAAACAAATATTGGAATCTGTTTTTGCATAATAGCAGGATATATCAAAGCCCTGCTCAGGTTTGTTCTATCCGGCTCACCGTTTGCCTTTGGCAGATAACAAAAATCTCGACTTAAATAATTCCTCGCGAAGCGAGGCCGAAGGCCGAGCGTAGCGAGGTTACTAATCGTGTCGGTTCCGGTCAGACCACGTGGCTCGCAAGCCCGAGTAAATCGAGCCGAGAGTTTTTATATATGTATATATATATATTTATATATATGTTTATATATATCTATATTTTAAAGGTGTCCGTTCGCAGACCAGGTTACCTGGCAATAGTAACGCACTTGAGAACGCTGAATTTCCGCCATTATTCGGTGATGCCTTTTTGAAAGTAATGTAAATTTTGTGGAAACCGATTTCACTCGTCCTGGAAGTACATCCCAGCAAGGTGATCTCCAAGATATTCAAGAAATATTAGCACGAGATCGTCGCCGAGTAAGTTCGAATACCGTGAAAATCAACACGAGGAAAGCACGACTCAAAGCAGGGATAGAGAAACGACAGCAGGGAGAATAACAACAGAAATCGCAGCCAAGACAACAACTGCTCGCTAGATAGAGAGAAGGACCAGGAATTCAATCAAGTTAGTTTTGAATTTGAATGTGTTATTGATAGAAATACAGGACATGAGTGAACGATTACATAACGAAATATATTGGTGTACTACATTCAGCAAAACGACTTAGAAGGGACACCGAGTAAGAACGACTTCAACGATTGGAGATGTCTCTGGAAAATAATTCTATTAGTCTAAAACCGGAATCGGAAGACGACCAACAGATTACAAGAGAATGTAAATAGGTATTTTTCATAATAAAACGATAGCGTTTCCAGTTTGAAGTAATTTCCAACATAGAGAGTTGCAGTTGTTATAGCAATCATTTATAACGATGTGATCTGATATCATTGCAACAGTGAAAATATTGTAAATTTTCTTGATCTAGCAGTTATGTTAAACATTTTCAACAGAATGTATACCCTGTGTCACTATAAAGTACTGGTTCTGCAATATTATCAGTGATCAATGTGATCATTTTAAAATAAAGCAAATGTGATTACTGAATTCTGAGTAGTATTTCTCTTTGCTATATATATATATATATATGTATGTATTCTCTGATTGAAAGGTTTCAATAATATTGTGTAGAGACAAGTTTCATAGCCTTTTCACAATGGGTCAGTTTTACCTTAGAGTGCAATGACCCCCCCCCCCCCCACCCTGATAATATTGCTATCTAGAACCCTTGCCCTTTTTTCACAAATGAAATGTTAATTCAAGCCTTAATTTGCAAAGTTAGACATAACATATTAACTTTGTTACTTTCTGCCGTTTACTTTATTTTTATGTCAAATATCAATATTTCATAACAACCACAACATGCAATTAACCTTTTACATTGGAAAAACTTTATAAAGAAGAAAATAAATTTTGTAATGCCAAAATGTTTATGATCTTTCTCATATATTCATTGCAAGTGTGCTGTATGTAGTAACAAGTGTTTCAAGTTTCCTAAATGCCCTATGCTTTCAATAATGATTTTCCACACAAACTTTCTAGACAAATGACTGCACTAGATTCTAAGCCTTTTAGAAGAAATGGTATTGTTTGGAGCTGTTTTGATTACTACCACCTCTGATGGAAAGCCTATTAAGAAGATTTTTGTATTGCTTTTAGTAGTAGAGTAACAGTAACTTTACCAAGATTAAGACATGAATCCCACCCCATAAAAATATATTATGTTTAACATAAAAAATATAACAATAATAATATCAATACCAGTAATAATAATAGTAATGATAATAATAATGATAATAATATAATGATAGTTCTTCTCGTTACTATATGTCATTGGTTACAGTTCAATACCTCTGGCTGCCATGACTTTTTCGATGAAATACCGTCCTTATATTAAATCTTTCTTCTGCAGTTTTTATAATAGAAATTTTCATATATTCAAAATAATGTACTATTCTATGGTTGGGTATGGATATTTTGCCTGTTTCTGTAACAGCACAATTAAACTTTCATGTGGTATATACTTTTGACTGATTGATGTTGATTTCACATTATTTTTTTACAGGAGTACGTAGTGCAGCAATCTTTTTGAACATATTAAGATTTCAATAACTCTTTCTTACATGTATTGTTTTTATGATATGACCTAAAAATAGCACAACCACATACTATACAGTGGGCACTCACTATTACCAAACCTTTATTCAAAGCTTTTGTAGAATCCAATTGTTTTACCCCCAATTTGTTGATATGGCATCTCTTTTGAGGGAAGAGGAATTTTTCTATCTACCACTGGGGGTACCATTGCAACTGGAAAGAGTACACACATTAAAACATGCACTATTCATAATGCTCTCAATTGTGGTTACCCGGGAATGAAATAATGACTGCAGTAGACAATAAAATATCTAATCAGAAGATTCTTCTTACAATGAATCTCATGCAATTATAACCAAAAAAACATAAACAAAGAATAATTGGAGCGTTCAGCTCATCCTCTGTGTAAGAACATATTGTGTTCAAAAGTGATGTACAACAAAGAAGACAAAGCAGTAGAGACTAAGAAAATAAAACTAAAGAAAAAAAACACAGGTTTTTACACCGTGGTAAACACAAGCATTCATATCAACTCTTCAAGATTTCACCTGCAAAAGATTTACAATCATTTTCAATTTGTGTTAAGTGAATATTATTGTGATACTTCATCGACTCTGTATTCCCTGTCAAGATAATAAATAATTTTACTTCTATTCCCTCTGGTGCAATCTCAGTGGCAGTGAAAGAGCTGAATGAAGGTCAATTTTTAAGCACTGTGTTGAGCGGTATACTGATCATGTAATTTGCACCAGGTGTCACTAATTGTGTACCAAACACAGCATAAGAAATAAAATAATGGGGATTACGCTAATATAAAAAATAAAATATATAATATAAAAAAAAATAAAGAATAAAATATGAAAGCATTGTGACTTCTTCAAAAACTAGCTTCGCGAGGTTTTTGCGGGAGTCGTATTTCTAGTTCTTAGTAGCATGCTCAACTTTATCCAATAATTGTTTTTCCCTATTTATGCGAGGCTGGAATGTGTAAAAGAAATTCTACGCTCACAGTAAGCCATACGAGCTGGAAATAAAAACAACTCAGGAAAAAGTGAACACGGAGAACATGCCATTTTATGTTGGGAATGGAAGATTAACCAGTATGGTCTGTTATACATTACCGGTAAAAGACAAAAACCAAAAGAACTAGTAAAAATTAAAGAATTATAGATAACAAGCCTCACCGCAAACGTAACATTAGTCGACAGAGACTTGAACTCAGCTGAATCTCTGTTTCTATAAGCATCTCTCCATGCATGAATTATGGTAATTCCAACTATATTAACATCACAGTCAGGGCCTGTTACAGTAGAAACCAGTCTAGTTAACTTAACAGACAGCAAAAGGTGTATTATTATTTTAATCATTATTATTATTATTATTATTATTATTATTATTATTATTATTATTATTATTATTATCATTATTCTTTTTTCTGGGGGGGAGGTGTGGGGCTCATTTGTGTTTACTTAAAATTACGCAAATACTGAGAACGTCTACTTTTCAACTATCTACGTCTTGTTTGGCCACTATCTCGCGCAGCTCAAGTATGTGTCGCAGCCCTGTTACCATTTAAAAACTAGAAATTATTGATCTGCTCAACTCGACTCATGCTTTTGATCCCATACAATCATATATTACTGCTTGTACTCACATTTTATGGTGACCAATCCCACAGCAGTGGCATTACTGCCATATCCATTGAAGGCAGTGCATTTGTACTTTCCAGCATCCTTCCTTTGTGCATTTACAAGGTGAAGTACAGGACCAGACACATTAAAGGTCCTGAGAGGAATGTCATCTTTTGTCCAAGTAATGTTAGGTTGAGGATCACCAGTCACACTGCAGGTCAGTGTGACATTTGTTCCAAGATCCTGTACTGTGTTTTCCTTAGGAAACACGGTAATTTTTGGTGGCACTAAAGAAAAGAGAGAAAAAGATGGTTTTCCCGGACTTGTGGGATAGTCAGCTCACAACCAACTTTAACCGAAACTTCTTCTTTATTCATGTTGATCCCAACACCATTCAGTTGTGTCTTTTCCTCTCCTCGATGAACTACTCGATTTTTATGCGTCTCCTTTTGCAATCAATGTTACATGTCACAACGTTACGCGGTCACGCAATGTCCGTTTAATGGGTCACAACTAAACATTGATTCCTTCAAATTTTCTTAACTTTTTACTGTTCTGGGTTTTTCCATGCAGTTATGTATCAATCTATTTCGTCGCCTATTTCAAAAGCATCAGTATGGTATTTTAACTTGTTCTGTACTGGAAAACTTATATTGCTGGAGAAAAGAAAATTGGTACGTAGATGTCTCTGAGTTAAGTTAGGTTACAATTAATAAGGGTTGCAAAAGGGCTTTTTTTACACAAAAATTACTGGTATATCAAATGGTAGCAAAATATTTTTAAACACTTGTGGAGAAATTTTCTTTTTCCGCGAGGCATATAACTCTGACAAGCCTGACCGATCCATATCTGTAAAACGCTTGTTGAGATGGAGAGACCTCTTCGTATTTGATGGATATAGAATTGTGAAGAGTTCATCACTTTTATTACGTAACCAGTAAGGAGGAATAGAAAGGAGGTAGTGTGCATATGTGGTTTGCTTGACCAACAATAACAGAAAAACAACAAAAAGATCGAAAATGTGAATGAATAGGAAAATCCATGGTCTTAAGGTCGTATTCAGATTTTGTCACATTGTAACAAACATTAGAATGCTTATTAAGCAGCTACAGTAAACGTCCATCTAAAGGAAACGGAACTGCTGTTACAGTAATTTGTTATTCACAGGAGGATTATTAGCACGACGCTTAACTTTCCATATCACAATAAGGTAAGTTTCAGTTTGTTACTGGTTTGTGTATACCTTATAATTATTGAACTGGAACAGGTCGTGTAATACAAGAAACGGCTGTAATTTTACAACGTTAACTTTGGGATACATGATAGCCAAAACCGGAAAAGATAAACCCAAAAGGATACTCTTTTCGCTAGCGATTTACACAAATAACCAATGGAATTTCGCATAACATTTTGAATGATTAAAACTTCATTCCTCCTTTCTGATGGACCTTAAATATATCATTCGTTTATATTACAGAACAGGCATGAACACATACATGATGTTTTAAGATTGTGCTTAAAATAATAGTTTGAAAACACTTTTGATGTCAAAAATAAGCTTAAGTCGTCCTCTTTAGGAACATAAAATTATATTCTGTCATTTATGTCCGTCCCGGTCCAGGTTTGACAAAAGCACATTGTCACACTCTGTCACGATACATTGACATAAAATAAGCATTATTCTAGGGCCATGAAACAAAGAAGCTTTAGACATTTGATTCTAAATTCCTTGGATAACGCCCTCTGATTTTCGGAATTCTCTTTTTTCTCGTCATTTGGCTTCTTCTTTAGACCCTAAAAAGTTAATATACATCATACAGTAAACGAATGTTAAACCCCCGTAATTCCTGTTTGAAAACTGGATCGTAGATGTTTAGCGTGACAACTTGCAAAGAACAGCAATGACTATACGCCAGTCGTTTAGAACAAGAAACCAGAAAATATATGAAGCCCATTTCAATTTGGTAAGTGACGAACAAACAGGAAAACGATACTGAGTTAGAAGTAAAGGGTTTCATTGAATAGGAACTCTGTTTAAATGGCTCAACTTACCGAGAACTTTAATAACCGTGACTGACTGGACTAGATTAGGATCTCCGGATCCATTACTATAAGTCAGGAGGAAAGTGTATGCTGTGTCTTCATCTGCCTTGGTGACTTTGTTGATAACTAGAGTTCCTGCATCCTCCGCTCTGTAATCATTTGCAAACACGGTTTTCACTTTCAATGGATTGCCTTCAGTTGTGCTAGTAATATTTATAGGACCTGTACTTTCCTTGGGTCCTTCACGAGTTACAAAAATGGTAGAAATCGATTCTACATTTAACAAGTTCCACGACCATTTCAAACGTACTGGAGAACTGCTCACTCCTTCCACTACATAAGTGGGATTCTCGGGCTGCTTTGTCCATGTGAATGAGTCTAGAAAGCAAGGGTGAAACAGTAAATATAAGTGTACCGACTGGGACATTATGCAGAGTGCTAATCTACCAGAGAAAACACATCAACATGTCTTGCTGAATGTAAAGTCCTCCGATAGAATAACACTTACGTGTTTGTTGCACAACCACAAACAACATAACAGCTTTCAAAGCCAAACGAAAACACGAAGAATAGGAAACTATCATCTTTGAGCTGAAAATAGAGATAGAGGTCTCAAAACCTTTCTCTGTAAAGCATTCTTTCACGTAAAGATTCACAGCCGGTCATGCCTGAGTGCACTCACCGACATTTAATACGGTATTGACCAATAAAATGATTGGCCTTCCGCAGCAGCAGTCAAGTCTCGCGGACAGGCGATTTACTATTTACAAAAAATCCCGCCGGAATTTCGGTTGGAAAGTAAATGGAACACAAATTTCTTGGACGTTCCGGTGACATCTAAAAAGGTAGTCCCGTTTTTCCGATAGGAATAGTCTAACAGGGTCTGAAAGGATGGTCAGAATGGGGTTTTATGTTTGGTTTTATATTTCCATAATTTTTAGTGTTTGCTATTAAATTGGACAATTTTTTAATGTTTACTTTTCCCGAAGAAAATACTGTTTAGCCTGCGAACAGGCTCCCGGTTGGTTTTGGAGCGAGCTAGCCGAGTGTAGTTAAGGGCGAGCGGGACGAGTCGAGAGCGGTCGGGAGATGAGGGAGTGCACGGGGGAGCCTGTAGACATTCCAGTGATGCCGCCGTTCCATGATACGAGCTCCTGGTATCAAGATTTGATTGGTTGAATCGATGACTGTTGACAGCTTTGAGAAGCTTTGCGATAAATATTTGACAGATCTTGACAACTGCTTGTAAATTTGCATAATTCTTGCCGCGACCGAAGATGGCTTCTGGGTGCAATGTACAATTGACGATCACTCATCGTTTCTGGGAAACGTCACGATTTTGCCTCGATAAAAATCGTCTCGATTTTACGACCTCACGTTATCCACTCCGGGCATTGGGATCGTGACCGAAGAACGAATGGATCACTCACGGTTTCTGGGAAACCAATCTACATAGCCTCGTTGAAAATCGTCTCGATGAAATGGGCACTCAATCTGATAAAAAAACGTGACTCGTTTTTAAATCGAGCCTCGTTCTCCAAACGAGACTCGTTTTCCACACGAGTCCTTAAAAAAATGAGACTCGTTTGGAAAACGAGACTCGTTCGGAAAACGAGACTCGTTCGGAAAACGAGACTCGTTCGGAAAACGAGACTCGTTTGGAAATACTCGTTCTGAATATGAGACTCGTCGAAAAACGAGACTCGTTTGGAAACACTCGTTTGAAAAACACTCGGAAAATGAGACTCGTTCAGAAAGCGATTATCGTTAGGGTAACGTGACTCGTTTGTGAAACCAGACTCGTTCAACCAGACTCGTTTGTGAAGGGAGGTTAGTTAATCAATTAATTAATTTTCCTTTTTATTTCACTGTTAATGTTTAAGTGTAATCTAATAATCAAGAAAATTTTAAATTTATTCGCAGTCTTACGTTGACCAGAAACTCAAGCTTTGAATATTCTTAAATTGAAGCCATGTCAATTGTTTGGTGTGGAATGCTTTATTTCAAACTTCTTTTTGTTTTTTCAGTTACTTACAAATTGATTGAACAAATATTACTAAAGTAAAGAATAAAGCGATAATTAATGTAATAATATCCGAGTTGTACTTTTTGTGTACTCCTGTAATGTTAGAATGTTTGCCTTTGACTCCTGCAAAGAGCTATTCGCTCTCTGGCCAAAAACAGTAAGGTTGAAAGTTTGACGAAAGAAAAAAAAAAAAGGAAGGAAATAACTAAAATAAACCAATACCGATGCACGTCGTTTGATGGGGGAGAGTTGCTAATTGACATAAGCTAGTTTAATTTAAAAAATCATCAGTGATTCCTTAATGTTGTATACTGTTCTTTAGCTTTGCTGGCAGGCACGCGTAATGAATAAGGCGATGGGGATAATCTTGATAAACCCAAAAAAGGAAAACATGGCCATCAGAGAAGGCATTGTAAGGTAGGCATGTGCAACACATAAGAATGCGAAAATATGTAGTTGTTACTAAACGTTTTTGGATATACTGACAAGTATGCAGATTGATTATTAGGGCTACTAATCAGAACGTTCAAGTTATAGACCTGTATCCGGTTTTTATAATTGAGGACTTTTTTATCAAAATGAAACCTAAACTTGCAAAATTATTCTTATAAATGGGCAAAATGGGCATAATTTTAACGTCGGTGACATTTAATTGATCATTTGCAGGGCTCTTAGATGGCTGAATAACAAGAACCAGCTGTGGTTGTTTCGGATCGCGGAGACTACATCAGTTGATGGTAGATTAGGTAAAAGTTAATTTCATACACATTGCCCTGAATCAGCATCTACAATGCTGGCAACGCTGAAAGTACTTAAACACACGTTCTAACCATAATCATTGATTGCATGATTTCTGCTTCTTGAAGTTTGCAGTATGTTTAGTGTGCGAAACACCGCGGACTCCATGCTGTTTCTTCTGCCATCGACGACATGGAACCCAACGTTGTTGAAGCAACTTCATGGTACGTTTGATCTTTCTCTTGTTCTAAAGAAGAATGCATTCCTTCAAGACCTAAATCAAGCATACAAGCTAATACGGGTAACCTCGTATCTTGTCGAATTATAAAGTCACACAATGTTTTGCCGCAATGTTTCTCCGTTCTTGATAACCAGCCTCCAGGAAATTCAAAGTGAACAAACATTTCTGCTACTATAACACAACCAAACCTTTTTTATGACTGTTAATAAGATGAAAACCTATTTTTATTTTGTTACCTGCTTGTGTTATAACAGATAGCAACCTAACGGAAATTAACATCCAGGACAGGTTGTCCGAGGTCCTGGAAAATACTTGCGACGCCCTCAAAGTGCTGTCGTCGCAAAGGTACTCTAGAATCGACCATTATCTTCCAGTTTATGAGCGATGATCGATGCATCAATGTTATAACTTTTTTTTAATAGTCTTAAACATTTTGCTATTTGAAGTAATCTGTGTAATTGTAAGTAGGTATTTGCAATTCTATGTATGTATCCAGCTGTAGATAATTCGTAGCTTATAGTTTCATTGGTTATAAGTAGGTGAAGAGTAGGCGAAGAGCCACTCGGTGGAAGTACTACTAATAAAGTCATTATAGTTATTATAATTGTTGTTGTTTTTGCTGTTATTATTATTATTATTATTGTTATTTTTATTATAATTATTATTATCGTGTGGAACGCTTTCCCACAAAGCCTTAATAGTGTAAATGTATATACATGCAGATTGTATATAAGAAAATTTTTTTAGGCCTGCATTTAATGTGATGCTTGTGCGATGGGGTTCAATCGACAGATGTACAACTGTTAAGGGTAATCTAACAGCGTTGACTTCAATTTCGCAGAGAACAACTTGACAAGTTCCGGGCGGAGAGGGAAGAGCAGGATAAGAACTTTCGTCGAACGCAATTGGAGGATAAACCAAATGAAGGAAGGGATCCAAGAAAGGCTGAACGATTGGTAAACATTACTTGCATCATCAGAGTATAAGCCTATTCTCTATGCCTGTTTGTCGTATGTGAGTAGATCCAAATGACATATTAATGGGTTTAAGCGAAAACAACAGTGGCTTCCCAGTATTCTTACCACCCTCATGTACTGCATTGAATATAACGTCTTCATAAACATTTAAACTTATCTGCAACGACTTTGCAGGATAATGAAAGGAAGGCAAGGAAAGCCCGCTTGTCCGACGAGCCGGAGGATGGTTTCACAATCCGAATTCGTGCCTTGACAGGAACTTTGTGGCGAAAATTTAAAAGAGGCGCTTATTTTCAGGTAAGGAACAGCACTACCAAAAAAAAAAAAGAAGTAGCCGTTTCAAATAATATCTACGTTATCTGCGTATTTTTGAATTTCCTGGTACAAACTGAGATGTAAAGTTCAACAAAGTTGGTACGGTTTACTTTAGTAATTAGCCCATGGCATTTGTTTTGACCTGATCCGCACTCCCTTAAAAAAGGAAACTGTAACCATAGCTCTAAATTTTTACGAAACCCATTAATAACTCAGTGCAATGCAACAAACCTCAAAACATGCGTTGTGTACAAACAAGTACGTTTAAGGGAAAAGAGAAGTAGAACCGTAAACTACTGAAATATTCACCACATTGTTATGTTATTCTTCTTAATGCGACAGGAGGTCTACGACTGGGCAGGAACAAGGGAAATTTTGCCCCACTATTTTACGATCCACAGAGGGGACCATCTTGTTTCCCACCAGGAAACGATTACCAACAACGAAACGCTGAACCTCACTGAAAGAGTAGGTAGAAAGTATAAAACGAACTGATACCCGATTCACACCGAATAAACAAGTTTACTTAAACCAGGGTAAACAAAATAAAAATGAGCAATTGAAGGCTGAAAGACTGAATTTATCGTAGGGTTCATGTAAATCCTGTGTGTCTTCATTGTCTTTGGATTTGGAGTGTACATTAGGCCTTATAGTAACTTGTATGAAGAAAACAACTTTAAACCATTTTTAACTGAACACCTTTTAAATGTGTTTAAACTTTGCTGTGAATGCTGTATTAGCGATTGCCTCATGCTGTGGGTAGTATAAATGGACTTCTGTCTTACTTGTTAGCACCCCCTACGCTCGTAGTGGCGAAATGTTGTTAGTATTAATTAACATTTTTCTATTACTCGTACAGGAGGAGGAAGAAATGGAAACGTTATTCCACTCTGAGGTTAGGAAATCAACGTAATTCGCACTCATTTATTCCATCTTGATAGTTAAAATACTTTTTTAAACTCGGGAAAGAACTTTCTGATTGACCCAGGGTAATATAACCGGAACTTTAACCACGCTTTAAGGAAAATACCCTCGATAGAGAGAGTTCCTAATCGAGCCAGGACACTTGGGACCAGGCTCTTCGTGAGCCAG
>OX453274.1:28469439-28496939 GCA_949710005.1 Ricordea florida | reverse complement strand
TCTAAAAGTTAATATTGAACCAAGAAGTAAAACTGGGATGATCTCTGGGTATTTTCTTAACATGTGAAAACAACGCTATAAGATTTACTCTTTTTATTCTTATTTCTAGTACTCAGGATGCTTGAGTAGAGTTAATATTGTCTACAAAAAGGGGACTATTTGATATTGTGTATTTGACAGATAAAAATGGAATTGAATTTGCTTAAAATGTTCTGAGCCTCTAAGATTAAAAATAAAATCAAAAGCTCACATGAGCGTGTCCATGGTGAAACGCTTTGGATTGCTCAGAACAGAGTTGATTTTGCTTATCTTCGTTCATACATGTATATAAAGGAGTAAACTATTTAGCTCTTAAAAGCCCATGTTCACCAACGTGACTTTGTGAGCTGGTGTTTTTGTTTTGAAACCCTTCCTTTGCCAAATTCAGGTGTTTTGATTGGGCAGAGTGTTCGTTTTTTTCACGCATGGTCGAAGCGTCACTCTACTCAAACTGAAGGGAGAAACTTTCAACTTCGCCAAATTATTTTTCTGTAGTATAGGGCAAGCAAAGCCGCATTGGTGAACATGCGCCTTCTTTTAAAAGGCAACTGAATTAGCCCTTGGTTGCTCGTGACGTTTTTGGCCTCCCTCGTTATAGCTTGAGTATCAGGCGTTTTTGGATAAGAAGGGGGAAGAGAAGAGCGAAAAAGAGAGAGAGCTAAAATGTCCTCTCCAGTAGCCCATAAGGACGACCTGATACTCAGGCTACCCTCGTTATTGGTTAAAAATTAGAATAGTAATATCAAATCATTATATTTTTCTGTTTCATTAGTCAAGTACTTCGTTAAGGCCCGAATACGAAAATATATTTACAAAAGAATGTTGCATAGAAAATCAAAAACAGATTTGTTGAGCGCTATTAATATCATTAAGAATAATAACTGATTAGAGTCGTGTGTTAATAGAGCAGTGTAATTTTTTTTAAATTATCAACTTTATTTATTGAGTGGTTACCATTAGTCGAAGCCACACCATCCCATAATGATTGAGCCGCTATACAATAGTTAAGATAAAAGCTTCAACAAATGATTTTTTTGTTAGTATTATCAATTGTTCCTTATTTTTATCCTCTTTTGTATGGCCGCTGGCTAAGTTGATTTGTGTGACAGCCTTCATCGTAATGTTATCCTCAGTTGAAATGCAAATAGAATTTTTCTCTTTCATATCAAAAATGTTGTTGTCGTATTTATTTGCTGGTGTCTTTTCAATCTTATTTTCCATCTTAAACCTTTTCTATCTAGGGGTGCCTACCTTTAAAAAAAAAACAAAAAACTTTTCAAAAATCTTGAAAATATAAATATGACTATTAACTTTCACATAGTAAAGAACGACCTGCTGAAATTTAAGAGTTTTCTGAAAATTTAAATCACCTCACAATGGACTTGACGATTCCCTAGTGGAATTGCGCGAACCGTGTAAAAGTTATGGGAATTACCCAAGAAGACCCCAGAAATCTTATCTACACCCAATCCTTTCGTTGCCATTGCCCTTACAAGTAAAAAAGGTATCACATTATTTCTCTTTTCTGATATTTTGAAGCCAGTGCATGGTTATTTTTTTTTCAGAGGATATTTTTGGGACATAAATTAATTTTTTTGGAATTTACTCTCTCTCTCTACCTTTCTAATGGTGTAATCCCTCAGAGTTAGTTTTTGAACGAGTCTCTGCGAACACGAAAAATCGAGTCTCGTTTTGGGCCCTACGTTTAAGAGAAAAATCGAGTCTCGTTTTTTGACCTACGTTTTCGAGAACACCGTTTTAACGTGTCTCGTTTCTGAAACGAGTCATCGAGACAGGTGGCAACGAGTCTCGATTTCACGTTTTCGATTCGACTGCCGGAAACGTAATCGAGAGGTCTTAAAATCGAGACGATTTTTATCGAGTCCTTTACGATACGTTGCCCAGAAACGATGAATGATTCCGAATTTATTCTGATATTTTGTAGATCATAACTTGCACTGGTGTTGAATGCCGGTCGGTTTGTGAACACACATTTCATCTTACAGCAAAGGTGACATGTTATTCCTCTGGTAATTTGTAAATACATTCAGCCTTTCTTCAAAAAGTACTTTGGACGTTTGATCCAGGACGTTGGAAACTTCATACTCATCATGCGGGGGAAAAACTGTGGTAAGATTTCCGCACAGGTCCCTACTCATTATGCATGCTGTCGCCGTTCGGTTTTGTCCTCAGAAATGTTTGCACGCGCACTTCCCAAGACAATTCAACTACAGCATGCATAATGAAGTAGGGACCTGTGCGGAAATCTTACCCCAGTGAAGATCTAATTCGAATAGAAACAAATTTATTGTCTCAGTCGATTGCGTTTCACTGAAGGGGTTTCACCAGTCGGTGATCGAACCGCTGTAGGTCGTTTAGAGCTACTAGTTGGTGTTATACACATTGATCGGATGAACCTACCAGCTGCTCCAAAGGTTCATTGCAACGGCTTGTTATTACTTTGCAAGAATAAACCACGCAAACGACTTGCCTGGCACAAGAAAGGCAAGGAAATTCAGGGAAATTCATTTCACGGTGTAAACAATGTCCTAGCTTTTCAACTTCGGCAGCCAAAACTACACCCTCTTGACCGGAAGCCCCAGTCAGTTCTTTGTTTTTTACCCTGTTAAAAACTGACACCACTGGCACTCTTTTCCCTTCAGGCGGATTTAATAACTTTTTGTAGAAACGGCAAATACGTTCCCGTTCGTCTTGCATTTCCCCTTTCCGCGAAACCCGCGTGCGGTAGAATGCTATAAAAAGCCGATATATCAGCGCGAGAAAAACCAACAATTTTGACAGGCTTAATTACCTTCTTGACTGATTTGTAACAGGCTAATCACCATGGGGTGGAACGGCGTATCAAAAACAATGTCTACAGGCTCCCCCGCGTCCCACTCGCTTCGCTCGCAGATTCACGCTCCCACTTCCTCTCGCTTCGCTCACGGAATCACGCTTTCGCTCACCGAATTTTTTTTTCCGCCCTCGCTGGGAGCCTGTTCGCAGGCTAATACTGTTAATTGTTTGGACGATTCTTCGGACATCTTCGGCAATAGTCGGACCTCTTCGTTAGTATTCGAACATTTTCGACAGTCTTCGGAAATGTTTGGCAGTCTTCGGAAATCTTCTGAAATAATCTGGAATTAAAAAAGAAATAAAAAATGGCCAAAAACTTACTTGATATACGAAACAAAATGATATTGGTCTTTTTGGAGCGGCTTTCGCTTCTTTTTGGAAAAAAATGATGTTTTATAGAATTTTTTAACGTTAGTGTACGTACAAAGCCAAAATATATATAGTGTTTAGTGTTATCGAAGTACCCCCATCCAGACCCTCTGGAAGGGTATTCCCAGGATCCTGGATTTCATCGAAATATGGTGTGTAGGAGATGGGAATGGGGCATAGGGGCGCAGCCCGCAAATAAAAGCCAAGCTAATTAAAAGCCAAGCCAAACCACCAATAGCAACTGTTACAGCGATAAGATTAAAGGGGCAGTCTCATGAGTTGCACATGCGCATTGATCACCGTAACCTATTGCTTACAAAGCTAATGGCCGCCATCATGGATTCCTCGGTAAGGGTGAATGATTCACATCATACTGTCATTTTTGAAAACATTAAGAACCCGAAAAACTAATTTACTGTCCTTTAGGAATGTCCAGCGCAATGCTGTCATTGTAATAGTTCGTGTAGTACGAAACGAAGAGGATCCAGTAGTCGGGGTTGACCTTGCAAAACCCGAAACGCATACTGTGGTGACAGTTGTCAATGTGGAAGAAAAGATAAGCCCTGCAAGAACAAGGTAAGTTTGAAGTGCTAATAAACCTGAACTTTGTGTTGTCTGTAGTTCTCATGTAAACTGTTTCTTGTTAGAAACCTAACACTTTATCTATCCTTTGTGCTTTTCAGCAATCGGAAGGTGTCAACTCAACTCCGAGTGGAAGGCATGTCCGAGCCCGAAACGCTAGCGCTCGAGCATTCTCACTTCCCACCCCAACCAACCGTGCTCATGCTTACGATAGACCGACAGAAGAAGAGGAGAGGATCAAAGAAAATAATGATGTGAAGGTAGTCTTCAATCTCCGTGTAGTTTAGCTATGAGAGGTTACATCTGGTATTACAGCTATACACATACAAAGCATGTTTTATTGCATAATAGTCATAGTTATGACATGGCAGCGATGAAATTGTTGTAGATCTGGAATGTAGTATTGACCACAGCTTCCAGGAAAACCCCTTTGTAATTTGTTTCAAAAACATGGTTTGGATGGACTTGTTTCTTTCATTTTGCTGAAAGTGTCAACTTGTTATTTTAGGAGCAATACATGTACACATCAATGTTGCTGCAACTTCTGTTATTCTCTGTTAGGAATTTATTGATACCTTGGATGCAGTAACCATAAGGAAACTAGCCATTCGCTCTCTCAGAAGAGGGGTAGGGAGTATGGATCACATCCATGCTCTCCTTCTCATTGAAGATGAACTAGATGACGAGCCCCCTTCTGAGGTTGCATCTTCCATGGAATGCCATGAGGATGGGGTGGCAGCATCCTCGTCTGAGCCAGGTCCTTCCATAGCACCTGTAGTTGATTGGTGTGTCTGCAGCCATTGCAGACCAATGCCACAAGAAGTTGAAAACAAATGTTGCAAACTTAGGACATGTATTACAACAACTGCAAGGTTTGAAAAGCTCTGCCTTGACCAAGATGTTCTTCAACTATGTGTGCGCAACATGGGAGAAGTACGAAATGACAGAGACGATAACAGCACCAGATCGTTTCGTAAGGCTGCATACCGCCAGTTCATCTTAGCTAGGCATGGCCATTTAGGTAAAGGAAACAGACGCGTCTGTCCTTCTTGCGTTGTAATGAAAATACGACAACATTATCCTTCCCAAACAGGGGTCTATATGGGTTACCGGGAGAATTAAAAGCATGAACTGTACTGTTTTTGTTAGATAGAGCTTGGTACCATTGCACCAGTATCAGGGTTGTGTCTCATTGTTTTCAGTTATTCAGTTCGCATTTATAGTTTTGTATGATGAATGAAATGTAAATATGATAAATCATAATCTGACAGAAGACACGGTTTTCCTTTCTATTAAAGTTACATATTATTTTAACCCTTTAACCCCTGAGATCAAAATCTTAATTCTTCTAACTGATCTCAATACATCTTTCATTACAACAGTGTGGAGATTTTGATGTTATATCAACAAAAACCTATACAAGTTTTCAGATTGCATATTCTCATGAGCTCTATGGTTGCCTTTGTAGTATTATGTTTAAGAGAAGATGAATGTCGGTCACTCTCAGGGAGTAAAGGGTTAAAAGGGTATTTTGTATAGGTAAAATATTCATTCAATTTTATTGGCATCCACTAGAGTATAATAATATAATTTTTTTATTGTAGAAAACTTTGCTATTAAGTAAACTTTCAGATGTCAAGATGGTTTATGATAAAACAGAATATTACTGTGTTAGCAGCATGCTGGTCTGTTGAATGATAACAGTGGTTGCGAAGTCAATGCTGGAACAGGTACAAATGATTTTGCTTTTGAAAACCTTAGGAGACATATAAATTTTTATCATATTTGTTATAAAGACAACTGCACCCTTTCACTCTGACCCATCCATAAAACCAACTACTGCCAGAACTTACTGCAAGCCTGGATGTTCTGAAATCCATATAGGAAAAATATGTCAAAATATTATTATAATCCAAAGTGCTAAACTGACTGAATCACATCTTGTTCCAGCATAGTCATTTTTTACTCTGAAAGTTTTTTCTGGTCAGTGAACCTAGTACGACGTCTTATTAAGTCAGCTGTAGGTGGTGGTGGCTTTGCAGCAATTGATGCTGCCAGCAATCTCGGATCACTTTCATTCAGTGAGATGTGTCTGGCCACAGCATTTACATCCAGAATCCTGGCACGAAACATCTTGGCAATAAGAACTGGGATGTACTCGTATCCCTTTTCTGTTTTGACAATTTTCATGTCCCATTGCTGAGTTCGCTGGTTGTATTTCCGGCTGAAGATTTCTTCACCTGAACTCTTTGTAGCATTTGGAAGATCTACGTGGAAGTTCCAGTCAATTGCTGCAAGGTACTTTCGGACCTTGTATGCCCTGTAACTGGAAGACAAAAAAATACATATTTAGACCATAATTATAACACCTGCTTCTGTGTACTTGAACTTGCCAACATGTTATTAAATTATGAAATAATGTAGTTGTACCTGCAATTTATAAGTGGATGCTTTTTGAATTTAAAAATACATGTTTTTGTAATATTGTTATCTTGAAGACCCTTACCTAAGTGGTATCCTCTTTGGTGCATACCCCAGCGACAAACTATTGACGCATTCAATACTGCCTGTGTGTCTGTTGAGAGAATTAGCATTTAAAAAAATAATTTTGCAACCATTGAAAGTGTATTAAGTTATAATTAATTGAATGGTTCTCAGTGGGTGAAAAAAGAAATCCATTGATGTAACACTTCTAAACTATTTAACCATGTGTATAATTTCTTTTTTTCCATCTATTTTATGTTCTTGTAAGATTTCATTACCTGAACCTCACATAGTACTTAAAGCTGTCAAGTAACTCAGCATTTAATATAATATTTTGCAGCTCTGCAAAGTCTGCATCTCTTCTGTCAAACCAGGGAAGATCATCATCATGGCTTCCTTCTTCGTGGTCACATTTTCCATTCACATCCCATTCATGTTTGTCACACACATGATGAAGCAGGCCAATCCACTTATCCTTTTTATGTGAAATGAAAAAAAAATAGAAAATAATATTTATATCAATAAGATGACCCATTTGTTGTGCAGTGATGTGCTAGAAGACACAGTGCTGCACTATGCCTTGTTTGTCTAGTAAGTCTCTCAAACACAAGGTATCATGGATATTGTACATTTATAACACAGTAACTGAAGCTCTGGGACATACCTTCATAATTTTTAATGCCTCCTCATCAGATGTTGTTGCCGTGGCCTTGCACACATTACAGCAATGCCAGAAGTGGCGGATAATGTGACCTGACCAGACCTTGATCTTGGACATACTTCTAGCTTGTCCTATCTGGTGTTCAAGGGAAACATTGTCAATTTCACAACGAGATGTAAATAGGATTAACCTAAAAAAAATAAAAACAGATATACCTACACACAATTAAAAAAAGCTATGATTAAAAAAAGACAATCAAAAGTCCCTCCTGAAAATACTTCATGTATTCTACAAATTTGCACCGGTGTTGCGGTATGGCCTTTGTGAATGTAATTTCACACACGTACGTATTATGAACGAGCTTATATAGCTCCTAGGTGTTACGTGTATAAATAAAGTATTGATTGATCGATTGATTGATTGATGTACCTTTGTCAAACATTTCTTTATACTCTTGGACTTGTGCCAAACATCGAGGCTGTGGAAAATTCCCTGGAACTCAGTAGCTGAGGAAGAACATAGCAACATTTAAACACTCAACAAAAGAGTGTCTTCTCAAGACATAGCACTAAAACAAATGGCAATATGGCACTGCACAATGTTCAAGACATAGTGAAAAGGACACAGAAAGATTAAAATACATCAAATTAGCCAAAACAGCTACATGAAACACCTGTGAATTACATTCAACAAGAACCTTTACACACTTACAGATCAATTTCTTTATAGATGCAGAGGCATCTGTTGCAACTTCTACAACATTCAAAACTGCAGAAAGTCTCGTAAGAGCATTCTTTAGGGCCTCCTTTTCCATGTTTGCTGAAGTTAAACCCACATGGCGCTTATCTCTGACTTCTACTTTAATTATGTATTTGGTTGTTAACTCCATCAAGAAATAGCAGAGGTTCTTGGCACTAAAACCAGGAGAATCACATTGACCATCTCCCCCTACCACAACATCCATGCCAACAAACTCATTAATTAATTCATTTCGCATCCATGCCCACCACTCCTCAATAGATGGAAATATATACAATGACTGAACACGGAAGAAGGAAGCCTTAGATGGAAAGGCAAGACCAAGAAATTGTGCCATTCTACTGATCTTTCCATAATTGTTCCCTGACAACACCACAGCTGCTGATGACTGCAAATTGTTGGCATATATGCCGTTAACTGAATGCGATGAGCAGAACCGAATTTTATGGCCAGCAGGGCACCAGGTATTTACAACAAGTGTTGCCCCCACAAAGTGATGTTTTACTTGGGGCACTTCTTGGCATCCAGATGACCGGCAGCATCCAACAAACAACTGTAGAAACAAGTCTAACGAACAAATGAATTTCCTCTCTTTGACATACTGCAACTCTCTCTGGTGGGAGTACTGCTCCTCGCCTCTACTTAGTTTTCGATGTGGACCAAATTCAGGTTTGTTGGGCAAATTTGTCTGCAACTCTCCCCCAGTAAATCCATCACTAGCATTACCAACAGTAACCGTACAACAAACCCCACTACCAACATTCACACTACCAGGGATCTCATCACCATCCACATCAGCTGAATCCTCACCACAAGAAATCCCACTGGCAACATTCTCAACATCAACAGCCTCACCAGCCACACTTGCTTTGCCACTGTCCCACTCATCAACATCCTCGTGGATAACATCTTCATCTTCATTTGAGGACCTACAATAGAAGCATAAGTTATTATAACAAGCTACAAACAATAATGAAATCATTCAAGAGGATTGTAACCTCTTCCAGTCAATTATCTGGCAGCACACTCCACACCACGCTAATAAATATTGGAGAACATATACTGGCACCTTTCAGTTTACCACTGAAAAGTACCACCAGAGAAGCAAGATGCCTCCTGACATTACATCATCACATATTATCCAAATAATAAACATAATTACCTAGACTCTGAGTCATCACTGCAGTGCTGTTCGAGGCATCGGTCTTTATTCAACAGGTGAATTGCACAGTTATAAATTTCCTGATAACTAACAAGACAACAAAGTATCAAGGTTAAGTTTTATCAGAACAGGATAATGAGTTGAGAAGCTCAAGTTACAGATTTTATGAGCATGGCGTTGTGAATTTGATAGGGAGATATGAGGAAAATGGTGTGATCAGGATTAGAATAAGTGTGCGTTTTCAAAAAACAACTTTTACGTGAATGACACAACATCCAATGTACCTTTGTTCAGCTTCAGAGCTTGACTCTTCCGAATCAGACACTTCATCGTCAGAAAATAACGAAGAGTTCAAACTGTATATTGAATAGATATTAAGAAGCAGACATTACAGGAATGCATCAGATACTGCACTAAAATGCAAAAATGTGTCAAAAAGAGGTGACCTATATAAAGGATCGTTTACGTCAACAAAAGGATCTTACATTTTTGATGTATCACTCTTGTTCCACGACAAATAATTCCTCTGAGGGTTGGCAACATCCATCGCCTGTATAGGCGATTCAGTCAAGGCCTGAATTGTCCCAGAAATTTTTACAGGAGTAGAGGTAGATGGCCCTGTGTAAATGAAATCAAGTGAGAACTCGAATGCTACGTTTTTATAATTTTCAAAATGTTTATGTTTGACGAATCCTACCTGATGTACTTTCAGTGGAGATGTTATGTAGGACTTCGGACTCTTCCACTGCCAAGTGTGTTCTCTTACGCATGAAATGCTGTGAATGAATGGAGCTGCGTGTACGTGCTTTACGCTCTTCTTTCGATGCCCTAAGATAGTAATCAAACGCTGTAAGATCATTGTATGTAGTTTAACAATAGCATAGCAAATTACGAGAAACTGTGAATAATAGACTAACCTTCTACGATATTCCAGCGAAAGCAAGTGAGCCGCGAAAACGCTGTCACTTTCAGAACCAGTGTAGCCGGCTAAATATTTGGCTTCTAACCATGATTTGTAAATCGTTTCGTGCAAACGAATTCGTCGGCGGGACTTTTCCCATACACTTTTTCTAATACTTGTGGAACTGAAGATCTTTCTTCGGCCAGAATTAATTCTACATCCTCCGCGCTGTCCTCCAGCATTCGACGCCATGTTGTTTTCAAAATCACAAGTTTGAAATCGTCGGCCCGACGTTTTCAAAAGGTTAGGTGATCTACTGCGCATGTGCCGCGCATGATACTGTCCCTTTAATCTCATGCTGCGTAGTAGTTGTACTCGGGGTTTCTATGGATTTTTCATTAACCTTACTAAAAATGTCTTAAAGTTTCACTGCTAGTACTTTAGACTGAATGGTACGTGTTAAATCGACGTTTGAACTACCAAAATTCGGAATGCCAACATCTTTTGTCTCTGTGTTTATTACATTTATTTATTCACTCCAAATGCCATGTCTCTAGTAGCCTTCATTAATTCAGTATTATATCCCAACAGACTTTCTGTATTTATGATTAAATTACTAGTCATAAGCCACAATCCAGTGGCAACAGCTAAATCTAACCTTGATTTTGTGTCACTTACAGCTTTTTGGTAGTTTTGTACTGACACAGATATGTCGTTCTCAATAACACTATCTTCAAATAATGCTAAACATTTTTGTTGGGTTTCTACAGCTCCACCACCATTACCAACAATGGATGATCCAGTATCCGCTTGGGATGCCAATATACAATAAACAAAGGCCTCAATAATTGCAATTGACGTACTTAATCTTCCCAAACCAGCCCGGGTCAAACCACCATTGGTTGGAATAAACTAAGAATATTCAAAGCCCGCAAAATTGCTTTCTCCCTTCATCAGAAAATACTGAAATTTATCTTATCCTGCCACTGAAGTATTTGCCTCGGTATGGTAACCTCGAACAAGGTGAACATTAATATTTTGACAACCACTACCAGGTCCATCACCAGGATAAAATACAAATGTGTCATCCAATTAATCCAAGATTTCTTCCACCTGTCGATCGAAAATCAGTATTTTTAGGTAATCCAAATTCACCATATATATAGCGTATTGTAATTAACCTTCATATATGGATTACTCGTCAAATTAAATACTGGATCACCTGGAAACGGAACGCCTAATTCATATGATTCTTCTAATGGTAAGGTAAATATAGAATTTCATGAAGCTATAAGTGACGGGCGGATAATCTATACTTTCATTTGGACTGATAGCACAACCAGAAGTAACACACCAAACAGTACGTAAACGTTTAACTGCTGAGGCCACTAATTTAAGTCAGGACCATTTAACCGGCACCGCTTTCTTTGTTTAACAGATCTGAAAATAAGAATTACTCTTACTTTTAATTTAGCTGTAGTAAGGTGTCCCCAATTAGTTTACCTACATGTAAGCTAGACCCTCCTGACACGTTAATACAGTGATTGGTAAAGTAATTGATTGATTGAAAATATCCCTCATATCTAATGTACACGTTTGCTCCTTTAAAACGAATATATCTAACTTGGTTAACAGTAGAGTGATGTCAGCATTAAAGTCAAGAAAACTTATAGATGGTATGGGATATTTTTTATCTGTTAATTTCAAACTATCCGGGAAAGGCCCCTTAATAACAATATCTTTTGTAACTATTTGCGAGGTAATACCATGATCCTTATTTAATTTCATCAGTAATTCCGGGCTCAGATCTTCTGTCCAAGTCTTCCCAGATAAGTCATCGTAACTCATAATCGTAAGTTTATTACATACCCAGTAAATAGATCCGCCGTAACTATCCATAACGACCTTAAACTTTGTCATATCAGCACTGGGATATCGATTTCTGAGAGCTTCAAGAAATCCCAAGTAATCCGTTCTCATTAGTATGTGGTACTTATAGTTTTATACCAAGATCCTTATTTAATTTAACCTTCAAATCGGGAATTACATCTTCAGTCCAAGTCTTCCCAGATAAATAATCATAACTCATGATAGTATGCCAAACCACATTTGGCTTTTCGCTGTATTTCCAATAGGTATATCCACCTTTGTCATTCGGGACGAATTTAAACTTTGTCATTTCTTCCTCTGGATACCGCTTCTTGAATTCATCTACTAGACTCATTTTAATCTAATAATATAAGATCTTTTTAATACTTGAAGCAGCCAATCTCGTAAACAAAACCTACTGGCGAGCGCTCAAATGTCATTCGCATTTTGCGTTCTTGGATATTTCTTCTATTATTTCCTTCCTGATCTAGGATCTGAGTTTTCGAATATCTGGCGCGTTTTTATTTCTGTTAGCTTGTCGTACTCTGATATCACGCTTCACATTGTGGTACTTTCCTTCTTCGGCTAAGATCAGTGTAAATTCTTGATCAGATATTTTATTACCCTTTAAATCTTGGGAGATAATATCATTTAATGTATTGATCTTGAACTTAGCTAATTGGGTTGTTTTTTCATGTTTGGCAATCTTTCTCGATAGTTTTACTCCAGATGTAGAACGAATCACGCAAATGCTCTCACCGCTCCAATGGGCGCCCCAACAGTAGCACCAAACCCAGTTAAAGATAATGGTAATCCAGTTCCGGAGAGTATTACCGAAATTCCACCAGAGGTCCAAACCGCTAGTTTTCTGATCGGCGTATATTTCTTCCTAATACTCTCGTAATACTTTATTTCATCTTCAAGATTTTGTAACATATTGCACGATCGTTTTAGTCTGAAATTTTCTCCGTTGCCTTCAAGCGGTAACTGCATGTGTATGGCAATTGTCTTCAGTAATTAACGTTGGGTAGATTTGATCGTATTCATCCATTTGAATAACCCACTTAAGAATCCTTTACATTATTTTCCAATAGCATCAACCATTTTGAATAATTTTAAACTCGCTAATAATCCCGTTCCCGAAAGTAAGAGTGATAGCCACAAAGTAAGGCTTCTTGAGTTTGATATCGCTTCTTTATATACTCAAGATAATCTATTTTATCTTCATCCATTATCTATAACAACTTAGTTAACTCGCCTCTAAATTACTTCTTTCGTTTATACAGCTCTACCACGTATACAACCACAGCTACTATCAATAGCCATAAAAATTTTTAGCTAAAAATCCAACAACCTCACCTGCTGTTCTGAAAAAGAAACTAGCTATGGCTCCAATCATTCCTGGTAATATATTACCAATTTGTTTTCTAATCGCCTCTCGGCCATTACCAACGCCTTTTTCAACAATGGTTAAACAAGTCTTTAGACTACTTAAAACAACAACACCCACAGCACTGAGTACAGCAAAGGTTGTGAAACCATATTTCTGAAAGATTTCCTTGACTCTATCCCTCAATGGCATTCTATCTCTTATTTCTCTTGCTCCTTTATATCTCGGTTAAGAATCTCTATCTCATTTTTATCTGGAGTTGGTCCCGCCGCTTGTATACCATCTAGCTCCTGTTGTAACTCACTTACCTTCTCTCGTCCTCTTTCAATCTGCTCATTTTTCTCAAGTATCTCATCTGCTGTTGGTCCGAGAGCGCCTACATTTTCAGTACTGAGTTTTTTTATAACCCGGACCCACTATAAGCTATCATCATCGTTTAGTACTACTTTTCTTGCTGCGTTTGCCCCAAACAACCTTAATATAACCCTTCCAAATTCATTAATATTAGTACGGAATCTGCCTTTAATTTAGCGCGTGGAATTTACGTAGTAAACGCCGTTCTGCCTCTCTAGAATTAGCTTCTAATAAAGTAACTTTTTTGGCGCCCTGACCCATGGGTACCATCTCAAACTCTTCTTGAGGTATACTTTGGTACTTTCCCCATAACCTATCTTTAGGTTTTGCTCATGAGGGTTGTTGACGTCTCTATTGTATTTTCATCTTGAAGGATTAGTTAGTAAAGGATCTTCTATATCAGCATCATCGTCATCCAAACCAAATGGACCTGTATCATTGGGATCTGGTAAATCTACTTCTCTTTCAGCCATTTAATGAATTAAATCGCGGAATCTCTAAGTTATAAGAATCTATTAGCCAGGTAACCAAGAACTAACTTTCCACCACCAACATATAGCGATTACTCCATGGAAAATGCGCGCGTACGATCTTTATTTAAATGAATTCAAGAAAAACGTGGTTATGGGCCATGGTTCAACCAATTATTTCCCTTGGTGCAGTCAAGAGATTCTTGCAACCCAGAGCTTGCAGAAGAGCCTTCCTCCAGTCGCAATGCCTCCAGTTCGGTGAGTACTGAAAGCAGCCCAGAGGACGAAGGCGAAAAACATTTTGTCCCCAGAAAAAGATCCAAGGAAAAGAAAAAGAAGGAAGACGTTCTGACATCTGTGCTCGAGGTTCTGAAAGATGTGGCCCAACGGAACACCGCTGCTGACCTTCGGACGTTTTTTAGGAAGAAAATGAACGAGCCAGAGAGCATGAAATGCGACTCTTTCAATTTTTGAATCTACGGCCGGAGGGTCGTAGATTCTATGTCATCGAGCGTGTCCGTTAACCAAAAACGCGTAACAAAAGAATATTCGTACTTAATCAAATTTCGGAAATGCGAAGATCGCTTCCCGATTAATGACCGAATGTGCGATTGAGAGGAACAAAACTGTGATTGATTTGACGGTAGAGTTTCGTTAGTACTCGTTAGTCAAACCTGTCAATGTTCGGAAGAGGGAGTTGGTTGCAAAACATTCAAGGAGTATCTCGGAAGGAACTGAAGGAAGATTGCGGTGTTTTGATGAGTAGAGTTCGCCTTGTTGTAAGCTGAGTTTGTTCAATTTGCCTTTTACAGCTAGGGATAGCTTTAAGTGGATGTGTTTTAAGAAAGTTTATTTCAGTTCTTGTGTATCTGTACGAGAAATCGCCATAAAATCGACGAGTAGATTAACAAGTGACCATGGCGGGCAGTCTTTGCTGCGTAGAGCGATGTCGAGTATGTTTAGCAAATATCCATCTTTGCTTTTTGAAATATTGTTAAGGAATGTACAACAGCATCTACAATCAGGGCAGCTACATCCTCTGCCGACTTCAAATGGCGCAGAAATCACGACTTTACTGTTCGTGGGACTTCATTCCTCTCAAGGAATCTCGAATCTCTATCGAGGGATTATTCAACCCTTTCGAGGGATTGTTCAGCCCTTTCCAGGGATTGTTCAGCCCTTTCCAGGGATTATTCAGCCCAGTTCAAGGGATTATTCAACCCTTTCGAGGGAGCACGCATCCCATGCGAAGAATTACATGTACATGTATGCAGAATACGGTATGTTGTCAGCGCACAACGCAGTCGATTCCACCGCGATTACATGAGCGCTCCTCTTGCAGAGTATTGACTCTCCTAGTAGAGTGGAAACAAAAAACTTTATTTAACGAAATCATGACCATGGAAAACACATCCACAGAAGCTATGCCTGGGCAATACGTAACTTATAGTACTTTTTCTGCAAATGGTCGGAGTGGAAGACAATCTTTCCGGTGTTTACACCTAAATAAGGCAAGGTAGATGTAAGCGTGTAGTTACTGCATGCAGGAAAAGAGACAGAGAACCATCTAGATTACCATGTAAAGTTTCAAAGTTAGTTAAACGCAGAAAACCAAGAGTCAGAATTAAACATATCTTGAAGAAAAGTGTTCCCGTTTCATCTGTTTTATTTAGTGTGGCTACCAGTGGTAAACTGTGGATTGTTGAGCTTGCTCATAAACAAGAGTCATTTTTTACTCGATATTTTTTAAGGAAATTCGAACAACGAAAGTGTTTGACTTCTGAGAGGAATTATAGATGTTATCCAGAATTTTTGTTCGAGTTGTTTGATAATAACAACTACCTCTTGTCAGAAAAGGAGCTTTTGTTATCGGGAGACATTGAATTAAACCCAGGGTCCTGCAGAGATTCCTATTCTACTTAACACACGGTTAATAAGACATGGATTAATACCTCTTGATGTTGGTGGAAGTGGTGATTGTTTTTTAGATCTGTTTCACATCAGTTGTATGGGAACTGCAGTCATCATTTAGAAATTAGAACTGCAGGTGTTGAGTACTTAAGAGCAAATCCTGAGAGGTTTATTGAAAGCTATGTTGGTAGTTCATGGCTGCAATATTTAACCCTTTCACTCCCAAGGGGTCTCCATTTGACGAGTAAAATCGTCTGGCGTTAGACAGAGTAAAATCTATAAAGTCACTCTTGGGAGTGAAAGGGTTAAGGGAGATAGTTTTTAAGCAGTATGTCCATGACTCAAACTTGAGCTGATAACATCATTATACAGGCAGTAGCTGACTCAATGAATTTAAATATTCGTATAATAGAATCTAGTAAAAATTTTGCTGAAATCACTGTAATTCGTGGAGCAAGTTCTTTGTCACATGAAAGATCCATATATGTTGGACATATAGGTGAGCTGCATTATGTTTCTACTTTACCAGCTGGTCAACAAACAATTGAAAATCAAATGGTGCATGAGAGTTCTCATGTAAGCACCATGTTTAACTGTGCTGCACATTATTCTGAAAGTGATGGGAAAAACCATAATGCATATATGAAAGAGTATAGGTTGAAAAGAAAGTTAGACAAAGGTGACCAACAAAACAATAAAAGTGCAGATAAGAAGAAAAAGAAACATGAATATATGAAAGAGTACATGAAACAATATAGAGCAGAGAAGGTGTCAGGTGCAACAAACGAGCTATATAATAACTGCAAGAAAAGTTACAGAGCAGTTAAAAAATTGCAAATTTGTGACATGGAATTCCATATAGCAAAGTTCCATGAAGCAGTCTCAAAGGGTCCACTCTACATATGTAGTTGTTGTGATCAATTGTGGTATAAGCATAGTGTAGTTCATGCTGATACATTTAAAAAGGTGAAACCTGAAATTTGTTTAAACATCTTGGTGGTAAAGTAAGTATTGATGGTATAGAATGGCTTTGTAAGTCATGCAAAAAGTTCTTGAGTAAAGACAAAATTCCAGCATGTGCTGTTGTCAGTGGCATGGTATTTCCACAAAAACCATCTTTCTTTGATCTCAATGAACTAGAATGCAGATTATTAGCTCCAAGAATTGCTTTTCAAAAACTTATGCAAGCACCAAGGGGAAAACAGCTCAAAATCCATGGTAGTATTGTTCAGAGCTGAGAAGATCTGATAGGAGAGCTGCCATGAATGTTGAAAATATTTTTTTTAAAGCCAAAAAGTTACAAATGAAAATTCTTTTGGGAAAGTCAAATGTTGCTCTTTGAAAATGCAAGAATAGAAAGAATGATTCTTTGCGGGCAGGAAATTTGAAGCAAGAAGGAGCACTAGAAAGATTGAAACACCACGATGAAGGTTTTAAATTCTTAAGAGCTTTGAGAGGATCACCTCCCTATTTTGAGAAAGCCAAAAAAGATCTGTGTGCAATGATCAGGCAATTAGGTCCAGCTTCATTGTTTTGTAGTTTCTCATCTGTAGAAACACAATGGATGCATCTTCTAAGAATACTTGGGCAACTTGTTGATCAAAAGGAATACTCTGATGGTGAAATAGAGAACCTAAACTGGGATGAAAAGTGTAGACTAATTCAAACTGATCCAGTAACATGTGCTAGACATTTTGACTACCAGATAAGTCAATTTCTTGGACAATTTCTATTAAGAGGTGCTGAACCATTAGGAAAAATTTCAGACTGGTTTTACAGAGTTGAATACCAACAAAGAGGTTCCCCTCACATTCACATGTTGATATGGTTAGAAAATTCGCCCACTTTCGGAGAAGATAGTGATGAAGAGGTAACATTATTTATTGACAAAATAATCACTTGCAAAAAGCCCGAAAGTGATGCTGATCTTTTAAAATTGGTTAACAGGCAAATCCATAGACATTCTCATACATGTCACAAGAAATGGAGAAATGCTTGTAGATTCAATTACCCACAACCTCCAATGAAGGAGACAACAATTCTCTATCCTCTAGATAAAGACATTGCCCAAAGTCAAAGAGGGTTGTATGTCGATACATGGAAAAATATAAAACAGTATTTAAATGATATGAAGGAAGGGCTAGATATCACTTTTAACAAGTTGTTGTCAAATTTGAATATCACTGAAGACATTTATATTTCCGCCATACAGTCATCATTAAATACCCCAACTGTTTTCTTGAAACGAAGTCCAAATGAGTTGAGGATTAATAACTACAATCCTGCTTGCGTGAAGGCATGGAGAGCAAATATGGATATACAGTGGGATGAGTGATCTTCTACGTCAAGCTTGTGTCGAGGCAAGAAAACAAAATTCAACAATTAAGCAGCAAGTAAGGGATATTGGCAGTACGTTTTTAAATAATGTTGAAATTAGTGCCCAAGAGGCAGTTCATATCATATTACAGCTTCCCATGCGAAAGGCATCTCGCCAGATTGTTTTTATAAATACCTCTCCCAAGGATGAGCGTGTAGAGGTATTAAAGCCAGTAAGTTATATTAACGAGCTTGATGATGACTCTGAGGATATTTTTGCCTCTGGCTTGATAAAAAGATATGCAAAACGTCCAGCTAGTCTGGAAAATCTAACACTAGCAGACTGGGCCGCATGGTATGACTCAAGTGGACGCTATGTGAGACAATCAAATGAGTTAGACACTGATAACCTTTCATTAGAAACAGCTGCTGATGATGTAAATGATGACGATATTGAGGCTTCTTCTTATTGTGTTTCCAACAAGTTAGTGTTCTCTGAGAAAAACTGTCTGTTCACTTTAACTTACACTTGTTCAATAAAAGTTCATTATTTCATGCCCGACTCGTACTTCATCAAGTTACCAGTACCATTAACGAAGCTACAGTCCTACAGTGAAGTTCTTTCACTCAAAACACAGTCCAGTCATGCCAATCACTTGCCTCACTGAATCTCCTAAACATTCCTTGAGGTGAAACTACTTATGGCCGTAGATTCATGTGCTCATGGAGCACCTATTTTTTATGTCTGGTACTGGGAGTCAAGCATTTACCCCTTATTTCACTGCTGAAAGTCAAGGCATGTCGACGAATAATCTTCCTGCACTGAATTCCCCTGGGCCAAGTCATATGTACCATCAGCCCATGGGTTCAGTGGTGGCTGGTACTGAAAGAGTTCCAAACTACAGTCTCCATGCATCAAGTGAAATGTATCAACAACCAAGGGGCGATGAGGCAGATACCTATCCAACTTGGCCAATTTAACACAGCCTATGAGATTATAAACAACAAGTCAATTTATTTTTCTCGTTTCTTCCTATCATTTGGTTTGTAAAACATAACTTATTTTAGAAAGTAATATATACCAGATGCTTTGTTGCAACCAAGTGAAACAGGAGAATTTTTTTACAGACTTCTTTAACTGAAGAACAGTTATTTTGTACCATTGTTTTATACTAATATTTATAAATTAAAAAGGTGCCTTCCTGTTACCACTACTATGTCCACTCAAATTGTAGTGTTTTATGCATACTCTCTCTTTGCATATTTGTCATACGTCTTGAAAATATTTATATTATGCCATCATTAAGATGTATGTAT
This sequence comes from Ricordea florida, assembly GCA_949710005.1. Classification (NCBI taxonomy): domain Eukaryota; kingdom Metazoa; phylum Cnidaria; class Anthozoa; order Corallimorpharia; family Ricordeidae; genus Ricordea; species Ricordea florida. The sequence continues at coordinate 28,477,499 of OX453274.1, read as the reverse complement.
ACAATTAGAAATGCACCCAGGGGTGGGATGCAAGGACTCATCACTTCAGATTTAAATGGGAAGGTGTTTAAAATTAAAACTGACTTGGGGGAGTTTCCAATTCATGATTTCAGGATTTTTTGGTTAAGACAATCAGAGTGATTTTTCAGGATGTTCACAAAGGTGATGTAAAACCTCAGCATAGGATGTTTTGGGGGGCTTAATTCTAGAACAGGGAATTCATTTGGGTTTTGCCTGAAGCCCCGGGGATTATCTTAGGTATTAATTTGTTTTAAATTGTACCTTCGCATCTCTTAAAATCCGGAATCTCCCTCCACCTCCCCCTCCCAGGGACCCAGTAAATTGACATCAAAATTGCTTTTTTGGTTCCAAACAAAATTAACTTGTTGATCAGTTCTGCGGTCAAAATGTTTTGAACAACTTTATATTGGCAAGAAACATCTAACATACTTCATGTCCCTCTTGCTCTCTCCAAAACATTTCTACAAGAGCATTTCGAATGCGGGTTGCCTGTGGGCAAGTGTCCCTTATCTTTGGGCAGTTCCTCATTTGTAGAAGTCTTCGTGTTGTTGCTCTATCCCTTAATTCTCCTGTGGAAGGATCTCTTGTCAGATCAAGCTTTTTTGAAATAGTGTCACCTCTGTCAAGGCAAACATTATGGAGAACAATGCAGGCTAATGAAGCCAATCTGACCTCCTCTGGTCTGCTTTCACATTTTCTAAGAAGAATTCTCCACCTGCCTTTTAGTTGCCCATATGCTCCTTCTGTCACCATTCGCCCTCTACTTAACCTATAGTTGAAATACCGTTGTTGGGGAGTAAGTAAAGCATTTGTAAATGGTTTCATTAACCATGTTCTAAATGGAAAAGCAGAGTCTCCCAGGATAACTGGTGAGACAGTTACTCTAGTAACATTTCTACCTAAACTGGGTATTATCTCTCTCTCTGTAATATCTTCCCAAAGTTCAGTAGACTGAAAAATTATAGAGTCATGAGAATTCCCTCATGACCCTCAATTAACTCATTTCAAATAGCCAAGTTTATGTTTTACAATCACAATAAATTGTTGCCTTCAATGTTCCTCAACTTGTTTGAAACAAATAGTGAAATTGATAATTATGCCACCAGAACGGCTGGATGTTACCACCCTCATTTCTGTCGTACAAACATTAAACAATTTACAATTCTCTTTCAAGGTCCTATGATTTGGAATTCTCTCCCTACTTCAATTACCTGTTCAGCAAGTTTTCTTACCTTCAAGAGAGAAATGTTAAAATTTTTATTTAAACAAGCTTGAATCTGTTATGCCACACTCACGTAGCACCAAATTATATACTTTTATATTATCCTTCGAGGTGGCCTCTCCTATAAGCCTTGTTGTTTCCTGAGGTCTCCTCGCCATTAACTTAGGTGTACTTATAGCAACTATTATGTAAATGGAAAAGAAATAAATGAATAAATAAAATTGCACTCGAAATCATGTGATTACCTATACATAACCAACAGCGGCAGATGATCCGACCAACACCGAGGCGTCCATGACTGTTTCCACTAGTTTATTTTGCTCACTTAACATAATGTTAATCTAAGATATGTAATCTTTTAATAGCTTAAGCTATAACATTCTTATTTTAGGTTGTTTTAGTTTCGGGCGTAGTTCTATGGGTTTCAGGTTCTTGATATCCAACTGGCTCTGGTGTCGGTTTATGAAAGTTCGCATAAAAACATCCAATGCCGTTAATCCTACAGCAACTACAGATATAGCCGTTGTAAAAACTTATCCCTGGAATCCACGGTTTAGATGATTCTTCATGTATTTCGGATTCAGCCTCACGTTTGGTTTCCCTCTCTAAAGCCTCTCTCACACGTTTATTGTAAACTTGCCGCCGCTTTCCTGCTTCTACCTTCTTTGGATCTTTTTTTACGTTTAACTTTAACAGATTCTTCTGATTGTTTAGAAATATTTTCAGTCTGTTCTGTCATCTCTGTAGTTAATGCTTAAGTAATCTTTGAGTAGACTGCTCAGTTGTTCTATGACGTTCTATACCATTTTATTACCATTCTCTTGATCTTCGCCTAATTCTATGTGCTCAGCATCTCGAAATAATCCCCTAGCAAGTGCTACGAATCTTCCACCTTTAAATACTAGTAGTCCAGCAATATTACTAAGTTCTCGTTTTACCAATTCGTCTTCCTGTAGGTCTTTAGATAACAAACCGCAATCATCAATTGTTAAAAGATAGGAAATAGCTCGAGATGCAGCATATAAAGCCGAATCTACTAATCCTCTAGTTACTCTCTTTCCCAAAACAACTTGATAACGATTATAATATTTTTCTTTGTTTTTGCGTGAAAGCTTTTTCATATCACCAAGATTCAAATCTAGACGTAAATATTCATTGGTAGCTCCTAAACTAGTTAGTATTGCTTAACTCTCTCTTTTAGCTTCAAGATCATCTTTAACATTATCTTTCGGCTTATAATTACCTTCTGTTACATCGCTTTTAGTAGAACTCTCCATATATTCTTCAACTACCGACATATAATATTATTAAACTATAACAGAGGAATCTCTAAATAGCATTTAAATGGAAATCTTAACTTAAACATAAACAAAGTTTAGAGTATGTTTCCGGTATGTTTCCGGCGGATTTCAGTAGTTCTACAAATTCTTGCGAGTCTCTGAATCTAAAATCTCCGGCAAAATCTTCAAAGAGCATTTTAGTCCCGATTTGGGATGGATTATGAAATGCAACTACACCTGCTACATTATCTCTAAACGGTTTTACAATTGATGTCAATTGCTGAGTTACGACCCAAACACTCGAGCCTTGATGTCAACCAGAAAAAGCTAGACTAATAAACCCATTAGAGTGCCTTTTAACTTCACTACTTGAAGCTCAATCGTCTAAGATGATTAATATATCAGTACCAGAGGACAAAGTTTCACAATCCGTTCAGAATAATTGGTCAATCTCATCAGTATTACTGGCATCTGGTGATAACACTATGAATCGTTTATCGTTTTTAGCAAAACCGCTGTAGGTTCGGTTTTTAATATAAGTCGGACAAATTAAAATTGTTTTTCAAATGTTCCTCGAAACAGCCCCTGTACTTCATCCACTAAGTACTTTGTCTTACTACAATTGGTTGGCCCAGTTATAATAAGATGGTATGGCAACTTATTTCGTAACTCATCGTCTCTATATTTAATTAGCAGCCGGTATAGTCGCCGACTGAATCGTTGATGCGGTTACTTTACATATCGATACAATATCACAAAGCTTAAATGGTATAGAATATTCTAAAATATTCTATATAATAGATGCAGGCTGTAACTATTGTTGGCGGCCTATTTCGATCCCTGATAAGTAGCTCGTCTACACAATCAGCAACTTCAATAACCCTGAGTATTGTATCAGAGCCCAGATGTAAATGCCAACAGAAATGATCAATGTAATCAGAATATGTAATAGCTGGCTCATCTGAAACCTTCATCACTCTACTCACATAGTTTGGTCTAATGTTAAACTGAGTAGCTATCTTTCTATATATTTGTGGTTTACCATGTTCTCTTAAAAAAAAATGTTCTCTTAAAGCAAAATACAAGCTAGCGGCTTGCAATCCAACATCACGCTAGCCTCTAAGTCTAGGTACCGCCGACCAGTTAGCTCAGTTGGTAGAGCACTGGACTACCGTGCGGCGCGGGAGGTCGCGGGTTCAAACCCCGGCCGGACCAACACTCAGGGTCTTAAAAATAACTGAGGAGAAAGTTCTGCCTTTGTAATGACATCTGTAAAAAAATGGTAAGACTTTCTGGTCTTCTCGGATAAGGACGATAAACCGTAGTACCCGTCTCGCAACACTTGTTCCTCTGAATAATCTGTGGGACGTTAAAGAACCCACACTGTTCGAAAAGAGTAGGGGACGTTGTTTCCGGTGTGGTGGGCTATCTCTACGTCTGGTTTCATCTGACAATTCATACATGGGTTGGGTGGGTGTGTGAGATCATATATGGACTTAAAGCGGCAGCCAGAGACGCCTTTACACGCTGACGTCCGATCTCACTCTGAATAGAAGTGTGCAGCGCCCTTGAACATATTCATATGAAAAAGTGCGCTAGATAAATTCATTTTGTTTCAGATGTTGCAATAGCTGGTCGTATTTATATTTAGCGTGTTCGATAATACTTTCTGGAATATTATTCTTTAGACAGTTGTAACGTATATCATCTAATTTAACACTTAATGCTCGTTCTTGTTGCGGAACCGCATTCCATAATTATAGCTCGACGTTGCAATTCGCGTTGAGCCTTAGTGGCATTGGGTCGATAATCACATGCCGCTACCAAAATTTGCACCACAATCCAAACAAACCGTGTGTAATTCCATTTCAACAAGATTATTACTTCCGCAATTTTCGCATAAATCCATTATAGTCATGAGTTTTATGCTTGATTGCTTTTAAGTCCCCATTCATAATTTCCATTAACGCGTCACTGACAGTAAATGCATGGCACGTGAGATCTCCAGTGCCAGTTGTTTCTCTCTTAATAGTGAGCCTCACGCCATCGCGCGTGCTATTTAAACAATAGAGTGTTTCTGTGGAGGAATTATCGGCTGATAGTTGCCCCGCGGAAATTAGATGTTCTTGAAACAAATATTTTCCCGAGAAGCGAAGCTTCGAGGGAAAATATGCTAGTTTTATCATAAAAATCTTTCTCCTCGATATTATCTCCATTAAAACGCTGTTGAATAATTTGCTATAAGTCTCTTGCGATCATCCCTTTGGAATAAAGTCGGTTTGATATACCGTCTATATCAATGAAGACTGAAGTAATCTCGGCACTAATGAATTGTTCACTAATAAAACCTTTGCCCACCACCATTTTTGTTGGTAAATAAATATAATATACCTGTCATTGAACATCTGGGTGTGTTAATATGTAGTTATTAACCCTTTAAGCCCCAATAGTGTCTTTACAGATTTTACTCTGGCTAACGCCAGACGATTTTACCCTGGCTAACGCCAGACGATTTTACTCGTCCCAGGGAGACCACTCGGGGCTTAAAGGGTTAATTTTACTATCATTCTTCCTAGATACAGGAATTTGTTTTGTATAGATTGATATTTTCATAAAACAAATCCCTGGCCAACTTGATACGCCAATACGACTTGATTAGCTACATAATCGCTTGATATGCATCTGTATTCCAATTCCAGATTATCGATTAGGTACGAGGGTGGTTTAGTTGCATCAGAGTATGTGACAATATCCCCTACTGGAGCGAAGGTGATACCAAACACGAGACGATGCTTTAATCCCATTGGGTAAAATACTCAATGATACCTTAAAATCTGGTGATCAAGCGGTATGCAAAACTTAGTCACATGTATACGCGCTAATAGTCTTACATCCGCGTACTTTGCCCCTGTTCTCGGTTTCCTCAAATTATTAGATGAAATTCCTTGTCTTAATTTCTTTCGACGTTCCTCTTTTGATAGATATAAATCAAGGCATGTAGTCAATAGATCGTATCTTTTGGTTCCTAGCAGTTTTTCTCCACCAAATAATACAATGAGCTCACTTACTAGATTTCGGTCGATGTTATTCACAATTGCATTATTCTGATGTTCTGTAGCTGTTAAGTCAAATACTACATACACACTACCAGGTACAATGACCATGTTTTGTGCTAATTGTTGAATATTGACGTAAAGTGTTTCGCCTGGTTTAGCAGATGAGCTATTCAATTAAGGTTTGGATCTAATTTTTTACTTATTGAATGCGTCATATATTTAAGATAACATGAAGTTTCTTTTAAACGAGTAATGCGAAGTTATCCAAAATCTATTATAGTGTAAATGGTTACAGGGAGAGGTTATGCAGTTATCGAAAAATTGGTAACTGCGGCTAAAATTAATGCAAGTATATAGAGAGTGGTTCACTGCCGTAGCAAGGGGAGGGGCCGAGGGGGCCCGTGTCCCCTCCCCCCTCAGTTTTTTTCTCAAAAAGTAAAAACAGACCTGTATAAAATATTGAAAATAAGATTTTATCTCGCGTTCGTCCCCTCCCCACCCCCTCCCCCACTTATTTTGCCCTTGCTACGGTACTGTGGTTACAGAAGCAAGCTCTCTGGCAGATTTATTTAACACCACCAAAATATATTCCTAGACCAAGGTGGAAATTCGATAAACCAAATATGATCCATCAAGTCGATTTACTTTTCGTGCCCCATGATAGGGTTAGGAATAAAACTTATAAATATGCATTTTTGGTTGTCGTTAATGTAGAGATTTACTAAACGCTTTAGATACTTCACCTGCATCTTTCGAGGTTAACGCGGAACCGTCAACCTCGAAAGATGCAGGTGAAGTATCTAAAGCGTATAGTAAAATTTATTCTCTTAAGTTAAAATGGCCGAGTACATTGATTGTTGATCCCGGTAATGTATTTTTTTGGTGAAGTAACAAAATTGATAAGGCGACATGGGTGTTATTATTCAAAGAAGAGAGGCTGGAAATCATCGAGCTCAGGCGTTTGTTTAAAGTGCCAATAGAACATTAAGAGAAATATTGTTTAGCCATCAGTACGCTCAAGAAATGGCAACTGAAGGCAGATCTCGTGTTTGGGTTAAACGTTTACCAGCAATTCTATTCCAACTCGGTTAACCGGGAAAGAGCCAATCGAGGCTTTGAAATTAGATGAAATCGATATCAAGGGTGTGAAGTATAAGCGGCCTGTCGGATCAGATGAAACTAGACTTCCGCCTGGCGTTAAAGTTAGATATTTATTAGCTCCAGGATAATTAGAGGGAGATACCCAGCGTAGGACTACTGACCCATTTTGGAGCTTGGATATTTTTAACTTATCTAGAAGTGTTGTCTCTCCTAATCAGCCTGTTTTTTATTATTTACTTGATGGACCGAGGCGTGGATTCGTGACAAAAAAGTTCAAAGTTATCTTAGAGGATACTGAGCTTCCACCAAATCATGTTATGAAATAGTCTGATTCTCTCATATTATTACATTTTATAACAGCTACAAATTACTCAGTTTTATTTGATGTGACCTACGCTGTCATCTAATCGTTCTCAGTATGGTTGCTAAGTCATCAGCAAAATCAATATATTGAAGTTTGACTTTGCAGTCTGGGCAATAACATTCTGTAAAGTCGTCAACTAAATCTTGAAGGAAGCATTTATCAATGAGCCTATCCACATCTTATCTATTGTATTTTCTATCTTTATTTCTGCAGTTATCAATCTATTTTCTGATGGTGAGTCGAACTGCATCCGAACACGCCTAAGATTGGTATTTTAGTTTGTTATGTTCGCATATGTGTTCGCCTTCACATTCATAACATTGATTCTTTTTATTTCTGTGTTCGCATGTCCGGCTGACAACACATTCGCAGCATTGATACTTAATCTTGCTATGTGAGCAAAGATTTTTAACAATTGATTTTCTACTGCGCTCTCTACACTTAAAACAACATTTCATCTCGAGTCCGTTTTTTTTTTTGGGGGGGGGGGGGAGGGAGGGGGGAGGAACAGGGTTGGCGCAATGGTGAGAGCGGTCGCCTGCCACCAATGTGTCCCGGGCTCGATTCCCGGCTCGGTGTCATATGTGGGCTGAGTTTGTTGGTTCTCTACTCTGCTCCGAGAGGTTTTTCTCCGGGTACTCCGGTTTTCCCCTCTCCACAAAAACCAATATTTGATTTGATTTGAATTCTTTCAGATGAAGAGCCACTTCACTTTGGAATGTTGAAATAAAGTCATTACCATAGTTCTTATTATTATTATTATCATTAATAATAAAAAATTATTAATGATAACCTCTCTTGGGTACCTATAAAATCTAAATCTGTTACACTGCTTGTTTCTTAGTTCTTCCATTTGGTAATATACAGCTATTATTCAATTTTATTTGTATTATAACGTCCAATCACAAAACTATGAATACAATCATCCTGGATAATCCGCTTATCATCAAGTGGGGAGAGGGCTACTTTATTCACCACCTCACTTGTACATCATGCTTGTGAGATCTAATTACATT
>OX453274.1:28416939-28464439 GCA_949710005.1 Ricordea florida | reverse complement strand
AGACATTGGTTGGATCAAGTTTTGTATGCTGAATGGAAATGGCTTCGTTATGAGTTGCAAGCTCGAGGAAGTATCATGCACATGGCTGTGCATTGCTCAAGAATGACCTAGGACTCTGTGAACTTGTAAAGAAAGCAGCTCAAGGGTACAAGCTTAAGAAAATATTGGACAGGCAATATGAAGAATCCAACTATCAAGTCATGGTAAATGACTTTACACCAGCGATAGAAGCAGGAATTGAAGTCAAAGCAAAAGTTATTCAATATGCAGACTCGCTTCTCACCACCATGAATGAGGCTCTTCCAGATGGAAATTGGGCAGTACCAAACCCACATCCTTCTGCTATACCCATTCAAGAAACCGGAAATGAAAATGATGACTACCACTCTCTGGTTAATTCAGTGGAACGTCACACCAGGTGCAGTACAGCATATTGTTTACGTAGCAAACCTGGACAACAACCACAACGCCGATTCAATTACCCAAGGGATTGCACTGAACAGTTCAGCATTGACTTTGAGCTAATAGTTAAGGGAGATAATGGTGGACAAGATGAACTGACAGTGCAGTAGATAACTGAGGCAAGAGTAAGAGCTTCACTTATCACCAAGAGGAATGATGACCGCATCAACTCACACAATGGCTTAATGCTTCAGAACTGGAGAGCAAATGTGGATTTGCAAGCAATTGTTGACACTGACCAATACATTCGCTATATGGCCAAGTATGCAACCAATGGTGAGCCAAGATCTCAACAGGCAACAGAGATTCTCCAATCTGCTCTCAATAAGTTACCCCATACGGACAGTGCATCATCTGCTTTACGCCTAGCCATGATTCAAGTTGCAGGAGAACGTGACATTTGATCTCAGGAAACAGCCCATATGCTTCTTGGAAAACCTTTGTACAGTTGTACTTACAGCTTTCTCTGCATTTCTCTGGATGGAAGCCAAAGAGTACGTGGAGAACAAGGTGAAGAAGCAAACCACGGTGACAGTGCTTTGGATCCCTCATTGCGTGATCATTATGCATCAAGGGTTCAGTGGCGAGAACAAGTTCCTGGAATTATGCGGCTAGATCTACTCCAGTTTGCATCGCATTTTTATATTACAAAGGGAGACATAAGAAAACTTATACAGGTGATAATCAGAAGCTTTCCAGTGTTTTCTCCTAATCCTTCTGGTAAGAATTATGGTAAGTACTGTAAATTTCACCTGGTAAAGTACAAGTCATAGCATCAATCAGTAGACTCTGTCTGGGATGGATGGACTTGAGGAAAGTGATGAAGTGTTCATTGAATGCTATAAGAATTTCCTAAATTCTGAGACTGGACAGCATTGTATACCAACATTTGCTCAGGAGCTTGAACAAGCAATGATACACAATGGGAACCATGAAAGTGATGGGGATGAAAACGATGGTGAGGATGATGAGAATATGATGCACCAACAGCAAGAGGAAGTTGAAGAATGGATGCTGCTTTGTAGGTTTAACCAAGACTTCAGTAATAATGCTAAATGATAATGATAATGAATTTATATAGCGCACTTTTTCATATGAATATGTTCAAAGGCGCTTTACACTTTTATTGGGTGAGATCGGACGTCAGCATGTAAAGGCGCCTCTGGCAGCCGCTATCAGTCCATGTATGATCTTCACACACCCACCCAACCCATGCATGAATTGTCAGATGAAACCAGACGTAGAGATAGACCACCACACCGGGAACTACGTCCCCTACTCTTTTCGAACAGTGTGTGGGTTCTTTAACGTCCCACAGATTATTAGGATTATTAGCACAGCTAATGATGATGCTAATGATGATGCACCTGATTTTGACTGGACATCTGCCTCAATAAATATGCCTCCGGACCTCCTTCGGGAATCAGAGAAGTGGATAGTAAAACAACGAAATGAAGTGAGAAAAGCTGCAAACATACAAGAAATGGAAAGGCAACGTGTGGATTTAACAGCACTGAACCACAGACAAAATCTTGCATACAGCATTGTTCAGCAACACAAGAGACGCCTAAATGAAAACGTACCTACAGAACCTCTACACGTGATTATCACAGGAACCGCTGAAACAGGAACGTCATTTCTAATTACGCGGGATGATTTAGTCAGCCAGCGTATAAAACTCGGTAGCGCATTCCTTTCGTCGTCTTAGGAGTCAAAAATGGCTTGTTTTTTTAACTTTCCCGTATCCCGAGCCCGTCCCGAAAAAATTGTGTGATTTTTATTGGTTGTAACTTCGAATCACGTGTATGTCAGGTTGGATTGCACCATGGATATCCATGATCGCACAATCAGCAGAAAAACATACTTCGTCAGCAATTTTAAATCAACACATCCCGCGTAAACGCCTTCAGGCGTCTTCTTGTTAATGCATTGGCTCATCTTCTGGGAGATCAGTGTATTCTCACAGGAACAACTGGAATTGCTGGTCTCAACATTGCTGGAAGCACTCTTCACTCTACCTTACAACTACCAGTACGCACTCTAAACAAAACAGATCTGCAAGGAGCAGTGTAAATGCTAGTTTCATTATTTGGTTATCCTGTGTAATCGGACCAGTCCGTCCGAGCGTTTAGGACACGTGATTTGATCTAGGTTCGTTCCAGTTTAGAACAAACCTCGGCGCTACACGTTTTCGTGGATTGAGTTGTTATTTCCCTTGTGTATGGTCAAAGGAACACTAACCGGACTGTCATTTGTAAAGGAACTTACGGAGAATCAAAAGGATTAAACATTACGAACACTCGTGAATGAAGGTTACGGTAACACGGAATATCGTATTGTAAACAGGACAGTGTCGAGTGTTTCCTTGTTGATCTAGACGAATAAACGATGGACTTTACGGCTGTTACAAGCAGCCTTACAACGTTTACAACTCAGATTACAGGGTAAACATTATCTTATTATAGATGAATTCTCAATGCTTGGACAGAGAACTTTGGCATGGGTTGACAATTCAAGCGTCTACGTCAAGCCTCAGGAAAACTCAACACAACTTTAAGAGGATACTCAGTAATCCTTTTTGGTGACTTTGCACAGTTACCACCTGTAGGAGATAGACCACTTTATTCAACACCAGCAGCTCCTGTGTTAGGGCTATTCAGTTTATACTCTGTTTGAGAATGTGGTTGTATTGAATGAGAATGTTCGACAGAAGGGAAATAACCCTGAGGCAGAGGACTTGAAAGAATTACTATTGAGGACGAGAGATGGAATAGTAACAGAAGAAGACTGGCACAAACTTCAAGAAAGAGCACCACAAAATGTAAACATGGAAGATTTCAAAGATGAGGTACGACTGTTCTACGATAAGGAAAATGTTGCAAGGTACAAAGTCTGATGATGCAGGAGGACTGCAGTCTGAAGTGTTCCTTTCTCGAGGGGTAACTGTCATGCTTACTTCTAACCTTTGGCAAGACGTTGGACTATGCAAATTAATGGGACAGTTGGCACAGTTCAGGAACTCCTGTTTCACTCAGATAAACCACCACCATGCTTACCTATATCTGTACTTGTACACTTTCCCCACTACAGAGGTCCACCCTTCATAGATGATGACCCCCTTTCTATACCTGTACCAGTCTACCTCACCGGCTTGAATGGGAAGATGATAACAAGAAACTTTTTCATCTTCAATTGCCACTTCGATTGAGCTATGCAATGACTATTCACAAGTCACAAGGACAAACACTTGATAAAGTAGTCATAGACATTGGAAAATCAGAAAGAGCAGCTGGATGTACCTTTGTTGCAACATCAAGAGTTCGGTCTTTGCAACAAGCAATAATTCAGCCAATGCCATTCCAAAGACTTCAGGGCATAGGTAAGTGTAAGCGTTTGCAAGAAGGACTGACAGAAGAGCAAAGACTACTTGACTTAGCAGACAACACATCCAGGCTTTCAACTACACTTTTAATTTAATAACGAACTTATTCATTTTCATGCAGTAAAGACAGCTTTGGTAATCATCCAGGTAATTTGGAAACCTCTTAAAACACATCCAGGCTTTACCAACACTTTTAATTTAATAATGAACTTACTCATTTTCATGCAGTAAAGACAGCTTTGGTAATCATGCAGGTAAGCTGGAACCTCTTAAAAAAGTACAATATGTAAAGAAAATCACAATAAATTGGGATAACAGGTATATTGTAAACCCTTTCACTCCCTGAAACTAAGTAGTTGTTCTCTTCATTAAACACAAATAAATTTGTTATAAGTTAGTTGGCAGAATCAGGAGCTACATTCAAATTGTCCAATTATAATGTTAAGTATATTGATATTTGTAAGGGAAAATACCACATTGATCACCCTTGGGAGTGTCATGGTTTATAAACAAAATATTTTTGGAGATAATAAAGGTATTGTCATTATGAAGAGATTTCCAATGCAGAGTTCGCAATGAAGACATTTTACAAGCACTGTTTCTATAATACTGTTGATAGCAGTTTCATTTATTAGAACATAAAGAATTTCTTATTACCAAAATCTGAGTACTGCTTTTTGTTACTATATATCATTAGTTACAGTTATATGCATTGTGCAGTTGACAGTTTGGAATTTTAGTTTGCTGTAACAAGTTTAATACCTGGATTCTGCCATGATTTTTTTTATGAAATACAATCCTTCTATTAAATCTTACCTCTGCAGTTCTTACAATTGAAATTTTCATATATTCAAAATCTTATACTATTCTCTGGTAGGGTATGGATAATTTGACTGTCTCTGTAACAGCACAATTAAACTTTCATGTGGTGTATACTGTTGACTGCTTGATGTTGATTAGAAACTTTTTTATAGCAAGATGTAGTGCAGCAATCATTTTCAACATATGAACATTTCAATAACTCTTTGTCACATTGTTATATATATATAACTCTTTGTCACATTGTTATATTATACACTTAATGTATGGTTCCGAGGGAAACAGTTAGTTTTGTTTCCCGAGAGTCCTGATGTTTCCCGAGACGAAGTCGAGGGAAACATCAGGACTCGAGGGAAAACAAAACTAACTAGTTTCCCGAGGGACCATACATTAAGTGCTTTGTTATATATTTAGACTTTCCCTTAGCAAAAACAAGCAAACAAAGACGGTACAACTGGCGCGCGGGCAACAACTGCGCAATTGTCTCCCGGTCGGGATACATTTGAATTTGTTCAAGGGCACGTGACCAAGAATCAACCAATCACAGTGCTCGTTTTGATGAATGAAAGTCTAGGTATATAACAAATATATATATATATATTTTTATTTTATTATTATTATTATTATTATTATTATTATTTTATTATTTTTTTTTCCAGGGCCCTCGTTGATAGCAGCATTTTATGCTGAAGAGATAACCCTGGCTAAATAACATTTATTATTATTATTATTATTATTATTATTATTATTGTTTTCATGATGCAACCTAAAAATAGCACAACCACATAATATACAGTTGGCACTCTCTATAACCAAACCTTTATTCAACGTTTTTGTAGAGTAAAGTTGTTTAACCCCATTTTTTGGGCATACATAATGACATTGTATCTCACACTTCTGTTGATATGGCATCTCTTTTGAGGAAAGAGGAATTTTTCTATTTACCACAGGGGGCACCAATGCAACTGAAGAGAGTACACAAATTGAAACATGCACTATTCATAATTCTCTCAATTGTGATTTCCTAGGAATGAAATAGCTACTGCAGTAGACAGTAAAATAATAATTATCTAATCAGAAGATTCTTCTAACAATGAATCTCATGCAATGATAGCAATAGAGTATAAACAAAAAACAGTGGAAGCATCAGGGAAAATATTGTAAATTTTCCTCATATAGCAGTTATGTTCAGCATTTTCAACAGAAAAGATACCAAACACTAAGTGACTGGTTCTGGAATGGTATCAGTGATCAATGCAATGATTTGAAAATACTGAAAGCAAATATTATTATTGAGTTCTGAGTACTATTTCTCTTTGTTTTATATCTTTGTTACATATATGTAAAGTAATTGAAAGGTTTCATTGGGACAGGCAGGTTCCATAGCCTTTTCAAAATGGGTTTTTACCTTTCAGTTTCATGTATACCTGAGAATTACTCTCACAGTACTTGCCCTTTGCCAACAAATGAAAACTTAATTTAAACCCTACTTTGCAAAATTAGACATGACATATTAACCTTGTTCATAATGCTGCTGTCTACTTCTTTTGGTTGATGTCAAATACCATTACTAAATAACAACCACAATTCACACTTGACCTTTTACATTAGAAAACTCTATAAAGGAGAAAGGGAAGTTTTAAATGCCCAAATTTTTATGATATTTCTCATATATTCATTACAAGTGTATGTATAAATAACAAGTGTTTCAAATTTCCTAAATGCCCTATGCGTTCAATAATGGTTTTCCACACTAACTGTATGGAAAAATCACTGCACTTGCATGATTGCCACAGGTAAGGAAATGGTGAGTGAAAAAAAATAATTCTTCAAGGTTAGGGAAAAGTGAGGGACCTTAATTTTGAGTAAGGGAAAGCTAAGTCTTCGAGAGAAGTCAGGTAAAAGTGAAATTTAAGAGTAATGATTTATTTTTGATCAATTCAGCGATTATTCAGAGTTGAGTAATTTTTACCACATCTGATACAAACCCTATTCAGTAGAAAACTATATTGCTTGTAGTATCAGAGGAACAATACCTTTTCCCAGATTAGGAAATACACCCTCATCCCATAACAATATATCATGTTAAATATAAAAAATAATAATATCAATACCTGTAATAATAATAATAATGATAATGATAATAAAATAATAATAATAATTATAATAATTACAAGAAATGAGAAATTACAAACAGTGATAAGGATGTTGTAACAGATTCCCCTTTTTTAACCAGTTTTTAATTATTAATAAGTGATTCCCTTTGATTCGCCAATTTTTGCCCGCCTTTATGTGACGTCATTAGTTTCCCACGTAAGGATATAAAAAGCCAGCACAGCGACCTCTCTTCAGTTTTTCTCAGTATCTGTTCTAGATTTCGGAACATAAGCCACTTAGCCTTTCGATCATAAAGTTACCTCTGGCCTTTAGAGTGCAAGCGGGAACCGATGTGTAAGTACTGTGATATCCTTACATTATAAGACACTTAGGAAATATGTATGAGAATTCTTAAGTGTGACTTTCTTCGCAATATTATTTAAGTTTACAAGCCATATGGTGACGCCCCAGCTTCACTAGTTTACTTTCGAGTTTTGTTAGTGCGTCACATCTAGTTCGTATAATTTAAGTTTCGTTAAGTTACACGTTTTAAGAAGGTTTTTTACGTCTTTAAGTTATCAATATCGTTTATAGGCTTGCGACTACGCTCACGCAAGCATTCTTGTATCGTGACTACCATCGCGTGTATCCCGCTTTCCGCAATTAGCTACTATATAGTAATTGGTTTTCGCTGCATTGTATTTCAGTTTACATTTGATTATCGCCAATAAATCACCGTCAATCACACCTGATTCTCCGTGATACCTGGCCTTATTCGATTAGTAAAGCAATTCCCGCCAGTCCAAGTTCACCGCGACAAGTTCTTAGCAAGTGACGCTACGCTTTCGACAGTCGCAGTGAGCTGGACGCCACAGATGTAATAACTCAATATTTTGTATTTCTAGTAAGTAAATACTTAAATTAGGGTATGATATCATAGGCAAACCAATACGAGATATTTAAAAACTAACTTCGCGAGGTTTTCTAGTAACTATATGGATATCACTTCTATTACGTATATATATTACGGAATTATTCATAAGTTTAAGAAATCTTTCTCAAAATCATTATTTGCTTTCGCTCTAAGGCTTGTATTACAGTCAATATGAGATTTCATCTACGCTGATTCCTTAAGAGTAATACCTCCATGGATTTTAGTTAATTTAAGCCCAAGGTCTTCGTATAGTTTTAGGTTATTATGGTATAATACGTACATTTTTGTAGAAATTAGGTATAAGCGTTTCAACCTTTTAGGGTTTAATATGTTCCGGAGCTGGATAATCATTGTATAAATCATGTAGCTCACTAAGGTAATCTAAATCTACCTCAAGGATGCAGGGAATATTTTTCCACTCCTTCAACTTCTTTTCTGTCATCCACTCGAACTGAAGATATTAGCACTTGAATGCTACACTGTAAATTCGAGGGTAAATAAAGTTTATTGATTGATTGATTGATTGATTGATCCACTTAAAGCCGTGAGTAGGTAGTGGATTTGACATAGCGCAACCGTATAAGTTATTAGCTTTTAGATATACTATACATTTAGTTGGCTCTTTCTTATCATAACCTTTCATATTAGGACTATCATTATGAAGCTTCTCCTACCCAAACTTAAAGAGTTTCCTTCGTTTTTTGTCGCAGGCTATAGCACTCGAAGTGGTTTCCGGATCAGACTTCTTCCCTCTAGCGTGCCCAGTGACCGCTTATTTTCTGGAGTTGACCTTGGTGGAGCAGCTGGAGTAGGTTTGCTAATTTTACGTTGTATCGATTCGTGGACAAATGAATATAGCGACCCAAGATTTCGAATCTTGCGAGCACAAGGATTACAAACGCGACTTGAATACTTGTCACATTTTGCCACCTCAAATCCAACTTCCTGGCAAATTTGAGCTTAAACGTCACTAATTTCAGTCCATCCTTTTAGCCGGATTGAAAAGGACCCTTGTAGAGATAAGGCAGTTGTTTGGCGTATATTACCCAATTCAACTTTAAAGCTGCAATTACAAAGCCTGCATTGATCGTTCAGATTCATTGGATTTTTACCATTTACATGGGAAAACGGGTCAGTGTCCGGTGCAATTTGAAAACAAAATTAAAAATTGAGGAATTCTCTTTGGGATAGTCGTTTATAATTTGCATTACCCACTCCTTTTTGGACGGATAATCTAGAACCGACATAAACAGGTATCATAGTTGACTTTAAAACAAATGGAACACGAAATTCCGTTTGGACCAAATCGATCGGAAAAACAAGACTACCTTTTCAGATGTTCCATTTCCGGTCAGTGTAAAACGCAGACTGCGGACTGCAGACTGCAGACTGCAGACCGGGGGTAAAATGCAGACCAGGGGTAAAATGCAGACTGCAGACTGCAGACCAGGGGTAAAATGCAGACTGAGGGTAAAATAACGAAACACGATCCACCGAGCCATTTTGTTAACTGAGATGACCTGGAACTCGGTTACAAGGGAAATCACGTGACTCTGAAGTGGAAACATGTCGGACGGCGGGGACGATGATGTTATGGTAATTGCGTTTTTTGCTTCATTCCTCGCACTATTTGCATAATCTATGAATTGCGCCCATGAACTGATGGTTTAACTTATTTCTAAACAGATTACGGATGTCAAGGAGGCATATTCAGGACAAATAAACGTAAATTCAGTGTTAAGTGTCTTTATAAATTGGCGCTAATTGCTTGTGGTTCGTGTTTCGTTATTTTACCCTCAGTCTGCATTTTACCCCTGGTCTGCAGTTTACAGTCTGCATTTTACCCCTGGTCTGCATTTTACCCCCGGTCTGCAGTCTGCAGTCTGCAGTCCGCAGTCTGCGTTTTACACTGACCGGTTCCATTTCTCCCGGTATATTTCCGCCGGAACGTCCAGGAAACTTGTGTTCCATTTAATTTCTAACCGGAATTTCCGGGAATTTTTTGTAAATAGTAAACCACCATTGACACGTGTCCGCGAAACTTAAGTGCCGCTACGGAAGGCCCAAAATTTTATTGGTCGATTTATGACAGCTGAGGACAGTATCAAATGTCGGTGAGCGCACTTAATCATGGCAGGCCAAATGGGCGACTTTTAAAATCCCGGGTTTGTTTGGTACCTTTTTCTTCCTTTTTTCTTCTCCCCACCCCCCACCCCCGCCTCTTTTACTCGCCCCATTTTCCGCCCGGTCTTTATTTGCTCCTTCCGAGACCACATGGAAACGCTTGGTGAGCGGGCTTACGCTTCTGCCTTCTGTTAGTGTTCCTATAACACCATTCATCAAACGTAACGAACATTTCTTACTTGTGAATCTTTACGTCAAAGAAAGCATTGCAGAAAAAGTTTTGAGACCTCTATTTTAAGCTCAAAGATGACGATTTACTATTCTTCGTGTTTTGGTTTGGTTTCGAAAGCTGTTATGTTGTTTGTGGTTGTGCAACAAGCGCGTAAGTGTACTATCGGAGGGCCTTACATTCAGCAAGACATGTTGATGTGTTTTCCCTGGTAGATTAGTACTCTACATTATGTTCGAGTCGGTACAGTTGTATTTACTGTTTCACCTTTGCTTTCTAGACTCATTCACATGGGCAAATGAGCCCGAGAATCCCACTTATGTAGTGGAAGGAGTGAACAGTTCTCCTGTACGCTTGAAATGGTCGTGGACCTTGTTAAATGTAGAATCGATTTCTACCATTTTTGTAACTCGTGAAGGACCCAAGGAAAGTATGGATGCTATAAATATTGCTAGCAGAGCTGGAGACAATCCGTTACAAGTGAAAACCGGGTTTGGAAATGATTACAGAGTGGAGGATGCAGGAACTCTAGTTATCAACAAAGTCACCAAGGCAGATGAAGACACTATATACACTTTCCTCGTGACTTATATTGATGGAGCCGGAAACGCTCGTCTGGTGCGATCACGCACGGTTATTATAGTTCTCGGTAAGTTGAGTCATTTATGCAGAGTTTTCATTCAATGAAACCCTTTAATTTCAGTATCGTTTTCCTGTTTGTTCTTCACTTACAAAATTGAATAATGCTAGTGTGATGTCAATGTATCGTGACAGAGTGTGGCAAAGTTATCAAACCTGAACTGGGACGGACATAAATGACATTTAAAATAGAATTTTAAGTATCAAAAGCGGAGGACTTCAGCTTATTTTCAACATCAAAAGTGTTTTTAAACTATTATTGTCAGCACAACCTTAAACATCATGTATGTGTTCATGCCTGTTCTGTAATACAAAAGAGCTATATAAAGGTCCATCAGAAAGGAGGAATGAAGTTTTAACATTCAAAATGTTATGCGAAATTCCATTGGTTACTTGTGTTAATCGCTAGCGAAAAGAGTATCCTTTTGGGTTTACCTCTTCCGGTTTTCGCTATAATGTATCTCAAAGTTAACGTTGTAAAATTACAGCCGTTTCTTTCATTACCCGACCTGTTCCAGTTCAATGATTATAAGGCATACACAAACCAGTAACTAACTGAAACTTACCTTATAGTGATTGGAAAGTTAAGCGTCGTGCTGATAATCTTACTGTAGATAACAGATTACTATCACAACACTTTCGTTTCCTTTAGATGGCCGTGTACTGTAGCTGCTTAATAAGCTTTCTAATGTTTATTACAATGTGACAAAATCTGAATACGACCTTAAGACCATGGTGTTTCTATTCATTTAGATTTTCGATTTTTTTTTCTTTTTCTTTTATTGTTGGTCAAGCAAACTCCATATGCACACTACTTCCTTACTATCCTTCCTTACTGGCTACTTAATGAAAGAGATAAAATTTTAACAATTGCATATCCATCAAATACGAAAAGGCCTTTCCATCTCAACAAGCGTTTTTGAGATATGGATCCGTCAGGCTTGTCATAAATAGAGTCATATGCCTTGCGGAGAGAGAAAATTTCTCCCTGAGTATTGAAAAACATTTTGCTACTATTTAATATTCTATTAATTTTTGTGTAAAAAAAGTCCTTTTGCAACCCTTATTAATTGTAACTTAACTTAACTCAGAGAGATCTACATATCAATTTTGTTTTCTCAAGCAATAAAAGTTTTCCAGTACAGAACAAGTTAAAATGTTATACGACCTATACTGATGCTTTTAAAATTCATCTTGTGGATATAACTGCGTTGTCTAACCAGGCGACGAAATAGATTGATACATAACTGCATAGAAAAACACAGATTATTACAAACTTAGGGAAGGTACTTTTTTATTGTGGGGGGGGGGGGGGGGGGGCTCAAAGGGGTGGGTCATCAGTGAAGTGAGCACCAAAAGGGGAGGGCCATACCTCATGTCAGCTATTGAACGGAGGGTCACACATCTTTTCCAGAATTTTCCTGATGAGAATTTTTGTGACATTGTTTCCATTTTTCTTACATGTTAAGTTTTTTTTTTCACCTACTTTGATTTAATTTCGTGTTTTATTATGGGTACTAGGTTTAATACATTTCTACATGACTATTAATGCCATGGCACATAGTTTTCTCGGAGGACTCGTATCCTTTTTCGTCCGTAACGAGAAGTGCTTGACACAGGTATCGTTTCTTCAGCTTCTTGCTGTTGGCCATCTACTGCCTGATCTCCTGAGTCGTTTGGTTCTGACGAGGCACTGGTGGTAGATCCAACAATGCGCTCTACCCTGTCATTGTCATTGTCAGACTCTGAATTTGAGTCAGAGGCTGGCTAAATGTTGTTCTGACTGTCCTGCACAATAGAAGTCAAAATCTAACTGCCAATATGTGCCTTCACCACCTTCACTTTCTCATCTTTCTTTCTTTTAAATGATGTTTGGCTTCATAGGTAAGTTTTTAATGATGCTTCAATCGTGTGCGAGAAGTTTCCTTTTCCTACAGAGGCCTGTCTGCCTTTAACAGAATTTGGAAATGTTGGAAATGTTTGTTTTTGAGAAGCAGATGTCGCATGCTAAACAAATAAACCTTACCTGTTAAAATAACCAACAGCAATGCCGGCTAGTCGAAGACAAAGCGCGTGTATTTTCCCTTAGATATTTTATGTTCAAAACGTTTGTATTAGTCAAAGTTTATGCTTCCATATCCAAACTTCAGCTGTAAGACGCAAATATCCCACACACTGATTGTTCGCATTTCTTTGTGTCAGTGCGCACACATTCAATATCGAGATATATTTGTATTCAAACACTTTACATTCACAAGCGAAACGTTCTGAGGTTTCTACAGCAAGGAATTGAACATACCATGTAGTAGTGAAGGGAGGGTCGCACTTTTGTCAGTCACCTAAAGGAGGGGGGGGGGGGGTCAGGAGTTGTTTTGTTAAAATGCGAGGGAGGGTCAACCCTTTTTTGGAAAAAAATACCAAAATTCCTCAGCCCTACCCCCCAAGTAAAAACGTACCTTCCCTTAAGACAATTTGAAGGAATATTTAGTTGTTACCCATGAAACGGATGTTGCATGACAGCGTAACGTTGTGACATGTACGATTGACTGCAATCGGAGACTCATAAAAATCGAATAGTTCATCGAGGAGCGGAAAAGACACAACTGTATGGTGCTGAGATCAACGTGAATAAAGGAGAAGTTTCGGTTAAAGTTGGTTGTGAGTTGACTTTGCCCCACAAGCTCGGGAAAACCATCTTTTTATCTCTTTTCTTTAGTGCCACCAAAAATTACCGTGTTTCCTAAGGAAAAGACAGAACAGGATCTTGGAACAGATGTCACACTGACCTGCAATGCTACTGGTGATCCTCAACCTAACATTACTTGGACAAAAGTTGACATTCCTGTCAGGACCTTTAATGTGTCTGGTCCTGTACTGCACCTTGTAAATGTACAAAGGAAGGATGCTGGAGTGTACAAATGCACTACATTCAATGGATATGGCAGTAATGCCACTGCTGTGGGAGTCGTCAGCATAAAATGTGAGTACAAGCAGTAACAATGATTATATTCGGTCGAAAGCATGAGTCGAGCTGTGCAGATCAATAATTTCTAGTTTTTAAATGGTAGCAGAGCTGCGACACATACTTGAGCTGCGCGAGATAGTGGCCAAACAAGACGTAGATAGTTGAAAAGTAGACTAGACGTTCTCATTATTTGCGTAATTTTAAGTAAACACAAATGAACCCCCCATCGCTCCCCCCCCATAAAAAGAAATAAAAATAATAATAATAATAATAATAATAATAATAATAAATTATACGAGATTTCATATTGATCACACAGCAGAATCCCCTTTGTGTAGAATGTGCGGTAGTAAGGGAGAAACGGTGGCCCATGTGGTGAGTGATTGCAGTAAGTTGGCACACACAGGACGAAATCACTGATTTAATGAGGCTGAAAGCTAACCTAAAGGTTAACAAATGATGTGTTTTGTGGATCCTTAAGTTTTACACGAAAATCCTGAAATGTTCCTTTAATTTGACTTTAATGTACTGATTTAAGTCTTCTTATGAAGTATTTTGTAGCAGCTTTAATTTGTAATTAAAGATGGCCAAAAGGCTTATTTCATAGACTTTAAGTGTGCTGCCCAAATGGCCTTAAAACCGCTTTTAATTCACCTTTAATTCAACTAAAATGTTTGATTGTTTATTTAAAGTCTCTTTTAATTGCCATTTAGTGTTACATTAAAGGGTCATAAAATCACATTTAAGTTTTCTTTAAGTCAACAAAAAATGCCTTAAAGATTTCTTTAGGGTCATGTTTAATTTTCCTTTTTTTTTGGACTAAAAGTAACATGACCTGTGGTAAGAAGTTCTAATAAGAGACCATATGATAAATCTGCTTTACTTCTTTGGTAGAAGCTAGGGTGAACGCTTCTTTTTTCATATTTCTTGTCCACATTTTCCCTCACTTATTTCAAACACAACCAAAGTGGACTGATATTCCATTCTGCATCTTGGCTTTCTTTCAGGAGACAAAAAATGTTGTGAAACCAATTGAAAGATTAAAGTTAACATCACTTTATTCTACTTTTAAATGCAACAAATGACAAATCAGGTCTATTTACATCCTAGCAGGTACAACAGACCCATTTCAGCAGGAAATATAGAAGCATATTGTTCATATATCATGTTTTCACATCTATTTAATTATAATATACTTGTATTTGCACTGCTAGTAAAACGGTCATAACTACTATAGATGAAGCTTCACAAAAACACTAATGTCTCTACACTCTTATGTGTTGCTGTTGTGCTGCTTTATTTACCCATGGTTGTTTCAAACTTTGAAGTATTTCCAGAAGAGGTGTAACTCTGTTCTTCCATGATCTTATTTTGTCTACAGGCAACCAGACATTTATTAATCACTCTAGCAAGTTGTTGAGAAAAATGTATGCAGACAGCATCAAAAGAATCTGAGCACTTAATTGTAATAATTTCTTTTGAGATTAAGCAAAAAACCTTGCTGTAAAACAAGTAAAAACTAATGAAACTAAATCTATTTATACACCGATCAGTGATGCAAGCAACACAATTATTACACAGGGTTGCCACTAATTGGGATAGAAAATTTATTTCTGCCACAGAAATAAACAATTCCTTTGCAGGAACTTTACAAAATGCATTACTTTTGTTAACAAGCAATCTCCACAACCTAATGACTAGCACAAAGTAAAATTCCTCGACTTTTAGGTATATTGAGAATTTCAATGACATCATTTACAATTTTTAAACTTTTTCTTAACCTTGAAAAAACAAACAAACAAACAAAAAACGTTTTTCCCTGACCATGACAACCCTGTTACTCCTCTGTTAACAGTAATACTATTTGTAGCCAGAGCAATGACAATTGAAACAAGCCATCCAATTAACATCATCAAATAATTTCCAGTTGGCTTTTGAGTTGTCTCCATTGTATGCCAAAGTTCCTCTCACAGTGCCACTGCAGTTATACACAAATTAAATTGAAACTAGCCATCAAATTAAAATAAAAATCATTCCCACTTTGCTTGTGACTTATCAGCATTGTGTGTCACTGCAGTTATACAGCCTTCGAATGAAAAATTTGTTGAAGAATATTAGGCAGTGCATGTTTTTTGCAAAAGTATTTTAGCAGGTACAAAATACAGTTTATAATAGCTAGTACAAGGCAATGTATGAGCTCTTTGTCATGCTCTTGGCAGTATTGAAAAAGAAATTAGACTTCTTTTCATAAAGCCATTTCTAAGCCTGTATTTTGCACTTACTAAAATGTCACATTAAATTAATTTTGACAGCCCACTCAGGAAGGCCATGAGGGGTCTCCTCTTCAGACAGGTCACTTGATATTGTCCTAGGAAGGGTTCTTTACTTAATAGCCAACAGCCTTTGGTTGACCATTCCCATCATCCCCATAGTTTCTCTCCTCACTGCTGCAGCCCTTCCTTTTGCACTGGCATCTTGCTACTGAATCACATCAAGGGCAACTGCGTGTCTTGTTTATTTCTGAAAGATAATGGAACCAAGTTGACATCGCTGTGTAACCATGAAGGGCGTTAAATTAACATTTTTGCTGGTAGCCACTTGGCTTTTAAAATTTCTCAAAGTGGAAACCAATTCCAAAAAGTTGGTTGCCATTTTTAAAGACAATGTGATAAAAGATGAGCCAGCAAAATTTGCATGTGCTACAAAGTGGTCACTATTATGAGTCATATACAACGTTTCAGCAACCTAAATCCATGATGGCGTCTAGCTATCGATCAAGATGCATGTGCTAGGTTTTGGAAACAAACTTAACAAGGAAGTTTACTGTAGATTTATCTTTGAACATCTACTTAATTCACTATAACTTAACCCTATTTTAGCCCAAAAATTGTCATTTTCCAAAACCATATTCAGAACTACTGCAGGCTCACATGTCTTTTTTCCCTAGAAATGAGTTTCTGTTTGAATATGTTGGTATTCTCTTGCACTCTGCACCAAACTACATTGTAACAGATGGAAGCAACCTGTGTTTAAGTACAGGGACTATTAATTTTTAGTTTGTCATGCAGGCAATGCAAAATGAAGCCAGCAGTAAAACTGAAACAGCTTGCCCATTGAGTCTCAAGCTTTTTGTAATAGTAAAACAAAACAAATGAGAAAGCTTACAGGGGATTATCAAGCCTCAAATGAAACTTTCAACAAGCAATTACAATGGCACTTAAATTACACCACCTCTATACCTATCCCTAGGCTTAAGAACTAAAGACACAAACAATACATGTATATTTCTACAGACATAAAGGTTACAATATATACCGTGTGCAAAAGTGAAAAGACTATTACCAGTACTTATCTCTGGGTACCAAAAAACATATATCGTGCAGTGACATCTACAGCGTTCCTCCATATATGTACAATGCAGTATAAATTACATGTATATTCTGATGAGCATTAATCAAAGACTCCGGCCTGTTTAAGTTTCACTGCAAGCGCCATCGATTACATTTAGCTTATAATTTCATGGCTTGCGAGGCAAATTTGTTAAGAATTACATTGTACACGGGCTGTGACGTTCTGTGATTATGTAAGCTTACATTATCCGAATCCTAAGCTTGTAACTTCTTAGCAGGACATCATGATAATTTTTCAACAGGGGGTAGGGGTTGCAGCACAGTTTTTTTCCACAAAAAATTCGTTTGTTTTAGTGCATTCATGAGTGGTTACCAAAACTAGATAGTGAGAAAATTTATGTAAAAGGAAAATACATCATGAGTCTTTCTGAATTTAAGCTGACTCTCTCTTTGAAAACCCTATAACATGCCCGGTGGGGGGACTCCCATATGGAATGGACGGGGATGCTCGTCGTCTCGCTTAGGGGTGTAAATTTCGGATTTTGGTCTCGCTTAGGGTGTTCTGGGCAAAATGTCATTATTTTTAACCATCAAGGTCTCGTTAAGGGTTGCACGCGAAGTAAGAACAAAACAGAAAGAATTTTGATTCTTTATATTTGCTCAATTCATATAAACAAAGTTTTCCATACCATTAATATCCAAAGTCCACTGTAACAAAATGTCTTTGTCTATTGTTTTACGAGAGTGTTATACGAAACTTGACGAACTGAAACTCGTCGAAACTGGTCTCTTTTAGGGATCTGCGTAAGCTTCGGCCACGCCCAGATTGGTCTCTTTTTGGTTAAATTCAAAATTTCCGACGAGCATCCCCGTCCACTCCATATGGGAGTCCCCCCCCCCCCCCGGGATAACATGGCTTCTGATATGTTACAAATTTGAAGAGCATAGCCAATATTTAAAATTCCAAATTCTTAGCTGTCCCTGTTAAGCTGTTCTTACCTCTTTTTTCATAACAAAGATAAAAGAAGGGAGTAATTGAAGAAATGTAAGAGGAGATTGAAAGGTTACAGAACTGAGGTGCAGTACATGGAACAAAGTGATTCCACTGAAGAAGATCAGAGTACATGTAGTTTGGTCCCAGAGAAGAACAACTATAACATTGATGACGACAATGGTAGTGACAGTGGTGATTGCTGTTGTTGCTTGGATCTCACTGATCCCAATTTGATTAAAATGTTTGCCCAACCAAAACTAAGTGAGGATCTCCTTTATGTTTCATTTTACCGCTACCAAAGAAACAAGAGGAACCTGTTGAAACTGCTAAGTAATTTTCTTCAGTAGGCATAACTGCCTTTTACAATTTACGAGTCTACAACATCTTGCAGCAATAGGGGTTTCTTTCCCTTTTTGAGCAACCATGTTGAAGTTACAGATTTTCCATTGGTATACTTTGCCTTTGCATTCTTAACAGAAAATGGACTTTGGGATTTTTTGCCTTTATTGATGTGAGATCTTAATGTTTGGTACAGTTTGCGAGTGAGGGCATTCTGCCAGATCTTAAAGTTCCTGTGCCATTTTGAGTGACCACATTTAAACTATTGATTCCTTGACAAATTTAGCTTTTCATACAAATTGTTCATGATTGATGATCAGTGAACTTAGCTTGTCTGGCTTTTGTCAAATTGCATGAGGTAGTATAGACTGTCTTTAACAGTTAGTGAGTTACAGCATTTTGCCATAGCTAGGGGTTTCTTTCCCTGTTGGAGCAACCATGTTAAAATTACAAATCTTAACAAATCTTTATTTTTCTGAACAGATTTTAATTTTGTGAGATCTTAATATTTGGTGCAGTTTGCGAGTGAGGGCATTTTGCCAGATCTTAAAGTGTCTGTGCCATTTTGAGTGACCACATTGTAACTACTGTGTTGACTCCTTGACAAATTTGGCTTTTCATACAAATAATTCATGATTGATGATCAGTGAACTTAGCTTGTCTGGCTTTTGTCAAATTGCATGAGGTAGTATAGACTGTCTTTAACAGTTTGTGAGTTAGAGCATTTTGCCATAGCTAGGGGTTTCTTTCCCTTTTGGAGCAACTATGTTAAAGTTACAAATCTTAACAAATCTTAATTTTTCTTACCTGATCTTAATTTTGTGAGATCTTAATATTTGGTACAGTTTGCGAGTGAGGGCATTTTGCCAGATCTTAAAGTGTCTGTGCCATTTTGAGTGACCACATTACAACTAATTTATTGACTCCTTGATAAATTTGGCTTTTCATGCAAATAGTTCATGATTGATGATCAGTGAACTTAGCTTGCCTGGCTTTTGTCAAATTGCATGAGGTAGTATAGACTGTTTTTAACAGTTTATAGTGAGTTAGAGCATTTTGCCATAGCTAGGGGTTTCTTTCCCTATTTGGAGCAGCCCTGTTCAAGTTACAAATGTTATCAAATCTTAATTTTTCTTGATTGATCTTAATTTTGTGGGATCTTAATATTTGGTACAGTTTACGAGTGAGGGCATTTTGCCAGATCTTAAAGTGCCTGTGCCATTTTGAGTGACCACATTACAACTAATTTATTGAAAATCTTCTGAAGGAATCGCTTTGATGACTTCTCTGTCGTTGGAGAGAAATTTGTGTAGTCGGAAACCTCCTCTTTTGCACAAGGTCTTGACGTCTTCTATTAGTTTAATGGCATCGTGAGCTGTGGGAACGGACTTCAAACCGTCATCAACGTAAAAGTCTTGTCTCACAAAGTTGGCGGCACTGCTTCCGCATTCGTCCTCGTAATCGTTTGCTGTAGTTTTCAACGCAAAATTCGCGCATCCTGGGGAAGACGTAGCGCCGAAAAGGTGAACGGTCATTCTAAATTCTACTGGGTCACTGTCGAAATCTCCATTTTCCCACCACAGAAAACGGAGGAGGTTGCGGTAGTTGATGTTCACATACACTTGGTGAAACATCCCCTCGATGTCGCACATCACTGCGGTTTGCTCCTTTCTGAATCTGCAGAGAACTCCTACCAGGTTGTTTATAAGGTCGGGTCCCTGGAGTAGATGCCGATTTAAGCATTCTCCCTTGTACTCTGCGCTGCAGTCAAAAACAACACGTATTTTTTCGGGCTTTCTAGGGTGGTATACGCCGTGATGAGGGATGTACCACACTCGGCCGTTGTCTAAATGCAGTTCCTCTTTAGGGATGCGTTCGGCGTGGTTATTTTCGAGTAAACCCTTCATGAAACTAGTGTAGTCTTTGCTGTACTTTCCATCGGTCTGCAAATGCCGTTTTAACTTGTTTAAGCGACTTAGCGCCAGATCCTTGTTGTTGGGAAACCTCACGTTTTCGTCTCTTAGCGGTAACGGTGTCTCGTAATGACCGTCGGGACGCTGACAAATTCCTTCGTTGACTTTCTGCATAAAGAGTCGGTCGTCGTGAGAAAGGGCTCGCCCCTCCTCCTTCTCGTTAAAGTCGAGTTCAAACATTCTATTTATTTGCACCGGGTTCAGAACTTCCTTAATCTGTGTCCGTAAGACAAAATTGCATTGCGTCAGACTTTCAGCAGGAAAGACTTCGCGTGTGACAATACGGTTGACACAAATGTCACTGTCCACCTCTGAGTTGTTACTCGTGACTCTGCCCACTATTCCCCATCCGAGGGCTGTTTTCTTTGCATAGGGGTCGTCATCTCCTCCTGGAATAATTTCGCGAGGCTTGATTGCTCGAATGCAGTTAGCGCCAATCAGCAAACCAACGTCAATGTCCTCCTTTGGGTAGATCAGATACTCTGCAATGGTTGTCAGATGATGCCATCTTCGTGCTGTTTCGGGTCTTGGTATCTGAGATCTTCTAGCTGGGATTATGTCTCGGGTGTACGTCTTAGGGAGTGGAATTTCCGCCGTTTCATGGACACCACGTACTACGAGGCCGGTTATCCTCCTACTTGCTATGGTCTGCCTTGCAAGGACAGTTGAAAGGTCCAGCTCTATCTCAGGTCCGCTGATGTTGAGTCTCTCTAGCACTGATTCCTTCGCAAAGCAGGCGTCCGATTGCTCATCGAGGAGGGCGTACACCAGGACCTTATCGTCGGGGTTGCTCTCGTGGTGAAGCCAAACTGGTACTATTAGTGAATGTGTACACGGTTCACTGAAACTCTTTGTGGTGTTAACCTCAATACAGTAGTTGGACACCGATGCGCTATGCTGGAGTGCACCTTCGGCGACTGATGCGTGTTCCTGCTTGGGTGATGTCGACGTAATGGGTTGTGATTTACGAGCAGCTGTTCCTCGTGTGTCTCCATGTAGGGCGGTAGGATGTGTCTCACTGCACACTTGACAGGTTATTTTTCGACGGCATTTACTGTTGACGTGTCCCCATTTAAGACATCCCCAGCACAGACGTTTAGACATGATAAATGCTCTCTTGTCTGGAATGGGAAGCTGTAGAAACTTGCAACAATTGTCGAGTTGGTGTTGTTCTTTGCAGTAAACACACTTGAGCTTGTTGGGCTTAACCTTGTCTGTGCCTTTATCTTCCTTGACACCCGTCGCGTAGGCTACGACGTTATATCCTTTACGAGTGCCCCACCGTTTGCCCTGTTCATTGCCTCTGTCATTTCGATGGCCTCTTTCACCTTCGGGCTTCGTTACTTTGGCAGACATGATCGGATTGCATGCGATTCTAGCCTCCTTTTTTAGGAATCGGCAGAATTCAGAAAACGGAGGGTAGTCGCCTCTGCTCTGTTTCCCCATCTCATCCTCTTGGGCGTGCTGAAATTCAGACATCCACTTATCGACTTCTCGGCACCATTGGCTTATAAGATAGTTGGGCAACTTCCGAACCATTCGTTGGTTTTTTTTCGGGATCATTTAGGACATTTAGATATGCGCTAGTAGTCATTGCAGACCTGGCTTGGTCAAGAAAGTCTGAGAACTTCCGGAGTTCAAAGCCGTCGTTCGGGCTGATCTTGGGCCAGTTGTGTATTTTAGTGCGGAACGCGTCAGCAATTAGGTAGGGGTTTTCATAGCGACTAGTTAGCAGGGTTTTCGCCTCTTTGTAAGCCACTGTTGTGTTCTGAGTGATGAAACCATTTATGGCTTCCTTCGCCTCACCCGCTGTAAACCTGCCAAGGTAATAGAGGCGTTGCCCAGGAGAGGTGGTTTGACCCTCAACAATTGTTTCGAAAGCTTTCAGCCAATTCGGAAATTGCAGTAGGTCACTCTTAAAAATATCGGGTTCAGGAAGTGGGAGTCTGTCTCGAGTGCTTCTTTCCGTCAAAAGGTCTGCAAGCTTGGTCAGTATATCGTCAGTTGGTGCCGAAGGTACTGATACTTCGTTGGTTAGGTGTAGGTCACTCGTTTTTTCCTGACCGCATAAATCTGCGTTAGGATTTGGCTGCGGACCAAATTCGATACTGTGAGGCTGTGCCGGTTGAAGCTTTGAACAAGCCTTAGTCGTACACTCGTCCACGTTTGTTTGGAGGTCGCGCGTTTGTGGGCTTTGAGACTTCGAGGCAGGTGGAACGGGCTTGCTTATTAGTCGCGTTTCGCTAGAGGTAACGGCGAACGGGGGCGCGAAGGGATTTAGTTTATTTTTCAGAGGCTCTGGAGGGTTAGCTGCCATTTTAGGCGCTGTACCTGATGGCAATTCGTTCCTTGTAATTGGCATAAAACTGTGCGAAATGCCGCCGCTGGAAACTGACTCTAACTGTGTTCTCAAGTAATCCTGCAAAAGTTGATCGGAGCTATCCTTGATCTGTGGGTGCTCGATATCGGGACCATCGCCGTTCGTAAATCGTTCGCACTCCAGACCTAACACTGCTTCCATTTCGGCCTTTGTTGCCGCGAGTTCCTTCATGATGCCAATTCGCTTCAATTCGGCTTCCTTTGCGTTTTCAACCGCGAGGAACTTAAGCTCTGTATTAAGTTGTGCCGCCTTAGTGGCCATTTCGTTTCGTTTTCTCGCGGTGCTAGAACTACGAGACGGCGAGGCTACGGAGTTTTTGCGAGAGATCTTACTGGCGGTGGATTTCTTGGAATGGGAAGAAATACTGTCTACAAGTTCTTCGCGCAGCTCAGTGATTCGAACGTTTATCCTTGATATTAGAAGAGTATTTTCATGGAACCAGCTATCGTAACGCTCGGTGAAGGTTGTAAGTTCTTCTTCATTTGCGATGGTTTCAATCTGAAGGTAAATATTCGTTATTTCGGTCATGCGTGACGACAGCACTTTTTGTCGCTCCTGTAAGACTGTGACATTTTGTGCATCAGCAAAGGCCGATTCGACTTCAATTATTTCGCTACGCCACGCGCGAAACGCCTTCGCGAGTTTCTTGTCTAGGGTTTGAAGCTGGTAGCCTTTCCCTTTCTCGGTCAATGTTTTAGCGCGCTCTGACACTCGAACCCCCTCCCCCACGGGTTCTACGCTCTCTTTGTAATTAGGAGCCGTGTGAACAATGTTCAATTCAGGATTTGACAAAGATCTTTTCATGGCCATAACTCACCACGACACACGCATAAAATCTTTGATTTTCTTTGCAGTCCTTGGATTCTTGGACGAGTTTTTACTATAAAGGATTTCCCTCAAACCAAACTAAGCGAAGGAGCGGTCTTTACTGAGCCATATCGTATTATAACTTTATTCGTGATGAGCACGTAAAAACTGGAAAAGACAAATAATGCCATCGTTAAGACTCATAAAGAGCTTAGCGTCTGACTGACGATACGATTGAAACAGAATTGATCACGGCTTTACATAGGTAAATATCTACGACAATTACCATTAACTACAAAACTAAAGACTTTAACATACCTCGATCCCGGCATTAAGGAGAGAAATCGAACGCAATATTAACCACGTATCCTTTGAACCCTTTAAACCATATGCTTTTTCTACGAACTACTCCGGTTACGCTTACGTCACACAGGATCAATTATTTGGAAACATAACAATTATTAACTCAAGAAAAAACGTGCAAGAGTCCGTTACAATCCAGTGTGATCGGAAAATCGAGGCTAGAAGACCAGGCATTGTCTTTATTGATAAGAAGGAGAGAGAGGTTGTTGTGATTGATGTTGCCATCCCAGGTGATGACAGGGTGAAAGAGAAGGAACTGGAGAAGGTAGAGAAATACCAACTATTGAAAGATGAAATTGCAAAAGTCTGGTGCATGCGAAAAGTCATCGTAGTGCCTGTTGTCATTGGGGCTCTTGGAGCCGTATCAGTCAACTTTAAGGAGTACATGAAGCGAATCGGCGTGAACGTGAAGCTGGAAGTTATCCAGAAAACAGCATTGTTGGGGACAGCAAAGATACAAAGGAAAGTGCTGACTCTATAAAAAAGAAGGAAAAGAGAGTCCTGGGACCTGTGGTGACTTGTTGTAACCCGCTCCAAAGGACTATATACCAGGCTGAACATCCTTGTTTAGCCTGAGTCTACAAGGAATGGACATAATAATAATAATAATAATAATAATAATAATAATAATACACCTTTTGCTGTTCAGTTACGCAAAACCTACATTTATTTCCATCAACAGCTGAAACCATACGGCAAATCTACGTTCATTAGCACTTATTTAAACTTCATGAACGCGAACGAATTTTCAATAACGCTATTTACATACGTATTAACATTCAATAGCATCAACAGATGAACAATTGCACCTTTGGACAATCAAAGATGACAAATATACTTTCAATCTCGCGCAATGGTTAATCAATAACACAAATAGAAAACTAATTGCATAGTATGACAATCAATGGGGTATAAGAGACATACAATAATACAATTTGCATAGAGATGCACAATCAGTGGCATCTTCATACAATCGTTTATTCGAAATGGTCAATCATGAACGTGAACTGTCAATCGTGTGTGTAGTAACAATCAAATAAGGAAAAATAAATTTTGTTGTGTAATTATCCTTCAAGTTCTTCATTATTTACACATCTTGGAATGTACGTTTGCATAAGTCTGTATCACCGTCCACATTTAGCAGCCGCGATAGTCCCAGTGTTTCAGGTTACAGGGCCTGAAGGTTGCAACTGAATGCGGAAATTTCCTGACGCGAATCCTCATTATGAATCATAATCATACATCTGCAAATAGCGTCATTGAAAGTTCGTTCGCGTTGATGGAGTCCATGGAAGTGCTAATGAACCTAGACTTTTATGGGCTCCTGACATTTTGCGTAAATGAACAGCAAAATGTGTAGTAATAAAAACCTTGATCAGGTTTCGACCCTGCGATCTCGTGAATACTGGTAGGATGTTCTTTCGGCGGTGCTATCGTGCTGTCCACACCAAGGGCAGGTAATAATAATATGTGGTTCATAAATGCACTTGTTAGAAATAATTAACAGTTATTCTCAGAAATCGGGGGGAATTATGGCAGAGTATTTATCAAGCTGCGAAGTATGGGGCGCCGTTTGTAAATTTATTATTTGACATATTTTGGGACGATTTTCTCATGATTTACCTCTTTTATTTATGATAATTAACATCAGCGGTTTAATTATCATAAATAACCATTTTTACTCAAATTGGTTATTTCATATAACCAATTTTGTTTCCATTGGTTATTTGATAAAACCGATCTTGTTTCCCACTGGTTATTTGATAAAACCAATACTGTGTTTTTGGTTATTTGATAAAACCATTTTTGTGTTTTTGGTTATTTGATATAACCAAACGGGCCACATTTGGTTATTTGATAAAACCATTTTAAATAACAATACGCCTTACATAAAAATTGGTTATATGAAATAACCAAAGTGTCAGTACGTTTGACACTATCCAGATTTATCGCTAGCATTCGTGACTTTGTTGACCCGCATGCCGTTGACGCAATTTTGAAACAATGGGTTATTTAAGATCTTGGCGGGAACTTAAGGTTTACGACATCGATAACAATGGGGTGACAGGCCTGCACAACTCCCATCCACGTGTAATAGCCGATAATAGCTTTGCTCTAACGAGTATATCCTTTAGGGATCTGCCTCTTTTGTACGAGACAATAGGGGGATCTTTGAATATTCTTCTAAGCAATGGTTGTTCTTGAATTAAATGCCAGTTCTGCATGAGTATTTGCTTTAAGTTAGGCGCTGATGGGCGATATTGTGTGACAAAAGGCAAGATTCGCGTGTCTTGTTTACGTTTCTGTTGTAGGGCAGCTTTTCTCTCCTCAAATGTAATTTCTGCGAGAGTTGTTTAAACAAGAGTTTCAGGATACCCTCTTTCGATGAGGTTTGTTTTAAATTGTGAAATAGCAGTTTTGAATGCTGTTTCAAGAGGAGTTAGTTCGGAGAAGTCTGAATGCTTCGCCCTTGATGAAGCCCATTTTGACCCCTGGTGGGTGGCAACTCGAGAAATGCGTGTACTGAAATGTTTCAGTAGCTTTAAAATGAGTTTTAATGTCTAGTATAGACTTTTGTGCAAATCTTTCGCCTTTGTAAACTTTTATGTTCTTTTGTTTTTTGTTGGCCTGAACTCGTTTTTCTTGTCTTATGACTGTGCTTGAAGCCAATAACAGAAGAAACGATGCCGCGGAGAGCTATTGTAGAATGGATGTCGTAAACCTTAAGTTCCCGCCAAGATCTTAAATAACCCATTGTTTCAAAATTGCGTCAACGGCATGCGGGTCAACAAAGTCACGAATGCTAGCGATAAATCTGGATAGTGTCAAACGTACTGACACTTTGGTTATTTCATATAACCAATTTTTATGTAAGGCGCATTGTTATTTAAAATGGTTTTATCAAATAACCAAATGTGGCCCGTTTGGTTATATCAAATAACCAAAAACACAAAAATGGTTTTATCAAATAACCAAAAACACAGTATTGGTTTTATCAAATAACCAGTGGGAAACAAGATCGGTTTTATCAAATAACCAATGGAAACAAAATTGGTTATATGAAATAACCAATTTGAGTAAAAATGGTTATTTATGATAATTAAACCGCTGATGTTAATTATCATAAATAAAAGAGGTAAATCATGAGAAAATCGTCCCAAAATATGTCAAATAATAAATTTACAAACGGCGCCCCGTAGCGA
Organism: Ricordea florida; assembly: GCA_949710005.1. Classification (NCBI taxonomy): domain Eukaryota; kingdom Metazoa; phylum Cnidaria; class Anthozoa; order Corallimorpharia; family Ricordeidae; genus Ricordea; species Ricordea florida. Next base: position 28,437,379 of record OX453274.1, on the reverse strand, counting down.
AGTAGGGAGATAAATATTCCTAAAGCCATTATTCACCGAGATTGAAGAGAATAATTGTTTTAGTAGATACCAATGAAGCAACCTCAGTAGGGAGCTTAAGCAAATACTACGGCGATGCCGAGGAGAACACAACCAGTGAAAAAATCCAATCGTTGAAGCGTAATTTGTACGACAAAGAGACTTACCGGGCTTTATTTTGTACGAGCAGTTTTATTGTGTCGTTCATTTGCGCTTTTTTTTTTTTTTTTTTTTTGACCTGCCCTGGTGAACATTTCATCGTGGTGGTGTTTTGCTTAATTTCCCTGGCAAAACCTCTTCGGAAAAGCGGAAAAGTGTGAATCGACGCCAGCCATATTTTGCTAGCTTGGATGACATTTTGCTTTTTCTCCAAACAAACACTCACTGGCACAAGAATTACCCAGAAACCCCTACATTATTCACCTCCTAAGAGGTGGATAGTGTTGAATATCCCGAGGTGGAGAGCCAATCAGATTGCTCAAAATGCTAAGATTGCTGAGTTGCTATATACTAATATGACATATTTGCAGTGAAGATGGAAACGAATTCAAAGATTTCACCTCCGCAGTATAAAGGTTACTGTAGACCATAGAAAAGTATATATCATCGTAAACCTAATAAAATGTAGAATCAGATGAAATGATTGTTTTTTAAGATTTGATTTTATGTTAAGCGCGCGCAAGCCTTCAAATGCAAAACTGACACTATTTGTTAAACTGAATTCCTGCTCGCAAGTACGACCGAACAAACTGCACAATGTCAGTCAGTAGGTGATACACTACAAAAGGTTGTGAGGCTTTTTCGATATTCCGATTAGTTGCCGAGGAAATCTGTTTTGAAGTTGGCGAATTGGACATTTGCCGATCTTCGTCACATGAGAGCGCGCAAAAGGAGAAATATTTGGAATATCAAAAAAGCGTCACACTCTTTTTCGCATTGATAACCAAGCAACATTTTGGCCAAATTTCATAAGAATCCGTCAAATCTATATACCCTATTAATTCGCTCGCCGAAGCAAAAAAATCCACGCAAAAATAAAACCCGAGTTTTAGACTCCTGAAGTTTCGAAAGATTATCATACCTCATCAAAGCGGCTGTCAACTGTCATGCCGCCGACCAATGAAACACGAGCTTCGGACCTCCCGGGCGCCCGCAACAAAAATAACTCATTGAAAGGCGGGAAGGTTTGCAGTCACGGTCGAACAGCGTCGAGTGATTACGGCGAAAAATGTCTCCGATTTTGTGCTTGCTTTCGTTTTCTCGCCACTGGTCGAGTCAGATTCTGCTAGACCAGGGCTAGCAGCTTTCGAAGACATCAGCTTTAAACTTAGTCTACTGGCACCAACCTCTCTTGAACTTGGAAGATGTGAGACTCTTGAAACATCGCGTTTCTTATGAGATTTTGTCCAAGGCGTCTTCTCTCTTCTCGATAAATTCATAATGTAAGTTTTCACAGATTCTGCATTAAAAAATTCACTGATACCAACAAGCAAAACGACACGACACAGCAATACTTTCAAATGTAAGCAAAATATGCAAATGTTTGTAATTTAAGTCCCAGATAAGATTTGCCGCGAGAAATCCATAGGCGCCAGATGTGTTTTTAAAATGGGATTACAACGCCTTAAGTTATTTATTAACTCTTCTCCAAAATAGCTTTTCCCCGAAATCTCGCAATCATTGAATGATTTCAAATAACTTTTAAAACCAAACTTTAAATCGATGTTTTAGCTATATCAGGAGCACAGAAAAGAAACTTCGCAAAATTCGGCCTTTGAAGGTCTACAGTAACCTTAACGCAGATTGTTGAGACGTACATACATTTTCACAACCTGTTTTTAGCAGCCGTCTGTTAGGTTAACTGGACTGGTTTCTTCTGTAACAGGCCCTGAATGTGATGCTAAAATCGTTGGAATTACCATAATTCATACCTGGAGAGATGCTTATAGAAACAGAGATTCACCTGAGTTCAAGTCTCTGTCGACTGATGTTACATCTGCGGTGAGGCTTGTCATCTATGATTCTTTAATTTTTACTAGTTCTTTTGGTTTTTGTCTTTTAACTGTACTGTATAACGGACCATACTGGTTAATCTTCAATTATCAACATAAAAATGGCATGTTCTCCATGTTCACTTTTTCCTGAGTTGTTTTTATTGCCTGCTCGTATGGCTTGCCGCTGTGAGCACACAATTTCTTTTACACATTCCAACCTCGTATAAAAAGGGGAAAAACAATTATTGGATGAAGTTGAGCAAGCTACTAAGAATTATTTAAGTCGTGGTTTTTGTTATCTGCCAAAGGCGAAATATGAGCCGGATAGAACAAACCAGCAGGGCGTTGATATATCCTGCTATTGTGCAAAAACAGATTCCAATATTTGTTTTATAATGAAAACATCTGAGTACCTGTCAAGACGAGAATACGCACATGAACCCACAGGACAGCGCACAGTAGCTGAAACTTGTTAACATCTTTGTTTTAAGCTGTTTTCCGTAGCTATGAAGTCACTTCTACGTGCATGTAAACTATCGTCAACATAATGCAAAGAAGCAGTGCCAGCAGGAATTAGCTGGGTGTCTCTAGCCAATCAGAATTGAGACAGTGACCTCAATGTATATTAATAAGAATTAATTGATAACCTTATTGAAAAGTTAACTAGGAGTCTATTCTTATTTCCTTCGGTCCTTGCTTTTGTTTTCTGTATGAGTGGAATACTCTTTTATTGCATCAAAATCCCCTTTATTTTTTTAATGTTATATATCAAAATCTGAATTATGATTTCTTAGACAGATCAGTAGAGTATTTCTACTTTCTAACTTCGTACCTTCACATGGGTATAGAAATAGCCACCTTTCCGTGAATTAGAGAACCTTCACTTACAGAGTATGTTGCTACCTGAATTGACATAGTGCATTTCTGTAGAGTACACTAAAACAATCCATTCAATGAAAAATACCGGTAGTTTATTTCGGTTGAGTTAGTTATCTAGATGCGCATAATGATGTAGGTGAATTTATAACTGATTTATGTGCCACGCCAAATATGAAACACAACTAAAAAGCACTCCTTAGATGTGGCCAAGAAATCTGCGGAAATGTATTTCCCATTTAACAGTTTAATGCTGTGGCATCAGACCTCGGGGAACATGTAGGGGGATTAGATTAAAAAAGATAAAGAAAATGAACTGAAGACTGAGTGACATAAAATGACTAATATTTCCAGGACTTAAACACCCATGACAACACCTAAGCCTCCATATGGCGCTGTCAGAGTAGCAATTTCTGACTACTGTAGTTCGTTCCTTTGTCCATCCTATCTGTAAATGCTAGTTTCATTTGTTGGTTATCCTGTGTAATCGGACCAGTCCGTCCGAGCGTTTAGGACACGAGTAGTATGTTACAGTAAAAATCAGCCGGTTTTACAAATATTTTTTTGTAATTCGGTTTTAATTTTTATTTAATTTTTCTTAAAGTTTCCGGTAAGTTTTTACACCAATTTTACCAGTAGTTTGAAGATTTAACCAAGAATTTTTCCAACAGTTTATGTATGGATTATGAAATTTTAAATTTAATTTTGATTTAAAGATTTGAAATTGATTACAAAATTAGAAAATGGAACAATTAAAAGATTTTGAATTAAAACAAATTGTAAAAGAATTGAGAATACCTCGTTGGTCTCGTTTACGTAAAGAGGAAAAAATTGCAGCATTGAGAGAAAGGGGGATTAATACAGTTAAAGATTTTGAAAATTACCGACAAGGAATTATTGATAATCAACCTAAAAGACCTAATTCAGAACCTAAAAAATCGTTATTTAGTTCATTCAAAGATTTATTGGGAAATGCTAGCAATACCGTTAGGAATGGTATTAAAAAATTTTCAGATTTGATTATAACTTATATACCAGAACCCATAAAAAATATTATAAATCGCACATTTAATGAAGAAGAAGAAGATGAAGAAGATTATTTAACTGCAGAAGAAGGAGAGGAAGAAGATTATTTAACTGCAGAAGAAGGAGAGGAAGATTATGAGGAAAAAGGTGCTAAAACAAAAAAAACTAAAAGAAAAAGAACAATAATACTTAGAATATTCCCAATAATACAGCCTGAACATGAAGAAGATCTTCAAAATATCAACGAAAGAGATGAAACTGTTTTTCAATTTAGGAGAGATCTAGATAATGACTTATCGGAAATGATTTATAATGAATTGGAACCGCACATAGAAATGCGTTCAAGAATTATTGTCAGTTTTGCTGCTTTAATTCATAGAGGGAATGGAGAAATAGCTTATCACTTCCATACATTTCTGGGTGAGGGGACTTTTACTATGATTTCAGAAATAAAAGATTATATTGAGAGGTGTGAGGGACAAAGATTGAGTTTGGAGGGTATTGCTTGGAGCAGGGCATACTTACCACCATCTAAAATCATTGATAAAAAAGGTGCTCATGAAGGGAGAGTTGAATTTACAGAGGTAAAAGTAAAAGTTATTCACAGTAACGAACCTCTAATTGGGTGTGGAAAATTACCAGGCCATCTTCGTAATAAAAAATGTCTTTACGCTGTCGATGGTAAGGATGATAATATGTGCTTTTGGCGGTGCTTGGCTATTAAATTGAAAATTATTGATGGAAAAGAAAGACCAGAGAAAGACATAGAAAAACTGGCTCTGAAATTGGCCCGAGATTTTTATAATAAACAAAAATTGAAAGCTTCAGAAGTTAGGCCGACAAAACTTGTTGATTTTGAAAAAATCGCAAAAATTTTTTCTATTAATATTCGAGTTTACGAACAAAAAGAAAAAGTAAAAGACGAAATTTGGAAACTAATTTTTGGTAAAGGACAGTTCAAAGATAATTTACCTTGTTTAGATATTGGACTTCATGAGGGACACTGTTTTTTCATAAAGGATATAGAGATGCTATCCAAAAAATGGGGATGTTCAGGATGCAAACAAATATTTAACCGTCATGACTATCTTGGTGACCATGTAAAAAATAACAGCTGTAAAGGAGGAAAAACAGAAGTAATACTTACAGGTAAAAAGATAAATCACATACCAGGAAGTTATGAAAAAGTTTTTTATGGTGGTAATACACAATTTAGCTATAAAGCTTGTAGATGGATAGATGAACAATCTAAGATTATAGGAAAACATATTCATCACGCTTTATGCGGTCATGGTGGTGAAAGGTGCGTTAAAAACGAAAATGGGAAGGAGCTTTTTTTGGTGGATGGGTACGAACCTGTGACCAATACTGTTTTTGAGTTTTATGGGTGTAAATGGCACGGTTGTCCATGTTCAAACGAAGATAAAACTAAATATAATGAAACAAAACAAAGAGAAAAGATTATTAAAGATTTGGGGTATAGTGTTGTATCAGTTTGGGAGTGTGAAAAACCTAAATTGAGTGATACATGGTTTGAGAAGAAATTTATCCCGTACCCAGATTTTATTTGTTATGATTTTGAGGGAATATTACAAAAAGAATTTCAACAGATTACTGATGATTTATCTTTTAATCAAACACATATACCGGTTAGTGTTGCAATACATGACACTCGTGAAAAAGAACCCACATGTATTATAAATTCAAATCCTGATGCTCTTGTAAAAGAATTTGTTGAAAATTTAGAAAAGAGAAGAAAAAAGATTGTTGAAAAGGTTAAAAAAGAATATCCATTACCCGACCAAGATTCTATACCAAAGAAAGTTTTAGAGGAGTATGAAAAATGGTGTAATCAAGTTCCTGTTTTAGGGTTCAATAGTGGAAAGTATGATATCAATATGATAAAAAGACATTTTATAAAAAACATGACTGATAAAACTAAAGAGATGTTTGTTGCAAAGAAAGAAAATAAATATATGTTTTTGTCAACCCCCCATTTCAAATTCTTGGATGTAATGTCCTACTTGGCCCCAGGACTTTCTTTTGATAAGTGGTGTAAAGCAAACAACTGTGAAGCTAAAAAACTTGTATTTCCCTATGAATGGTTGGATAGTTATGATAAACTTTTTCACGTTGGGCCAGTAAAACATGAAGACTTTTACTCAAGTTTGAAACAGAAAAATATTTCCGTAGAAGAATATGAAGATTTTAAGCGTGAATTTGAAAAGAGGGGTTGTGTTACAATGAAAGATTGGTTGAGAGAGTATAACCTACACGACGTTATACCTTTCAGAGAAGCTTTAGAAAAAACAAGGGCGATGTATTATCCAGACAAAATTGATATATTAAAAGATGCAGTTTCCATCCCTGGGGTCTCAATGATGTACGTTCTAAATAAATATCAAAAAATGAAAAAGAAAGGTGATCCTGGATTATTTGCTCCTGGGAAATACTGTATTCATAGATGCAGTAAAATTTGTAATAAAGAGTTTTGTAAAAAATGCCACCAGATATTGAAAGATTGTAAAACATGCGACAAAAACAAGATTTATAAAATTTTGAAAACGGGTATGGTTGGGGGGCCTAGTATCATATTTATGCGTTATGCAGAGTTGGGAAAAACAAAGATTCGTTCTCATAAATATAACTTTCCTAAAAATTGTGTACGAATTGTTGGTTATGATGCAAATGGGTTATATCTTTTCGCTGCAGGCCAAAAAATGCCATGTGGAAAAGGAGAATGTATTGAGGTTGAAAACCCAAAAGATCCTGAATTTATTAAGAAGATTTGTAAAGATATTCTTGATGGTAAACTTTTTGGATTTTGCCAAGTTGATATAAATGTACCAGAAAACCTAAAAGAAAAGTTTGAAGAGTTCTCACCGCTATTTGTTGTAGATAGTGTTCCTGAATATTTAGTACCTGAACACATGAAAGAATATCAAAAGGCTACAGGTAGAAAACACCTAAAAGATAATAAAAAATTACTAGGGGTTACAAATGCAAAAAAGATACTTTTATATACAGAATTGATCGAATGGTATCTTAATAAAGGTTTGGAGATTACAGCTATTCACAATATTTTGAAGTATGAGCCAGGAAGACCTTTTAAATGGTTTCCAGAAGAAGTTAGTAAAGCACGAAGAGATGGTGATATTGAGGTTCTGTTAGAAAGGTTAAGTAAAGCTTTTGATGAAAATAAAATTGATGATGTAGTAATCATTACTAATAAATTAAATCAATTCCCTGATATATTAACATTTATTGAAGAGAACAAAGACCTTAAAGTATTGATTGAAAAACTAAAAATAAAGTATAAAGGTTGTAAAGAATTGGCTGATACTAACAAACTAAAAGGAAACGCATTCTATGGAAAAATGATAGAAGATAAAGAAAAACACAAAAACACAAAGTATACTCAGAATGAGCGTGAGGTTGAAAAAGACTTAAGATCCCCATTATTTGAAGATCTTAATGAAATAAATGAGACATATGAAATAATAAAACGAAAGAAAAACATAACAATAGACAGACCCTATCAATGCGGTATCGCGGTATATCAGCTAGCCAAACTTCGGATGTTGGAATTTTATTACGATTTTCTTGATAAATATGTAGATAGAAAGGATTTTGAGTTGATACAAATGGATACAGATTCTATGTACATGGCAATTTCGGCTGAAAAATTGGATAATATTATAAAACCTGAAATGAAAAAAGAATACTTCAATGGTGGAAAGGAAAAATTCCTGTCAACATCGAAATATCACGAAAAGACCCCCGGGCTGTTCAAGATGGAGTTTGATGGTATTAGAATGATTGCACTTTCATCAAAATGTTATTATGCAGAGGATGAAAATGGAAAAGTAAAGTATAGTTGTAAAGGTACAATTCATAGACAAAACGAAATGAACTGGGATAGGTACATGTCAGCTTTGAATGGATCAATTGATATGGCACAAAACACAGGATTTAGAGTCAATGACAACCAAATTGTGACATATACCCAAATTAAAAAGGGATTGAACGCATATTATGATAAAAGAATAGTTGATGAGGATGGAATTCACACATACCCCGTTTCTTAACTCATTTCAAAACAGAATCAGGCGGTAACTCAGTATCAAAAGGCACAACTTGAAGCTCCTCCCTTACAAAACCCCGTCTTGGCCCATCTTTTAAAAAATATAAAACTGGTTGATTAGGAGAAACCCTACTTTCCGAAATATAATAAACCTGAATACTCCAAATAGGATCTGTAGCCCGCCTTTTTTCACCACCCTCAAGTTCACCAGGGGCAAGTAAGTATCTAACCTTAACCTCAATTGGTAGTCTAACCTCATCAAGTCCAACAACCCGCTTATATTTTGGGGGATTAATATCAACTTCTTTCAGTTTTATAGCCTCATCAGGCTCTTTACCAGTTATTCTAGTTGGTGTATTATTCAAAGTTTTCAAAATATCTGGTAATCGTTTCACCCATACCCTGGACCTTTCATCACTAATCATTTCTTGTGCATATTGATGACTAAATAATCGTTCGCTTAATGTTCTATTTGCTCTTTCAACAAATGCTTGAGCTCTATGATTTCCAGCTTCACTTCTCTGTATTTTCACATTATGGTAATTCATAAGTTTTGTCACATCACCCATAAATTTTCTTCCAGGATCAATAATTAATTTTTTGGGGTATTTTAACTTTCTGGAATATATTTTTTCAAAAGCATTTGAAATTTCTCGACTTTCTTTTGAGGTTAATGGTTCAGCATCTTTGTATCTTGAGGCCACATCAACCACAACCAATGCGTATTTATATGTTTTTCTTCCAACTCTATCATGCGGTAAAAATAATAAATCTGCTTGGTGAATCTGATTCGGTTTATCCACAGTCCAGTGCGGTCTAGGAATATACTTTGGAGCTGGTAGATATATTTGCCATATTGCTTGTTTTTCAAGCCATTGTTTAGCCACATTTTCACTTACTTTTGCTTTCTCGGCTAATTTAGGAATTGCAGAATATCCTTTCCAATATCCTTCAGTTGAATAATATATCCTACTGAAATTTTTTGATAAGTCTGAACTCATTTAAAGATTACTCCACCCTTCCTTAAAATAAAATATGACAAACGTATCTGAAAAAATTAACCCAAACAGGATTCCAAGAGAGCCACTAGGTTTGAAAGCGGAATCAATATTGAACAGAATTACACTAAACCCATCATCAGCTAATCCTGGAGAAACACTATATATAAATATTCCAAAACTTACTGATAATTTAGTTATTATACCTGGAAGTGTATCTCTAGTATTTAACTTGACTGTTGAGGGTCATGAAGATAACACCCTAGTGAATAATGTAGGTAGTAACCTTGTATCCAGACTCAGGGTTCTTTTTGGCGGTGAAACACTACAGGATACTCAAAGATACGATCTATTTCAAACATACCATGACTTATTCTTAACAGAGGAAGAACGGGAGGATAGATTAAAACAAGGTATTTCTTCTGAAAACATGAGGAAACTAAGGACAAACGCGGGTGATAAGGTAGACACAGATGCAAAGGAAGTAGCTCTTGCAGTAGTACACAATACCAAGTACCATATCCCACTAAACCATCCTATTCTCAAAGATCATGGAGTTTTCTACCCAAAGGCATTAGATCATCAATTAATCTTTGAGATTACACTGGCTCCAGTTAACGATATTGTTGTTTATTCTGATGCGACCAAGACTCCAACTTATAAAATCACAAACCTTGAGTTGGAATATTCTTGTATATCAAGCGAATACTTATCTCGCGAGGCACAGGCAGCTTATCAGGTTGGTAAAGGATTCTTTTATGAAAATGTTACTCTACACAAAACTTTCACCATATCCAGACCTACAGACAGCGTTATAAACCAGCATATTAATCTACCTAGAAGGTCAATTACGGGAATATTATGTTTGTTTACATTACCATATGTTGGAGGAGCGCGAGATTCTGAGAATTTTTTCAATCCTGGTATCACCTCAATCAATATTGATGTTAATGGTTAAATCGTTTCTACTCTAAGGGAATGGTGCCGTCAGATCTTTGGGAGTCGGTAAAGAAACGTTTCGGACCGACCGAAGGCCGGCAGTCGGTAAAGGAAAAGGATTTTTATAGTAAAAAGTTTGCTCTGTGGTTAGATTTGAGAACTCACCCAGATAATGGTATTCATGGAGGGGGTCTGGCCTTAAACAATGCACAAGATGGTATAAAAATAGAAATTAAAAGAAAACTTAGTGGATCTGGTATTATGACTTGTTGCATGTTTGTGGTGGCTGATGCATTAATGGAAATTATGAATTCAAACTTAAGATCAATAATGTATTAGTTAAAAGAAAAGATGGAAGAATTACGAGAAAAATTACCATTCCATTGCATTATAACAGGCCCAACAAATTGTGGAAAGACAAAGTACATAATTGATCAGCTAAGAGGCCCATTTCGAAAAGTTTTTGAATACATTGTTCTAATATGCCCAACTTATTCTAAAAATAAAACATATCATAACTTTGCTAATAAAGATAAACATTTCTATGTATTATCACCAGATGCTAGTAACCTTGATGAGATTAATGAATTGCTAAGTGATTGCCAAACTTTATTTTCAGGATAAAATACATTAATAATTTTAGATGATTGTGCTGTTTCTAATGATTTGAAAAAACGATCAAACAAGTTTATAGATTTAGCATTTTCTGGAAGACATCATGGATTATCAATGTGGGTCCTCACTCAGCAATTAACTTCAATAGCAAAACCCTTCCGTGAAAATGTAGCTTGTGTTGTTACTTTCCATAACCCATCACAAAAAGGCATGAAGATGTTTTTCGAAGATTATGGTGGTGATTTAGACCCTGAAACTAGTAAAAAGTTTGTAGAACTACTGAAAACTGAAAAATATTCTAGACTTTGTTTGTGTTTACGTCACCCATTTAATTGCTATTTGGAGATACCTGCGGTGATTTAAAGACCTGGCTGTAGGAAAGAAAATTGTAAAATGGCAGAAGTCGAAGATTATATTCGCCTGGAAGGCGGGCCCGGCTCCGCCGATATTGAAGAAGAAAAAACTGCGGTAAAAGATTATGATGATAATGAAGTTGAAATAAAACAAGAATCACTAGCCATCCTCGCGGCTCTTGGAACCACAAAGGAATATTTAGGGGTTGATATGAGTCTGGGCGATGTAAAAAAATTATCGGTAAAAGACATTAAAAAATATTATAATAGATATCAGGCAGTATTAGGTAAGAAAATTAACTGTGGATTAGTAGATTCATCCCTTCAATTAGTTTCACAAGTTATTTCTTATATTGTTCCCGTGGATGATATACAAGCTCTTTGTGTGGATTTGAAAAATGATGATTTGGTTAATCGGGAACTAACAAACATTTTAGGGCTCTTAGCATTGAAGGCGGGAAGATTGACAGCACTTGCTAGCGGGCTATTCCAGGTTGCTAAACATGTTAAAATAGGTAAAATACAACAAGTTACAAGTAAAAATATAGATGATTTCAACAAAACTGAGCAGGATACTAAGCAATCTGCTGATGGTTATGATACTGTTTACTAAGCATGATATGATGTTATTTAAAGATTTCTTATTGATATGTAAAATAATGACCGAAGAAGTAGAAAAAATAGCCGGAGGTGTTGAACAAAGAAATAAAGAAATTATAAAGAAATCTATTAAAGTAATTGAAGATGCTGTAAGCATAATATATAATAAAAACCAAAAAATTAAAGAACTTAAAAAAGATATTGAGATGCTAAAAGACCAAATAAGTAATAATTATAACAAAACTGAGCGCAACTAATTTAAAGATTATTTACTTTTGAAATAAATAATAATGTCTGAAGAAGTTGTTGAACAAATTACTATAGACCAACCAAAAGAAAAAACAGAAGGTAATGCTTCTAAAAAGAGGGATAAAGATCCTAAAAAAGTAGCAGCAGGTAAGAAATTAGCTGAATATAATAAGAAAGCAAAAGAAGCATTAGCTAGAGAGACCCGGCGAATGAAAAGTGAAGAAGAGAAAAATGAAAATGGTGAGAGTGAAGCGAAAGCATGGCTTCCAGAACTATCTTTTACAACCGTCTTATCTATTGTTGGAATAGGGTTTACTGCATTTGATATGTTTATTAGATATTATAAAAACAGAATACCTGATTTATCACAAGTTCCACAAATACCACAACCACCACCCACACAACCGCCAAAAATGGGAATGATATGAGTAAGAGATTTTTCTTCGCGGCCTAAAGTGGTCTAAAGGTTTCTTAATGATACAGTAAAAAAATAATGTCAGCTGAAAACAAACTTGTGAAAACTGTTACTGATTCAGCAGTGCTTATTGGGTTAGCAGCTGCTGTTGGTTATGTAGCTAAAAAGGCTATGAAAGAATCATTTATGAACGACCCATCCTCAAGTATTACAAATTATGCTAAATGGGTGGCTGTATTGTCGGGTAGTATGTACCTAAAAACATATTTAGAGGATCAAAAGATTTTACCGAACTGAGGAACTGCAAATTAAGGATTTATAGACCTGAGCTAAGCGAATAAACATGGCAACAATAGCAATGATGTTTGGAGGAGCTATTTTGAATGCAACCGCCTTTGTTGGTGGATCATATCTTGCAAAATATCTCTCAGGTGATAAAACAGATGCAGAACGAATACGACATGATAAGGCATTAGAAAAATATCAAAAAGATTATGCTACATATCAGGAAAATAGACAGAAACTAATTGATTGGAAAGTACAACAAAAGGATGCAAAATATCTGGCATCAAAAAATATTTCTAATACAGATGAAGCTTTTAACTTGTACAGTGAGACACATGAACCAAAATTTGCGGATTATTATAGACCTAGTGGCAATCAAAAGACGGGGGAAATGTTATATGTTGGTGGCGGCATGTTAGCTTTGGGTTATATGGTAAGTAAATTCTTTTAGGTAATTGTATGTGATTAGTTAAAACCTGTCGGCTTCCGACATAGTCGGTCTAAAGATTTCTTACTGATGAGTAAAAAATCATGGCAGAAAAAGAACCATTAATACCAAACTTTGAACCAACTGATCTAGACGATGATGATGTTGATAGAGAAAATATTGAAATGGATCCAATATCATCCACCACTAGGGTAATTAACCCTGATGATGCGGTGGCAGAAACATCGTTTGGCGGTAGGAATTATGAGAAGGAGGGTGCTAGACCTAAAACCAAATTAGGATATACACAATTAAAAAGTAAAGAAAAAGAGTTATATGCTATTGAAGAAAAAAAAGATGAAGTTTGGCGTGATATTTTAAAAAGATTACCAGATGCAAAACCTAGTTTTTTATTCAGATATGATGATTGGGGTAAAATTGAAGTCAAAATACCCGGTAAAATAGTTAGTAAAATCCCAGGTATAAAGCCAAAGGAATATGTATGGCATAAATTATTTGATGAGAATGGCGGCGTGAACAAAAAATTACCAAAAACAATTAAAAATGCTTTAGGTCCTACAGCAGAAGAGAAGATTAAAGCATATGATGATGAATTAGAAAAAAGAAAAGAAGCACATAGTTTAAATGTTGAGAGGGAAAAATCTCTAGAAAACAAAAATAATAGAAGCACACAAGAAGAAATCGAACTTCAAAATATTATAACAGAAAATACTGAAGAGAGAAATGAGATATCCAACCTAGAGAATGAGAGAGAAAGAGTTTGGGATAGAATGGGATTAAGAGATAAGATAAAACACATCTTCAAAAAGTATGGTTTTACAGTATTTGCAGTTGTGAGTGCTGTTGGTGTAGTCATTGGTGTTATAGTTTCTAATCTTTCTAAAGGTCTATCCACATTAGGTAAAGGTGTTGGTAATGGGTTTAAAGCTATTGGTAAGAAACTAGGTGAAATATTACCAGGGATGGTTGGTGCGATTGTAAGCTTTCTGTTCAAAACAGCTGGTGAGGTTATTGGATTTTTAGGTAAGAATGCTTGGCTTTTGATAATGGCTGTGGTTCTATATTTTGTGGAAAGGGTAAAGAAGAGACGATAACAAAACCATCCCGAATTCATTTAAAGATATCATGTTGTTCAGTAAAATACAATATGGATGACTACAATAGAATTTATGGCCCAGCCGGTCCCGAGCAAAGCTCGATTTATCCTAATTTGCCTGTTAATTCAGACCCTAGTTCCTCATTTCAGTCGGTTAATTTCAGACTACAAAAGTCATGCGAAGTACTACAAAATCTTGAGAAGGAAATTAAACATTATGAGAAAGTTAGGAAAAAGTACAATAGAGCGAGAGGTATATTTACAAAAATAAGTGTTAGTAGTGGGTTGTTTTCAGTTATCCTATCTGCAAGTGGACTTGGAACCACTCTTACTGGATTTGGTGCTGCTGTTGGTATCCCATTAGGAGCTGTTGGAGGTATTTGTGGGGTAATATCGGTTGGATTCGGTTCAGCTTCTAAACGACATTCACATAAAGTAAGTAAACATGAACAGACAGTTTCTCTCGCAAAAAGAAAAGTAAACACTATTCACGACTTGGTTTCAAAGGCTCTAAAAGATAACGCTATAACCGACCAAGAATTTTCTCTAATTTTATCAGAGGTGGATAAGTTTGAAAAACTAAAACTAGAAATCCGTCAAAAAACCAGGAAAGATACAGAAAAAAACTTAAATATGAATCAGATAAGAACAGAGGTTCGAGCGGAAATATTAAAGGAACTAACCGAAGGGAGGGGGAGAACAGTTCCCACACGTTGAAAATTTCATATGAGAGAACTGATGTAGGATGTAATTGTTTTGCAGGTGTTAGAAAAGAAATGTTTTAAAGACTTTACATCTTATTCTAAACACGAGGAATAAAATGTTAATTAATAATTACAGCAAAGCTGGCCACACTTTATGGGTGGATTTCAAAAATAGGTACCCAAGTGCTAATCTTGATAAATTTACATTTGTGAATGATTCGTATGGGGGATATATTAAGTGGAAAGTTAATGAAACAACAATTATGTCTAATGATGATCCTACTGGGAAAATCTGGGCCGATGATCTGCCATATAATTTGAAAATATTGTTATGGGAAGATTTAGGTTTAGAAAATAAAGTTAAAGTTAGTTCTTTTCCAAAAAGTTTAACATTAACTAATCGATCTTATCCAATACCAGCTGTTAATTTTGATGACTTTTCAACTGATATAACAAAAATGCTAACCTATCTGGATATATACGTGTCAAATACTAAGAAATTCACAGCAAAGATGCGGGATGTTTTTACAAATCAAGTTGTGACTTTCAAATTTGGAAAGCAGAGTAGAAAATGGTTGAATGGCCCTGATATGAATTATTGGCCGCAACAACTTAACTTTGCAGTTTGGTGTGCAACATCTGGTTGCAGTATAAGTCCTTTTGAAAGTCTAAATTATCCTAAAGTAGTAAATAGCTTCATTAAGTTTCATATATATTTCACAATAAGGCGAATATTATATGAATTAAGCCTTCCCCTACCCGATGAGCAACCTTTTGTGATAAATAATAATCCATATAGTAAAGTAGCATATCAACGTTTGTGTGCTGAATTTGGGGTTAGTAATAATTCTGATTTTAGATGGAAAGGGGGTAGAAACGGTGGATTGGGAGATATATTCCTTGATTATGGTGCAGGATATCATGGAAAAGGAGGGGGATACCAAAATGTACATATTATAAGGAATTATGATGTTGAAGCAGATCAATGGCCTGGTGAAGGTGGTAAATTCTCTGATGAAGGAGGTAAGAAAGAAAAAGGTAATTTAATTTCATTTATCCGTAATGATGACTTTGCTGATTTCAAATATGCTTGGTTTATACCAACAAGTGGACATGGGCTCACTAAAGCTGGGCTTGGTAGATTGAATCGATCCGCTGAAGCTTTTGTTTACTGCATATTGGGCGCACAAGTTAACACAAGAAATTCAATTTATGGTAATGACGGTGGCGCAATCGAAACACAACAAGAATTCTTAGCTTTATTTGAAAGTAGTGTGATCGAGAATGACATTTCTAGTTCGATTCAAAGATATCAATTAGCTGTACAGGAAGCGAAATTACGGCTTGATTTAGCTATTGCTCCTGGTGTATGGTTGATGCCAAGTAATATGATAATCAACACTGAAAGCGTGACAGGTTTTAATAACAAACTCATGAAAGCGAGTAATGATATGAATTTTGGTGTGAATAATTCCCTAAACACTGAAGCAAAACAGGTTGGAATACGTCATAATTTAGGATCTTCAAAGTTAAAGTTACCTCATAGAACTGAAACGAAGAAAAACCAAAAGGAACCAAAAACCACAACGAAACCAGACTCGATGAAACAGGGGAATAATATTGACTCAACGCAGCATGAAAAGAATATATTAGCATTTATAGTTGTCGCGGGTGGATTAGCGTGGTATCTATTTCGGTAGATGACTGGATTTTTCAGCTTACGCGTAAGTCGTTTTTTACCACAAGTTAATTAACATAACAATTTTTTCCAGCTTACGCGTAAGTCGTTTTTTATCACAATTTTTCCAGCTTACGCGTAAGTTGTTTTTTATCACAGACGGTGATTATATAAATTTAAAGATGAATATGGTGTAATCAAACAAAATGCTAAGCATAACAATGTATGAGTCAGAAACTATGATTTATTTAGATCCTCCGCTGAAAAATCTTCGTGAGATACAACTCCTGGATTGTAATATACAAACCAAAAGATTGATTAATTTCAAGGATAAACAGATAATATACAATGATAAGAATCAGGGCTTCATAATAATACAACCCGGTACATATTCGCTTCGTAATATTCAATCAATCTTTCTTAATGATCCTGATGGGGAAAAGTTAACAATAATTGAGACTGATACTGTTGACTATCTATATTCAAATAAGAACTTCAAAATTAAACTTACTAGAGGGTTGGGTTTTGGTTTAGGAGTTCCTGAAGTCATAAATCCTGGTAAATTATACCCCATAAATATTCAGATTAAGGAACCGCTGAGACTTATGTGTAGTATAGTGGATAATAAGTATTCATATATGAATAAAACTAAAAATGGAGAACTTGTGAAACTCTCACCATCCCACCTACTTGCAAACATCCCCTCAAAGGATTATCAAACAATTCCAGTTCGAAAATATGAGAGCGTCATAAACCACTTTGATTTAAGCATATTAGACAATGAATGGAAAAAACTTGATCTTAAGGGTTCCCCCATAACTTTTAGTTTAAGATTCAGATAAATTTTCAGCTTAGCTGGTCCTTCAGGTCTTTTGTTATGTAACCATTATTTAGGTTATATAACATAATTATTTCTAATATATTAACTCTTCAAATTAATATACTGCATCTTTTATTTATTTTTATTTATTCTTGAACTTAGTTTTTTCAACATTTCTTCATCGCTTATCTTAGGATCGTTTTCTATTCCATATAACTTAGCTGCTTTATATCTCATTTTTTTTCTTTCTTCTTGAAATTCTTCTAATGTAAATTCTTTATCTGCTCCAAATTTTTTATGAACTTTATTTAATAAATAATTAGCATCATTATAAGACATATCTTTTATTCCAATTTTTTTAGAATAATCTATTAAATCCTTTGTACTAATTTTAATAATTTTATCTTGTTGACCTTCTTTATTCATTATTTTTATTTTATATTTTAAATCTTTAAATCATAATTCATTTTTTTGTTATGTAACACATATAAGCGTTATATAACTTAATTTTTTCCCCAACGTTCTTTCAAATCCCTTGACTCCTCAAAATCAAGACACCAATCTAAAACTCTATCTGTATCCCATGCTACTTCCATTAAATTGTTATAAAAGTCTTTGTAAAATTTATTTTTATGTTTTAACTTATCTTCATTTCTACACATAACAACAGTTAATGAATTAGCAATAAATATGTTATCAAACTTATTAATATTACATTCCTTATCATAATAACCAAAATCTCTAACATAATATTCATCATAACATCTATCATAATATTTCAAAATATCAAATCCCTCATTATAATAATCACACGTTATATGTTCATTAACATATTCTTTTATCCATTTTTTATACTCTTCATTAGCACTATTTAATAAATCTTTTACAAATTTATTAACACATATACTATTAACGCCAAAATTTATATCAAAGTAATAACTAATACTATATTCATTATCATTATCATTATCTTTATCAAAATAAATAATTTTAAAATAAATATAGCTATTTTTTTCATCAATAAAACCACGATTTTTTGATATATTTTTTAACAAATCTTCTCTTATTGTCTCTGTAAAATCACAAAAACTCATTTCTTTTCTATTATAATATGAAATATTAATAGTTTTTTTTACTAGTCTTTCCATCTTTTTTTATTTTATATTTTATATCTTCAAATCATAATTCATTTTTTAATTTTACATTCTTTACAATGGGCTTTCTGTTTTTTATGTTCACATATTTGTGATCCTCCACAATCTTTACAATGTGTTTTCTGTTTATTGTGTATACATAATTGCGACCCACCACAATCTTTACAATGTGTTTTCTGTTTATTGTGAATACAAAAATTTGATCCTTTACATTCTTTGCAAGAATACTTTATTTTTTCGTGAATACATAATTGCGACCCGCAACACTCTTTACAAAAATATTTGTACTTTTTATGGATACAATAATATTTATTATTAATAGAATCTTTTTTAATTTGGTTAATAATTTCTTCCTCTGAAAATTTTTTAATACTTTTAATTAAATTTTCTTTATTCATTTTTGTTCGCCCTTTAATGTTCAACTCTTTTGCAATATTTTTTAATTGGTGAAAATTTAAATCTTTTAATTGTTCCATTTTCTAATTTTGTAATCAATTTCAAATCTTTAAATCAAAATTAAATTTAAAATTTCATAATCCATACATAAACTGTTGGAAAAATTCTTGGTTAAATCTTCAAACTACTGGTAAAATTGGTGTAAAAACTTACCGGAAACTTTAAGAAAAATTAAATAAAAATTAAAACCGAATTACAAAAAAATATTTGTAAAACCGGCTGATTTTTACTGTAACATACTACTACACGTGATTTGATCGAGGTTCATTCCAGTTTAGGTCAAACCTCGGCGCTACACGTTTTCGTTGATTGAGTTGTTATTTCTTTTGTGTATGGTTAAAGGAACACTAACCGGACTGTCATTTGTAAAGGAATTTACGGAGAATCAAAGGGATTGAACATTACGAATACTCGTGAATCAAGATTACGGTAACACGGAATTTCGTATTGTAAACAGGACAGTGTCGAGCGTTTCTTTGTTGATCTAGACGAATAAACGATGGACTTTACGGCTGTTACAGTTTGACCTAGAGCGAATCACACAGGGAAGGACACGAACAAGACAAGGACGGTTATTCACAGAAGAAAATGGATGTTTTGGATGAAGAAAAGGAAGGCATTGGACGCGAAATGGACATGGAATTTGAGGCACTTCGCAGCTTGTCACCACGTGCAATATCTCCGCTGACCGGTATCGTTGATTCTCAAGAAACTCAAGCAGACGCGGCTGTGGACGCGAGAAAACAGATTCCTACAGAGAAGGGTAGGCAATTTGAGATTCAAAGGTTGAAAGAAAATCGAAAAATCGCACTTGCGAACTTAACAAAACAGACTAACCTAATCTTGCCCTTAATGGCAGATTTCGAGAACGAAAAACAAGTGCGTATTGAAGTTGTTCAGTTAGATGAACTGTTTGTAAAAATGCAAGAAGTACATAATATGTATCTCAATGCTTTGGATGACGAGAGTGAAATTGAATTGGCGCATCAATGGTTTGACACTCGTGATAAAGATGTGTTTCAATCAAAGCAAAGAATTAATGATTATCTGCATGAAGCAAAGAAGCTTCGCAGTGGTTTACATGACACAAGCTCAGTGAAATCGAAATCATCTCGTCAATCAAAGGGCTCCCATTCCTCATTATCGTCTGCTAAGTTAAGGTTAATTGAAGCAAGGGCTAAGGCTGCAGCATTAGAGGTTGAAGCAAAATTCTTAAAGGAGAAACAGGCGCTAAGAATGGCTGCTGAAGAGCTTGAGCTTCGACAAAAAATTGCAGAAGTACAGGCAGACGAAAGGACTTATAAGGAGTTTGATGAAGAACAAAACATTGATGGCATGAATGATTATTTAGAAGATGTTAAGGCTAAACTTACCTCCACTCCCTTCTCATCGGAGGCAAAACCTAACAATCAGATTACACTAAAGGTGCCTTCTGTGAAATTTCAAGGTTCAGTAGGAACAACCCCACCTGTAACCACGCCTATCTTTGTCAGCACAGCTAGCATGAACAGAGAAGAATATGGGACACCTACCGATACCAAACTATTGTGTAACAATAAAGAAGAGTGCAAATAGAGTACTAAAGTGTGACGTCACAAATATCTCAATTTTTTAAATTATGGGATTTTTGCA
>OX453274.1:28351939-28411939 GCA_949710005.1 Ricordea florida | reverse complement strand
CTTGGGAGCGACAAATCCGATCAGTACGGAACATTATGGCAGCACTTATGAAGCAACATGGTCACAGCTTAGACGATGAATCGTTGCGAACTCTGTTATGTGAAGTCGAAGCTGTTGTAAACGGTCGTCCTCTTACTATCGAGACCCTAAGTGACCCATTGTCTCTGTTGCCACTAACACCCAGTACACTTCTCACCGGCAAGACCAAGCTTATTCTTCCTCCTCCAGGGAAATTTCAACGAGAAGATGTTTATTGCAGGCGACGCTGGAGGCGTGTACAACATATTGCAAACGAGTTCTGGAGCAGGCGACAACAAGCGAGACAAAAATGGACACGCCAGAAAAGAAACTACACTGAAGGTGATATCGTTCTTTTGAAGGACGACAACATCTGCAGAAACAAGTGGCCCATGGCTAGAGTTATTGCTGCACTTCGAGATGACCAAGGCCAAGTCAGATCAGTAACAGTTCAATCTACAACCGGGTCAGTGTTGAGTCGACCGGTTAACAAACTCGTGCTGCTATTGGAGTCACCCAAGGATAGACCGGGAATCCACGACGAGGAGCCAGAGGATCATGTCTGAATCAGGAACGTGATATACGAAGTACCTTGTTAAGTTAAGCACAGTGAACAATTAGAGAAAGTTCGTTTCAGTTAAAATGATAAACATTTTAGGGGAGCCATGTAAATGCTAGTTTCATTTGTTGGTTATCCTGTGTAATCGGACCAGTCCGTCCGAGTGTTTAGGACACGTGATTTGATCGAGGTTCATTCCAGTTTAGGTCAAACCTCGGCGCTACACGTTTTCGTTGATTGAGTTGTTATTTCTCTTGTGTATGGTTAAAGGAACACTAACCGGACTGTCATTTGTAAAGGAATTTACGGAGAATCAAAGGGATTGAACATTACGAATACTCGTGAATCAAGATTACGGTAACACGGAATTTCGTATTGTAAACAGGACAATGTCGAGCGTTTCCTTGTTGATCTAGACGAATAAACGATGGACTTTACGGCTGTTACACTATCTCAGAAATTCCATATTACATGGCCTTCTATACGGTGCACCTTTTGAATAAGAATCTTAGAAGTGCCTTCTTCTTGCAAGATTTCTGATTTTTTGAAGAATCTTAAATTAAACGAAGAAGACCATGACCTGCAGTGAGACCTTAAGACGGGATAAATGATAATAAGTCGATACTGTGGAGATGATTAGCTTGCAGAGCTCTACATAAAGTACTCACAGTGTGTTTTTCGTGTTTATAGCAAGTGTGTGTTGTGCCATGTATGCAGTAAACAATATCAGTACTCATTTTGATTGCTCGATTGCCCGGGCACTTTGTGTTTCACTTGCAGCTTTGGACTGTGTACTCACGATCATCCAAACCACTGTATAGACTAATAATTGATGAATTCAGGTACAGATATGTGAAATGTAACAAATGTATTATTGTATGTGCTTTCGACATTGCAAAGGAAAATCTATGTATATGTGCGTATTTATGTGTGTGCGAATAGGCAAAAACTAACGCATATTTAGCAGTTGTTCGCAATCCAAACCTATAATGACAGTGCAATGGCCTGTAAATCCATTAGTTATTTGCTCTGACTGAAGAGTTTTGTATAGTAGTCTTATGTTATTTGCATACATTAAAAATCAGGCCACATTATATAGTTTCCTGTTGTGTGAGTTTGCCCTTTTTGCTATGGTGAAACTGTAAAAACACGCAGAAGCCACTAAGGAAAGTTGCTTAATTTTTCAAGTTTATTAATATTGGTAAAAGGCATCGAAAGTCATTCAACGGTTAAGGAATTGTTTGTGTGTGTCTGCGTCGCTTCTATGCCGATGTATAGTCTAAGGATATAATACAAAGACATAATAAAATAATTTAAAAATGAATTATACGTAAATTATTGGATTATTGGATTTCGTTTTTGTGCTATTATCCCACCCAAAGTGAAGAGGCTGTGGATAAAACCCTTCGCGACATGCTGAATTCTTCACATTTTTATTTTTAAGTTAATTAGCCTCATACGGTAACAGTTTATCTTCTTGTTATGTGTCTCTAGGTCTGGTAGTGTTGTGGCTATTGTGGAGTTCCTATTTGGAAAAGGAATATCAGATCCTCTTGCGCCCCTGAGATCTGAAATCCGTCATGGAAAACTTGGTGACATACCAGTTCTGAACAGTCTTAACTTAAATCCAAGTATGTAAGAAGTGTAGATAAATGTTGACTGTTGATGTACATGTACGATACGCTGTGCAGTTGGTGTGAAGGCTAATTTATTTCGAATTCAATCTTACTTTCCCGGGCTTTGTGAATAGGGACTTTAAGACATGGTACGGCTAGGCTGTAGTACGGTGGAGTTTACCGAGAAAGACTGGTGTGAGTACGCCGTACCTTCGCGCCAATTTTAAACATTAAGTTTGCGGCTTTCTAGTACGGGTCCGTGTGCAGAATCTGTTTCTCTGAACTCGATTTTTCTTCTCGAAAATTAGTTCATTTAAACAGGTTCAAAACGATTTGCTCTTGTGCTACTGCGAGAATATAATCTCCGATGAAGAATATTTTATCTTGAGCGATTTATACCGACCAACTTAGATTTACCTTTCGAAGAGTATCCTTTGTTTCATCTCGATAGCATGTCAAATGATGAATATAAGACTAAATTTCGTTTTGAGAAAACTCATCTGCCATTGCTTGCCGACCTGCTACAAATCCTACCCATGTTCAAGTGTTTAGTGTTCAAAAAAGGCGATAGGCTACTAAACAGCGAAGAATATTCTTATCAATTTTGAGCAGGGCACAGCCCATGTTATGTCAAACCAGCTCTTCATTAATTCAACCTTCATTCATAAAAATAACAAAAATTCTCAGTGTTTTTCAGATAAAAGAGCAGCTTTTTTCCTTTCAGCTGTTTATCGCAGAAGAGACCATAAAACTCTTTCAATCAGATTGAACAAAATGTGAATTTAATACACTAAAATCTCGTAAAAAGCTTTGAATGCTTAAATTTCGGCACTGACATCAAAGGCAAAATGAAGAATATAACTTGATTTTTAGCGGGGCTCCCGCGCGCGAAGCGCGCGTGGAGCAGAGCCCCATACTCATGGAATATGGTCAACCTCTTTTCTTTTGGTTGTCACGTGACTGACCGAGCGTACGTACGTACGTCCGTCCGTACGTCCGTACGTACGTACGCGTCTACAGATTGTACGGGTAGGGTAGGGGAGACTATCAAAAGCAAGAGAGGGGTATCTCAGGCTTGTCTTGGCAAATCCACATCTTTTATATTGGACATTCACAATATGGTCAATTGACAGCTGTCAAAACGGGATAGCCACTGACCAGCATCACATGACCATATTGTGGGCTCATGTGTCAACTCATCGAGGTGACGTGAATTATTTGGAAGCTGTTCTGGTAGCCCGCATATTTTTGGCGGGAAATTGCGTTGACGACTGAAAAAGAAATTTTCAGTTCATTGTCTTTTTGAGACACAATATTACTACTCTACACTCTTAAAGTTTTACTAAAGGATAAACGAAACAATTTCTATTGCTATGTCAACAAACAATAGCAGAGAAAATATAATTTGCAGAACACAGGGTTCAGGTGAAGAGCAACGGGAAAGAGAGCAAGAATTAACTGAGGAAGAATGAGCGAAGTAGATCGCCAAAGAAGGCGCGCTCGGGAAAGAGAAAGGAGACGAAATTATAGCGAAGAACGCCGACAAGCAGAAAGAGTCCGGGCTCGAGAAAATAGACAAAATGTTAACGAAGAACGCCGAGAAGCGGAAAGATTCTGTGCTGTGGAAAACAGACAAAATTGTAGCGAAGAATGCCGAGAAGCGGAAAGACTTCGTGCTGTGGAAAACAGACAAAATTTTAGCGAAGAAAGCCGAGAAGCGGAAAGACTCCGTGCTGTGGAAAACAGACAAAATTGTAGCGAAGATAGCCGAGAAGCGGAAAGACTCCGTGCTGTGGAAAACAGACAAAATTGTAGCGAAGAAAGCCGAGAAGTGGAAAGAGTCCGTGCTATGGACCACAAATTTGCATAAGTTTTGACTCAGCAAACTCGCACTTTCCACTTTCCCTTAAACTTGACACTTGACTTGGAAAATCGACTTCTAAACAAACCTTCTTCAGAAAAAAAATCTTCTGAATGCACTACTTTTGAATGAGAAGCAAACTGATGAAAGATTTCAAATTTTTTATGTCCTTTAATCATATAAACATCTCCCCTGTCGACGGCCAAGAAATACTCCCGCGGGAATTTTCTCTTGGCGGCAAATTGCAGAATGTAGCGCTTTCACTGGCAGCTTTTCGCGTTGTCGACGTTGTCATTTAGTGTGTCGATTGAGAACTTTGGTTTCAACGCCGTTGTTTTCGTAAAAAAATGTTCTTCTAAATTGTAAAATGTCTCAAATGTATGTTAGTCATTCACGTGTTGCGTTGGACCAGGTCTACTTATAGTTCACACTTTTACGGTTATTTATTTCTTTTGTTAAGTAACTACAGCTGATTGTAGTGAATAAATGAAGGCAGTAATTTTTTAAACTTACAATGTAATTAAGAAAAGAATAATTAATGATTATTTTTTCATTCTCGTGAAAAATGTTTTTCGGGCTGGTAGATGTTGGTTACAGCTTGCCCGAAGGGCAATCTGTAAAATTCATTTTCTTTGCACCCTGCTTGGAGTAAACATTTATTTTACCGAGGTGTTCGTTTTAACACGAAAATGACAAGAGTTGTGTCCTGCATTTCCCAGTAGCGTGTACAAATCTTTTAAATACATTTACGCAAATAGAATGGTTAATTTCATCAGGAATAGAATACAGTACATTGATAATTTGTGTTTTTTGTAGAATATACTCCATGACTTTGTAGGTAGAAAGACCGTACTTATGGCAGACGAAAGTTTAGACAAAAATCATAGCAAGTTAAACGACCTCGACACTTAACTATAGTTAAAAGCGTTTGTGAATTCCTTCGCAATATTTTAGAATGCTTTTACAGTTTAAAGTGAAATGAAAGTACTAACGGGAGCCCCGCTTTTAGGCTTGGCTAAATCTATATATTACACAATGTTCGTAAGACGTGATAAGCCCGAACATTGCGAACTTTCGATTCTGATGATTTTCTTTAAATCTATTTTCAACAGCAATAAAAGTTTATAGCAAACCTTTGCACTTACGACACTTATATTATTATTCGGCGTATGACTGAAGTAGCTCGCAATCGTTCAAGTTTTCTGTTAAAATAACAAAGTAACAACTATCTAAGAACGGACTTTTTTGGTTTAGCACTTTATATCCGAATTAGGTTGTTCATGTTACATTTGAAACACTGTCCATTAATTTCTCGTTTCCCACGGACTACCTAATGTAGCTTATGTTTCCGTCACGCTCTTGTTAATTTCCTTTTAAGGCTTTAGTTACTTGTTTTCTCATATTACACATGTATGACAGCCACGTGTCTTCTGCGGGCTACTTGTAATTTTCCTTTGGCTATAGGTCCTGCAAAGAATTGTCTATCTACTCTAAACTGGCTATTGACTTAGGAGCTTACCAAAGTAAGCGTAACATGTTTTGTAGCACGTACCCTATACATTGTTCGTTAAGTCAGTTTCTTTGCATGTATGGCTAATCGCGCATTTGCTAATTTCGCTTTATTTGTTTCTATTTGACTTGTAGTTCGAACCACGCTCAAGTACGCTTAATCACGCTCAACAACGCTCTATCAAGTTCTACTACACTAAATCATGCGCTACCACTGGTTATAGCTACAGTGACATTAAAATTATTGGAATCGACGGCATGCGTTCGTTTTTAGAGGTCCTAAGGCTAATCGCTATCCCTGTGGTTTCCTGAGGACCACAGTTCAAACAGTAAAAACAACGTTTAAAATGGAAGAAAACAATGGACTTTTACTCACGTAGTGAAGAGGACGCCAAAGCAAGCACTTTCCGCGTACTAGAAAGCAAGACTACGGCAGGAAAGCCATGCTAGTACGCGCGTCATGACGTCACCGGAAGTAATCTTCAACATCTGCTGCCGTACTAGAGCTTAGGCGTACCATTTCTTAAAGTCCCTAATATCTGGAACCCTTCGGTGGATCAATAAAATAATAATAATAATAATAATAATAATAATAATAATAATAATAATAATAATGCGCTCTTTTTCAAATTTTTGTGCTTAAGCATAGTTATGGCTTAAGTTAGTAAGGAAAGGGTAAGGGGGACTTAAATGTGTGAGACCAATGGGTAAATTTCCTATTCCTAAAAAGATGCATTGCCTGGAGTAATTTTGACACGTTGCTGTGGCTGCCTCACGTCACAACTCATTGCTACTTTCATATGGCTTCAAATTATGTGACTGGTAACAAACAGTGTGTGCATGATATAATCTCTACCCCCTACTACCCCGCTGAAAGATAAACACACGAGTGACCCTTCTTTAGCACTCTACCATTAGCTCGTATTTCATTTTTACCAATGTGTAACATTTAGATAGAGAAATTATATTTTGTTTTCCCATTAGCTACCCCGTCGTTTACAGCAGAATCTATGACGTCAATAACTACGGTCACGACAAGTAAGAATAACAGATGATTTCATTGCTTTTCCATAGTTTAGCATGGGATATATTTGCAACTTTCTTTTCAGCTTGGAGGTACGTAGAGTAACATGATAATATTATGCATTTTTCCAGATATTCCTATGACGTCATTTACGATTAAGACATGTGGTGAGTACAAGGGTGAAGAAAGGTGACTCGTTGCTAGGCAATATGTTTACGTTTTTGCCTAGTTTTGCTTAGTAAAATTTATCAACTACTAATAAGAGCGTATTCTGAAAATTTTCAACCCAATAGAAACGGCGTCGAAAAAAATACACTTAGGAACTTTCCATGCCATTTTGGATGATTTTGTATGATTTAAAATCTAAACTATTCCAGAAATACAATGGCAGGTAAGATCATGCAATAATAGCAGAAAGTACTATTGTTCGCCATGCTGAGAGCAAATTGAGTCAACAATCAATATCTTCTAGTTTAGAAACTTCTCTGTGGCTACCTCTGGCATAGCGCCTTATCTGAGCATTACTTTGTTGCTACCCATTTAAAAATTTATCGTTGCAGCTGTTTTTGTCAAATGATAATTACCGAATTATAAAGGTGTCTTAGAAAATTGTTGAGAAGGAATGCCTTTCCTAAGTAATAATCTGGAATTGTTTTGCAGAGTAGTTCTACCTGTTGCTTGGTTTTTTGTTTGTAACATTTCATGATGATTTCTAAAATGCAGTGCTGTTATTAGCATTGGATTTAGATGGCTATTGACCGTTATGCCATTTATATTAATTTTTCTGTTACACTCCAGCTGAAACCAAGATACTTTATGGCATCTTCCTGCCCATTGTCTTTCTACTTTTGCTGATCATCGTTGTACTCTCTGTCCTACTTTGGAAAAGACACCGTACACGTGGTAATGCTTTCCATTTTACGCAACTGAAATTGCTATATATCTACGCTCTTTTCCTTAGCATGTAAACTTGTGATTTCAGGACAACTTCAATCAACATCGTAAAAGTTGTTCAGGTAGAGCGAAGATTTCCTGCTTTTTCGAAAACGTCATTCTTGATCCAGGGACTGTGCAATTTAGGTTCCAGGAGAGTCACTATGATGTATTAAGTTAATGAAGCAGAATAGAACACAAAAAAGTAAAGGGAAGCTAATGTTGAAGGGACAAGGGCAGTAAACCCTTGAAAAAAAATATATATATAAACTAAGCCTAGTAAAAACAGGCTACTAATAAAGTGCTCACCGTACACCGGATTACATAGAGTGAATGGATGAGTCAAGTCAGTATACTGCTTGACTCATAACAACAACCATTGCAGTTAGCCAAGGAAACTGTCCTTCCTTAGAAGGCCTCCAGTTTTAAAAGAAAATTAAGTTAAGTCGTTTGGATTATCAAACAAATTAATTGATTAGTTGACATAAATCGTCAATGCACCACAACCTTGATTTCAGCACGCTTTTCCACTTTCAAGCTGGAAAAGTGCCCTGGGATAGATGGAAGGGGTTAACATCGACATGTTTACACTTAAAAGTGTACCTAGAATTGCACACCATATTCGTCAATGTTGGCCTTTGATCAGCACATGTGAGAACAGAGACAAACTAACTTCCGAGTAAGGATTTCGAGTTGCATTTTCGAGTAAGGATGTAGAGTTGTTTTTTTTTTCGAGATGGTGAGTTGTAATCCAGCTGTAAAAAAATCGGCTAGTTTGTCCATAAGCCCTTTCCTAGATTTCCAGGGCAATGCAGCCAACAAGTAAAAGAATTCCTGTAGGGATGCGGTTAGTGTTTTAGCTTTTTATTCTGCGACATCAATACTTGACTTTGCTTGAATTCATTTCCCTTCGCCAGTAATAGGGACGACGAGTGGTGAATGTGAGACTTTGCGAGACGGCGGACTAGCGTTTTTCTTTGCGAGCTCAAGATATTTTGACTTTTTAGATTGCGAGATTTTGAAGGACCATTCGCCACCCCTAGTGATATGCTCCTCATTTCAACGACACGCTTTGTAAGCGTTCACTCGAAATCCAATGTAATTCGTAAGTGGATGCAGGCATTGTAAACTTGGTTACTTAGCGAGCGGGTGTGTCTGAAACGAAGACTAAAAAACGAAGACCGAAGACCCAAGACCCCCTGGTCTAAAACGAAGACCCCCTGCTCTAAAACGAAGACCTACTGGTCTAAAACAAAGACAGAGGTTCATGCTTAGCGTGCGTATATCGAGTTATGAATGCACGTGGGAAGTTTGGAGAGCACGAGAGAAGCGTAAGAGTTTGCACCCCCAGCAACTCTAGCTTCTAAGTGCATCTGTAACTCGATATACGCACAGCTAAAAGCACGAACCAATTCTTCTATAACATAACAACAACACTTTAGGTGCTAAAACACGTTGCATTTGTCATTGACAACAACGTGGCAAGGTGTACGGTGAAGAAAAACCAAGGATCCTATTGGCTGGTTAAAAACACGCCAAAATCAGTTGAGCGAAAATGCTTTATCTCGGCTAGGTTGGTAAATTTTCAAAGAAATATTCGCTTCTTCTAATAAGTGAAAGTCTAGGCAAAAAAGTCAAATCCTCGATGGAAGTCGAAATGTCTCAAAAAAAGTCACAGTTTTAGTAAACAACTGGGTCGGTAAAAGTCAAACGGCTGAAGTAGAGTAGATTGTTGAGAACGATGTTTCCATTGCCATGTACAGTGCACTTGTTGAAGAAGGACTCTAAGAGATTCGCAGTTGAGTGGTCACAGCACCGCTATTTTGACGAACGGTTAGACCATTGGAAGAAGAATATTTACACACGTTTATCTTATATATCTTATATTGTTTACAGTTAAAAATACAATTATGAATGCAATACTAGGATAGACTGAACAACATTGTCTTTACCCATCTCCCATCCTCGTTCTCCTCCGTCTTGAAAAGACCTGAAGACGATGTGCAACACCGCTGACAAGGTACGTTGTGTAAAACCACTGAAAATGTATTGGAAACCCCGCCAAAAAAAATCCAAACTCGAAAATCTCAACGCGAAAATCCAACTCGAAAATCTAACTCGAAAATCCAACTCGAAAATCCAACTCGAGAATGTAACTCGGTAAGCCAACTCGGTAATGGTCATTCTCTGCACCGTAGAAAAAATGAAGCTTTCTGATTTTTCTTCCAGGTGAAGCTACTTATGTGAATGAACGGTAAGTATTCCAACTGGTTAATTAATTAGAACTACGTAGATATAAATTAATTTCTGTGTGCATAAGGTATTGGGAGAAGGTTACCTTGATTCTTTGGCTATCTGACATAGAGACAGCCCCAGTGCCGTTACTAAGACACCTGTCTGATCGCAAGTAGCATGGAAGTCTGGAGTGTTATCTATCTCATTTAGAGTAGGAGGACACTTTGGCTATGCCATCTGTGCAATCAGTACTGGGAGGGATGCTTGACTATGGCAATGCAACCAATCTCATCTTGATTAAGAGGGTTCCCTGACAATGTAATCTATCAGGTGTAGAGTGCATAGGAGCCTTTACAAGCGATCTATCTGTGATGGAGTAGGAGGTTTTTTACCTATACCGTGTTTATTATCCGGAGTGAAGAGTTTGCCTGCCTTGATTATGTGATCACCCATGAAGCATTTAAACCATTCAGGAAATAGTACGCCAAGATAGATTCAGTCTGCCGGAACTGGTTATACGAATTGATTACAATAATAAATCATATATTTGCATGCCTTGCGGATAGGAATTCTCACGTGCACCCTAACGTGCAATATCGCTAAGATTGCACTTATGCTGCAAGAGTCAAATATTTAGTTGCTAAAGTGTTTCATGTTTCTGTAAAAAGAGACTTGGAAACTTAACGCCTTTGACTTTGCTTTCTTGTAAGTTATAGTCATTTAATTTGCGGTTGTCTTGACAAACATTTTATTTTGACAGGAACTGGAATACAAATGATGGCTATGAGGTACGTTTCTCGTTTTTTTTTTTTGTTTTCGTAAAAAGGGTATTTCTCATTGCAACAGAACCTTTGGTCTTTTTCGACCATTACTGAGTTATGAATGCTTACTGTGGGAGGCTTCACTTCTTACTCTGAAGTGAAAGGTCTCCCATAAGTTAGAGAGGTTATCATGATCAGCCAATGAACAATGATTTCCATATCAGCAGTTTCTTTGAGTGCGTTTCTCTCCGACTGCTTTAACACTACCCTTAATGACATTTTGGACAAGCGTGCCCCGCTTAAGACAAGGATTATAAAAAATCGTCCAAAGATTCCGTGGTTTAATGATGACATTAAACAACTCAAGCGTAAACGTCGTCGCCTTGAAAAGAAAGCCTTGAAAACTGACCTCCCTGGAGACTGGAATAAGTACCATAGAGTTCGTAATCAGTACTCTGCATCTCTTAAATCTGCACGTGTGAATTATTACTCTAACCTAATTGATCAGTGTGCGGGTGACTCTCGTAAGCTATTTCGTGTGGTTAATTCTTTGTCCAGGGAACCACTTGAGATGGCTCTTCCAGAGCACGATGATCCCACTAAGCTTGCAAACGAATTTGGCACCTTTTTCCTCAAAAAAATTGAAACCATAAAGGAAAATCTTGACAAGTTTCAAGTTCAAGTGCCTCGACTTGTTCCTGTCACTCCGAAGGAGAATCTGGAGAATTTTTCTTCGTTATCCATAGGAGAAGTGTGTAAGATTGTTCGAGAATCTTCTAATGCCTCTTGTCGGTTGGATCCTCTTCCTACATGGCTAGTGAAGTCCTGTCTTGATGTATTAGCGCCATCTATCACTGAGATGGTTAATCTCTCTCTTCTCAATGGTTCCGTTCCAGAAAATTGGAGAACCGCTGTTGTCATCCCTCTATTGAAAAAACCTGGACTTGACTTGGTCTACAAAAATTTCCGCCCAGTCAGTAATCTTCCATTCATTTCCAAGGTAGTGGAAAAGGCTGCACTTCAACAACTTCTCGTCCACTGTGAGAAAAATGCCCCTCTTCCTAAATTCCAGTCCGGCTTCCGTAAGTATCACTCGACAGAGACTGCTTTATTGAAGGTTCAAAACGACATCTTAATGAGTATGGATAATAAGCAAGTGACACTTCTTGTTCTTTTGGACCTAAGTGCTGCTTTTGATACCATTGAACATTGCATTCTTCTCAATATTTTACAAAAGGATTTTGGAGTCGTCGGAACTGCTTTAAATTGGTTCGACTCATTTCTGTCTGGTCGCAAACAACGTATACTTGTTGGTGATAAGACTTCTGACGACTTCAATCTGAACTGTGGAGTCCCCCAGGGCAGTTGTATGGGCCCTATTTTATTTACTCTTTACGTCTCCCGTCTCTTTAATATTATTTCACAGCACCTCCCTTCCGTCCATGGCTATGCTGACGACACCCAGATTTACCTTTCCTTCCGACCTTGTTCTATCCATTCGGAATTTAACGCTGTCTCTGTCATTGAAAAGTGCATCGCTGATGTCCGCTCTTGGTTTATTGGTAATCGTCTAATGATTAATGACGCGAAAACTGAATTTCTAATTATTGGTACCCGTCAACAACTTGAAAAAGCATCTATTGATTCTATTATCATTGGCGACACTGTCATTAAACCGTTAGAAAGCGTCCGGAACCTTGGGGCCTGGTTCGATGCTCATATGCGAATGAATGTTCACATTGGCAAGATTTGTAGCAAGGCTTTTCGTGGACTATACAACATAAGACAGATCAGAAAATTCCTTAACGCGCAATCCACAAAGACACTGATCCACGCCTTTGTATCTTCGCACCTTGATTACTGCAATGCACTTCTATTTGGTCTACCTAAATACCAGCTTGATCGTTTACAGAAAGTTCAGAATGCCGCGGCTAGAGTGATTTTTCGGATTGCGAAATTTGATCATATCACACCCGCTCTTATCGACTTACATTGGCTTCCAGTATCGTTTAGAGTTCAGTTTAAATTGCTTCTTCTTGTTTACAAGGCACTACACAACCAAAGTCCTTCCTACATAAAAGATCTTTTATCCCTGAAACCAGCTGTTAATTACGCTCTTCGTTCGTCTGCAAAATCTCTTCTGGTCGTTCCAAAAATCAACTGCTCTACACTTGGGGATCGGGCCTTTGCTCATGCTGCACCTGTTTTATGGAACTCGCTGCCATTAACTATAAGAACAAGTAGCAGCCTCGCCATTTTTAAAAAGCAACTGAAAACATTTCTTTTTAAGAAAGCTTTTGATTTGTTGGAATAGTTTTAAAGTTTAGCATAGTTGTTGAAATAGTTTTAAAGTTTAGTGATTTCTATTTATTTATTTATTTTAACTTAATGTAAAGCGCTTTTGAATATTTTTGTATAGTTCTAGCGCTATACAAGTCTATTATTATTATTATTATTATTATTATTATTAATGCACATTATGGTACATGCACTGGTATTTAGAATAAAGTTGGTAAATTCGTGTTGCAGGTTGAAGAAACAAACTTCAGAGCTCCTTCGACACATGATAACACAGGAAATACTTTACTTGATGGAGATATATGTTTACACTTGCCGGAGCTGCCAACGTCCCTTAATTACAATGGCCTTGATCCGGGAACAAGGAGCTGGGAAGTTGAAAGGGATGCTGTTCAGATTACAAAAGTTATTGGGCAAGGCGCCTTTTCACAGGTTGCAAAAGCAGTCGCCTGGAATATTGCAGGCATTGCAGGAAAAACTACTGTTGCTGTTAAGATGTTAAAGAGTAAGGGAAAATAAGTTAATAGATTTTCGATACCGTGTTACATCTTCATTGTCGCTATATTGCATAAATTCGTCCTCTTGGGAAATAAGGAGATCACTGAGCCACTCAGTCATTGAAGGATTTTATGTCTTCATCCATATTATCGTCAGATCATCCACCGACTAACCCTGCGCACACTATACTGCAACCTCTATGACAGGAAAACACTTCACACAAATGTTCCTTATAACTGTTTGCTCCGGCCTTCAACTACTTCTGTTTTGTAGCCTTGTTAACATGGGTGTGCCAACTGTGTCCCTCTTTCTTTATTTTCAAGGCTATATCATGTTCTTAACGAGCTGCTGCGAAGACATTCATGTTCCTTTTTCCTGTGGTATTTTATTTAAGTATTTGTCTCGTGGTGCTTGTCCAATCTTTTGCGAAGTGTGTTGCCTTTCCAATTCAATTTTTTGTTCATGCCCAACTTGCAATTTTTTTTTTTTTTTACTTCCCTATAGCATCTCGTTGCTGACATTTTTTGGCCAAAATACCTTAAGTATTCCTGTAAAATTACTATTGTCTCAGCTTTGGATGGCAAGTGTTTTCTATTCGACATTGGTGTCGAAGACCTGTTTACTGGTGTTTGTTGACATTTTTTTTAGTTCTACATGTTTCTCAATGAATGGGTTAAATCCCTATTTTGCTTTTGATTTTCGTATTTCAAGATCTTGCTTTGCTCCTGCAGTTGTGCTAACTACACTTACTTAGTAAGTAAAAGACGTTACTTCCTCCACCTCCTCTGACCTTGAATCGTAAACAATTTTCTTTCTAGAAGATGCCCCTGACTCAGACAGAAAGGATCTGTTGTCAGAACTGGGATTGATGAAAACCTTGAGACCTCATCCTCATGTTATCAAGTTAATGGGATGCGTCACGGAGTCTGGTAAGTTGACTTCAAGTTCCGATCGTCGCAGAATTTGTTTTATTAGTATAACTATCTTAACAAAAAACGCTTTACTGAAGCGCCTTTTATTGGTTTAAAATGCCAGATGCATATTACTTGTTCAAGCAAGAAATAGTTATCTGGGAAACGAAATTACAGGCGAACAAATATCTTCTACGTCATCCTACGACACAGTATGGTGATTCGTAGTCGCTGTTAAAATCCTTAACGCTTTGCAAGCAACAAAGCCGATGCAAAGAGAATAGAATCAATCGAAACTTAGCGAAAACATATTTAAAGATGGTTGAAAGTTTTGAGTGACTTAAGCTCGCCATGGCCGAGATTTGTCAATCGCTGCTGATTGAGTGTAAGCAGATTACTCAAGCCCTTATCCCTTTCGCCGAGATCCCTTTACCGGCTTCATCTCTTCCGGCCAGGCTTCTTTTTCCTTCCATTCACGGACTCTTCTTTTTTTCTCGTTCCCCAAGCACATACTACGTTTTAACAGTAGACCGATTGAGAAGACAGCTACGTGCAACTGAAATCAGAATGTGCTTATGGAATAGAGCGACGCTTGCAGTTTTACCGCAGGTGTCAGTTCTGTTGACACTTTGTGATTAGAAACCATTTAAAACACTGCCATTGATTTTTCACCCTTGTCTATTTCTTTTCATCTTATAAAGTATTTTGCCTTGTTCTGGGCGCAGGCGTATTTGAGATTCGCTATCTTTTAAATCGGCAATCATCATGATCACTTCCACTTGATACAAAGCCCGGTTGAAAGCACGAAGTAAACCTCCAACATTTTTTCAGATCCCCTACTTGTTCTCATTGAATATGTGCCGTACGGTGATCTGCTGGGCTACTTGAGGAAGAGTCGAGGGCTCAATGACACATATTACAATGACCCGGATGTCAAGCCCCAAACAAGTTTGACGGCGGAGCAGCTTTTGAAGTTCGCCTGCCAGAT
This sequence comes from Ricordea florida, assembly GCA_949710005.1. NCBI lineage: Eukaryota > Metazoa > Cnidaria > Anthozoa > Corallimorpharia > Ricordeidae > Ricordea > Ricordea florida. Next base: position 28,396,728 of record OX453274.1, on the reverse strand, counting down.
TGCTGATGGAATGTGCTACTTATCTTCTAAAAAGGTTTTGTGGACAAATACTTTGTGGGTATTATTCCCCTTTTAAACATTAGTGTAAAGAAAGGCATGTCATTTAACATTTATTCCTTGGGCGCGCGTTGGGTTTGAGATGGTAAATAGTCAACCAGGCACGTAGCTCCACGTTGGCTATTACCAATCTCAGATCTAATTGTGGCCCATAACGGACTTGGCACAGATCCTACTGTTTTTATTGAAGTGCCGTCGGTGAAACTTCCGTAGTTTTGCCTTGGCAATCAGTAAAAATCCCTAAGGCTCGAATTAAATTCTTCTTTGCTTATTTCTTCACTTGGCCTCGACAAAAACGTACTCCTACACGGACTTGCAACCCAAGTTAAAAAATTTAATTATTTATTTATGTTGCGTATTGTTTATCAGAGCTTTGGGTACTTTGAAGGATGGGAGAGTTAGAATTCCTCTCTTTATTTCAAGGAGAACTTGAGATATTTACCCGAAATAACATTAAATCGAAGTTTGTATAGTTTACTTAGACGTTGCCGATAGGATGTATTCCATTTGTTCTTGAATTCTTTTTGGTAGAAATCTTAGAAAAACCACTTTTTTTCCTCCATTCTCGCCATGTTCCGTATAAGGTCAGACTAAGGTATATGAGCTGATAACCGAGATTGAAAGCGCCAGTCAGAAGGCCAGCGAGGTTGAATATTCAATAACGAAAGTTATTGGCAAATTATGTCCGTTGCTTCTTGCTGGCTGAAAATATCCTGGAATTTTGTATAAACTTAGAGACACCCTGTGCATTTATATCCGGTTGCTTCCATAGGGTGTGAATCAAGTTTGCTGTATGTGTCTGCTACATTAGAATCAAAGATAGTTTCCAATAAGCTTGAGGAGATGCATGAACAGCGACTGACTTTTGAAAGCGTATGTGTGATCACTTGTCGTAGCTATTAAAGTTGATGCGAGTTAAGTCTCTTTGTTTAGATAATCCACCGGGACTTGGCTGCCAGAAATGTTCTTGTTGGCGAAGGAGAAAAGTGCAAAGTGACAGATTTTGGAATGTCAAGAGACGTACAGCAGGATGACATTTACACCAGGAAGAGTAGGGTAAGGCGTTCAAAACTGCCCCTTTCAATTTCAATTATTGGCGCCGACTGCGATGTTATGTTAGAAATGAACAGACGAGGTCACCTGGGAATGAGAGAATTAAACAGCGGTGAAAACGAATATTGCATAAGATAAAAGTTTAACATGTTACTTGGGAAACAGCCTAACAGCCAGATAGCTAAGCCAGTTAGGACCCTGATTAATTCTACTTGAATTCTCTAGCGAACATTATAACTGCATTTCTATTGATAATTGATGAGGTCACCTCAAATCTTTAGTTATTCTGCTATACGTGTTGGGTATACGTGATGGTATTACAAGGCGGGATAAATACGGGACGGACTATGAGACGAACTATGTGTCGTGTTACTCGCCCCTTCTTTATACTAGACGAGTCTTTGGGACGGATTTCCGAGAAAGGGCGACGAAAGGGCTTGGTCCCTAGTGAAATCTTCAAGTCAACGGCAAATTTCAAAATGGCGGCAATGACACAGCTCCCGAAGCTTTTTATAGCAGAGATCTCATGTAAATACCCACCATGAGTCCCATTGTACGTGAATTTTTCCCTTTTAAGGCAGAGATCTCAGGTATATACCCACCACGAGTTTTCTGTACGAATTTGAATGGTACGTTGACGTAATTGAGTGTTGTATTGTATAACTGAACATGTCTTACGTAGTTAGGGACTCGTGGTGGGTATATACATGAGATCTTTCCTCTTTTTATAGAGGAAAAGAATAGGTGCCAAAGAAGGACTACAGTCTTTACTGAAAATGAATATTGAAATGTCAAAAAGGAGTTTTATGGGGGAATTAGGCTGTGAAACAGAAGTTGCTCAAGCAGCTGCCCTGTCCGCCATCTTGAATTCATAGTTTATTGAAAACAGTCGCTGGCTTCTTGTAACCGGGTGTAGTTTTCGTGGAAATTTTGTCTTTTGCCCGCATTTATACACAGGGACGGATCATCCGTCTCGACGAGTTATCCACGATGATTCGTCTGACAAGATGGATTATCGCGATAGCTATTCTGGACGGATGATCCGTCTGCTTGCCCGTATTTATACACTGACAGATTGTCAGACGAGCTAACGTTCTTTCTCGTCCAAGACGGATGATCGTCTCTAGCATAAATTCGGCCAATACGGCCAATACGGCCAATGGAATAGCAAACCATTTAACTTCACTATTTTTTGTAGGGCTTCGTATGCAGCGTTTTACTTGAGCATTTACCACACGTAAATTGTATACGAAACTACATGCGCGATCCGTGTGGGGAATTTTCGTTATCGGTCACTCCAGTCCAACAGTTTAACGGTTATTTGTGCCAACAGTCAATTTAATGACTCGTGTGAAACAAAACAATATTTTATTGGTGTGTGTACTGCCGCTTACACAAATCATGAGTACAGTCATAATATACATACTTTGCATGACGAGATCTGACAATGTAACATCATTATGTTCATTACTCATATTGACAACCGTTTTCTAGTAGCTCACAGTCATCAAGAGTATTCATCATGTCTTTCTTCTATCAAGCACATGCAACTCCGTGCAAAGAGCAAACCAACATTTAGCGATCGCTTGTACAATGATAATTAGTGACTGGGTACGCAATACCAAATCGTGCTTTACAAGTATTGAACCTAAAAAAAACCATAGTTAGTACTCTAGTAACTATGATAAAAAACCAATCACAGAAACAGGATATTTAACGGAAGAGCTAAGCTTAGATATTTAACCTTACTATTCAAGTTGCTTCCGTGATTATCCTTATCCAATTCATTGTTGCTAGCGCCACCTTCGAAGTTGTGTTCACGAACATAACTGATTTGTTCAGCAAGTGCTGTGTTCTTCTCAGTATCATAATTTGTTGTTCAACCGGTTGTCACAGGTTTGGCAACTAACATAATATTATGGCTCATTTGTTTTCTCGTGAGAACTAGTATGAACTCTGCACATTTGGCTAGCTTTCAAGCTAAATAATTCGTGGATCGACAACCTATTCCAACAACGCTCGACATCATTTAGTGAGGGCCTATCGTTTGTATTCTTACAAAACGTTCTTCACAGAACACAGCATTCTGTAAATTATGTTGTTCATGAAGAGCGAGCACATGGATTCGCCCTCTCATCCCCAGTTTCTGCGGTCCACGCAAGGAACGCCTGGGACCATGACCCTCTTTTTGGTGATCAAAACGCTAGCATTTTGTGACTCGGGCTCTCCTACGGAAACCCGAGTAAAAACGCAAAATAACCGGGCTAATGGTCAAGTCAAGTCAATTTTCATTTAAGTTACACAGAATATTATATACATAAAGTAAGAATGATTTTACAATATTGTTTAAACAAAATAGGAGAAGAAGGGAAAATACAAATATCCCGGCTTTTTGTTTTTGTAGGGTCGCCTTCCTGTAAAGTGGACAGCTTATGAGGCCTTATTGTATGGAAAGTACACTACACAGAGTGACGTGTAAGTATTTATTTCTTAGTGTCACTTCTTTAAACTTCCTTCAATGACGAACATGTTTCTAAGATCTCTCACAGTACCCTTTAAAATGCTGGCATGTTATGGATGAAAAATCTATAAACCAACGTGCGAAACATGACGAGGATGAGCTAAGTTTGTGAATCGTCCCGTAGTTTTTTTCGACACCCGCCATGCCTAATAGGAGGAAAATCAATATAATTTATAATATTGGTTAAAAAGAATAGGTATATAGGTAAAAAGTATAGGTATGTTAAATATGACTAAATTTTACATTGATCGATTTCAGATCCAATTCATGGTTTTGAAGGCTTCGAATATGAGGCAGTACTAGCTTTTTTTAGTGAGCGTTTTAAGATAAGTGCTTGTGGATGTACGAGGATATGAATGGTAGAGAATTTAAATATCGATGACTCACACTTCAAATGTAAATAAAATGTCAAAGGGAAGCTTAAGAGGAACACAGGACGTCAGAATGTTTTTATGATTGCATTCTCTTTATTTGTAGTTGGAGCTACGGCATTGTTCTTTACGAGATACTTACAGTGGGTGCGTAAGTCAATCGTTTTATTGTGTCTTTATCCAGTATCTTTGGATGTTATAATTGTAAAAACGCTCTTATTGATAGAGGCAGTTAATCCCACTAAACTATTAGTCGACAGGAATGTGCTGATGGTGTAAAACGGACGACTCTTATTGCTATGCAACACTCTGATCCCTTTGTATCACTTACCATTTTACAGATATTTCTACAAAACACAATTCATCGTTTGCTTTACTTGCATATCGATTTGTTTTTCAATTGAAAGCCTTTTTTGATTCATTTGCAGCAACAACAACAACAACAACAACAACACTTTATTTAGCACTCGAGATTCATATAATTATTATGTCTTATAAGTTAATGTTTGAAAAGAGCGCAAGGAACTTGATAATAGTTAAAACTAATCGAGTCAAGTACCTCAGCCAAGGGTCTATAACTAAAATTTTGACAGTATGTTGTAGGAGGATACATCAACACAATAGACGAACAGGAGAAACAACAGAGAACTAAACAAACAAACAAACAAATAACTTGGAAAAACGGCTTAGATTTTAATTTTTATCTAGATTTAATTGGAGATGAGACAAGAATTTTAATTATTATATCCATCGATAAAGGAGTCAACCAGAAATTTCTTAAAAGAGGATCGTGATTTACTTTTAAAAAGTTCTGAAATTGAGTTCCAGATTTTGACGCCTAAATAACGAATGTTAAATTTTCCATAATTAGTTCTTATTCTAGGAAGGTATGATCTCTTAGCTGCCAGTCTAGTATTGTATTGATGTATCCTGTTGACTGGTAGAAAGAAGCAATGAAAGACAGAAGGCAGACTATCTGAGTAAAAGTCATACATAAAGAGGGCATTGTGTAAAAAAATTATATCAGGTAATTTGAGCAGTCCGGCTCTTTCTTGACCTATTTGCAGCTGTATTATATATAGATTCCAGAAATACAATTACCGCAAACTCACAAAGTTTTTTTTTTAAGAACTCGTAACGGTTTTTCTTATCAGGGCTTAGACCCCAAATGTTGTATTGATCTTATTATTATATCATCATTATTATAATTTCTATTATTATTATTATTACCAGAGCTTAGACCCCAATTATTGTATTGATCTTATTATATCATCATTATTGTAATTTCTAATGTTATTACTGTAATGCAGTTACAAATTTTGTATACTATATACAAATAAACTAATATGAGTGCGCGCGTGAGCGTAGCCCGTTAACTGTAGTGATATATATATAGATTTAAAATTTAAATTATATATAAAAATTAGCACCATAAATTAAACAGTGCTCCGAAATAAACAAAAAATATGAACTATATAGAATCTCTAGAATCAAAAATGGTAGTTTTAAAAACCTTGAAATTCTGTCAAATATATATTTATTCGGCTATCAATAATTTTCTTGATGGTTAATAGACCGGAAAATATTGAAGGAAGGAAGTTAATAAATGGGGAGCGATATTCATTGTTTATGTTCCAACTTTAAACGCTCGAGAGATGTTCAGTGTTCGCCAGGCTACAGCCTTCTTACGACCAACTCTTTCAGCTCTACTTCTAAGTCTCGGCACCATCCACTTAAGACATCCATTATGATATTATACTGTTTCACTTCATATCCTTGGTACTTCCTGCTTTAATTCCCTGCGATGCGGTCCTTATTTCTTGGTCTTCTCCTCCTACTATTTCTCCCGATTTGTACTGAGCCATGGGCAACTCATCTCCAGCGTGATGACTCGGTTTGAAAAGTGGTTGATAATGCGCGCATCCACTCCGTTGGCTCCAACTTCTTGGTGCTCTGCGAATAGAGGGACATCCTAGAATGCTTGCGCGTTGTTGGACTCGTACACTGGTTTCGGTTTCAGTGACGAGTACCAAGGTGGCACTGATTCTGCAAGGCCTAAGTCTTTCAACATCTCGAAGAAAAGGATCTTCAGGGCTGATTCATTATGTCGGGTAGTGTACTTCCGATATCATCGGAAATCGTTCAATCAGGTCTCGTCTTGCTAAAGTTAGCCTTTGCTCTTATTAATGACATATCCATTTTTAAACCTACCTTGGTTGTATTATTTCTGGTTGTATTTTCTTCCTCTACTGTTTCCTTTGCCTTCTTTGAGCAAGCAGTTGTTGTCTTTGCTGTGATGTATGTTGCTATCGTTCCTGCCGTCGTTTCCGGCTCCATCTCTGTTTCGTCGAGTCACACTTGCGTTGTGCTCATTTTTCTGGCATTCAAATTTGCTCGGCGAACGATCTTTCGCTGCTCGTTGTTGTCTATCTCGGCGATCATCTTGCTTGACGTTTTTCTAGGACGAGTGAAATATAAGTGAAATTATGCGCTCTGATTTGCTAATTTACCATGAAAAATTATGCGATAGAGCACGCGGCTGACTTCAGCATCTTTGTTAATCCGACAATTTTTTACTTTTTTCCCGCAATAATTGCGTAAAGAGACTTTAATATGGTACAAAATTTTCCCAACGAGAGAAAGATGATGCATGTACAGAATATTTTCCGACTTTCAGGGTTGATTTTCAATGGCTTATAAGCCGTAGTTCTGAAGAACAAACCTCTGCACGACTCGCAACTCTAAGTTAGCTAGATTTAGATAAGATCAGTGTGTCTGAAAGGCATTCCAAAAGGACAAAGCAAACAGCAAACTGGTCTATTGCAACATTTAAAGGTATTCAGGAATATTCCAAGAAAATTAGTAAATATATTTAGGCAATAGTAATATGCATTCAGAGAATCGCTAAAATGAAAACGTCTATGCGAATACCTCGAGTCAAATTAACAAATGTCAACAAAAACATCAACACATGAATTCAGACAGAGCAGAAGCATTTATGTTTTTCAAACATAAATTTCCATATGTAACAGCATTGGTTATCGAAATAAATACAAAATATAACTTCTGTTGCGCTCGCATTTTTTCATAAGTTTAAAAAATGTAAAAACTTGGTAATCCTTTCTACCGTTGTACACCTAAGCCGCATGAACACTCATTTCACAAGTGTAATATATTAAATGAAAACTTTTCACAGTTGAAATTCAACTGTCATGGACAATTAACCAGTTTTGCACTGGGCTAGCACGAATTAGTGGCCTATTAAGCAATACAAAATATAAACATCACTTAGTTTGGCGACAATTTCAAACAAGTTCCACAGATTGTGACTTTAAACTTTATTTTGTCTTTGGCCTGGTGTTAGAAACGAAAAATTCAAACACCTCAAGTGGGCATGTCTGTTGGTCAGTTGGATCAAAATGTGAAAAGACTTAAATGCTGAAGCAGAACACAAAGGGGCTATAGCTACAGCAAATAAAGCTTAGTTGGTTTTCGCCACAGCATGGCGCGTCACCTAATTATAAGGGGCGAACCATTTGACTTTTGACGGTTGGTTATAAGATTTTTAAAAAAGTTTACTGCAGCCTCCCAAGCAAAGGAATAAAACCCATGCATGGCCAGGTCTGAGAAAAAAAGAATCATGCATGCATTGTGCAACGAAAAAAATGTTAACATCGCACGGTTAATGAACTATTTAACGTCTCAATAACGATAACAACAACAATACAAGTTTATTGTATTCATAAAGCCACCTGAGCATTAATAAAGTTTATGGTGGATACTTTCGCTTCAGCCACTGAAATGAAAGAAAGAAAGACTGCATGTGCGAACAGTGCTAAAAGACGCGAAACATTACAAAACAAAAATGTAAATATCATAAGTACAAAAGTCGGGTAGAAAAACCGGTACAAAAGTGTATAGTGACCATCAATGTTTTTTCTTGGAATAACTTTTGTCCGGCTTTTTAATATCGATTTGAAAAACTAAAGAGGCGCTGAAAAGAAAAAGTTACCATTCGATAGTCGCTTCAAGTCGCCATAGAGGTCTTAGAAGTTCCTTTTGAACATGTATGAGCTGTCCTTTTCCTTGCTACGGCTACGAATTTTCTTCTCCAAGAAAAATGTTTCGCCTCCCATTACAGTGAACTCACACTCATGGTACCCTTTCACAACACACTCTATCAATATCTCATCCATAGTCGGCCTGACACGCACGCTAAAATTGGAAGTATCCTCATTCAAGACTTGTCAATTAAGATCGATAACAATCAATATGATCGATAGCGATTACGACGATTTGAATTGGGAGTATCGATTTTCATCGATTAATTGAGGCAATCGATAATAATCGATTAATCATTGTCGATTATATTGATTATATCGATTTCCTTACGATGATCGATTTTCATCGATTGACTACGCCGAAAAAATAACATGATCCATTGCATCGATGTCCTCGATATGGAAGGCATTGCGGGAGGTCGGTGGGAGGAACCCAGATGGCCATAGATTACCATTGGTTTCGAAGAGGACAAAAGTTCCTATCGGTCCAACAATTTTGGCAGCAACTTTTGGTTACAATACTTGACTGACGGGGCAGAGTTGATCACATTATTGCATTGTACTTATTAAAGTTGACCTCAGATATGTCTCATTAAATTTATATCTAGGTAACAAGTCTGTTTTGCACTCGTTATGTCTAATAGGTGGATCTCCTTATCCGGGAATCAGTGGCCATCAAATTGCTAGAAAACTTCAGGAAGGATACAGAATGCCAAAACCACAGCACTTGGATGACAAACTGTGAGTTCTTAAGTCTTTCGTTCGATTTTGTAGCCTTGCAGTATTACTTTATTGATCACTTACGCAGAAGACCTACGGTGAGAGTTTCAATGCTGAAACGTATTTTGGCAATGCAGTGTAGAACACTAAAACAACACTGACTACTGTTACAATAGGAAGCTAGGCGCACAGATTTGACATGTGGCTTGGGCGAAGGCCCTGAACGTGACCATAATTATTATCCGCCTTGACCTAAATAGTGGATATAGGGTACGATTATTCCTGGTTACATAAGGCACAACTTTTGTACTTCGTGCGTTTCGTTAGGCAAGCGTAGCCCGTTAGGAAGACGCATCCATATAGAAGCCTTTCCTCGAAGGGATGTTTGAAAGAATGATCGACTAAATTAAAAGCTTGAAGAAAATTCTCAACACAACATGCCATTATCAAAGGACCAAAGTATTTACAGCAATGTTTCAGATACAACATAAAAAGGCTGTAGGAGGCGGTATTTTAAAGGCAACTGGGATAGGTGTTACCCTTATTGAGTTGTTTGATTTGATTTACACTGCATATCTTGAATTCTTTGAACTATCATTTGTTTGATATTAGATATAAGGTGATGATTCAGTGCTGGCAACAAAATCCCAACAACAGACCCACCTTTGCTAAACTCAAAGAAATAATGAATGTAATGGAGAGAAGTCACAAGGTTTGTGGGACTATTTAACAATTACACCCGTAGCTCTTGAGGGGGAAGGGTCTAATTGTTTTAGTATCACCCAACTAGTCGGACAGAAAAAGCAATAATAAAGTTAGCAAATGCAAGTTGAAGAAAGAGTTATTTGGGAAGAAAACATAAGAAAGCGCCACGAATTTCGCTACTCGAGGGCTATTACTAATAGTCCTCTAGTAGCGTAACCAATCAGATACTGAACCTTATCAGTCGTATACTTGTTTAACTCCACCCTTATTGCGCTTTACTGTTTTAAAGTTTATTATAATTTATCAATTAGTTTTCAGGTACCAATCGCTTTATGTTCCCACTTTGCTTCGTGATTATACGTATATTGTAAGGTATTCCAAGCGTTTCTGTAAGAATATATTGACTCAATTCCTTTAACGAGCTATTGCGCGACATTTACGGTTGTCCATTTTTTGTTTCACTGAACGGGAGCTAAATGAATGATTTCATTTTCGAGTGAAAGGAAAAAATGAAATGGACGCGATGAGTAACCGCATTATAAGTGGTAAGTGTAAAACGCAGACTCCGGACGGCAGACTGCAGCGAGATTAGGGGTAAAATCAAGACTGAAGTGAAGGTAACGGAGTAAGAGTGGCAGTCACTTGTCACGTCACGAGTAGCAAACACAACTTTGCTAAGGTATTGATTCATTAAATCTGAAGGTCGAGATGTCGGTTTTATGTGGTTAGAATACCCGTGTTCCATAATTCTAGCAAATCCACTGACGAAACTTAACTATGATCAAGGAGAAGCTACTTACAAGATCCCCTTGCCTCGTTCGCACTCAAACTACATCAATGAACAAAGAAAAAACATTCCTGACGAGTTCAGATAATCAGGCAGAAACATTCATACCGTGTTCGTCACGGTGTTCCGGTCCGAGTTTACTTAGTTTATAGTCAGCGGTAAGACTGTTGGTCATGAAAGCTACACAAATTGCCTACTCGTGTTCAAGTGCTTCAGCAACAATCGGTTAAGTACTGAGAATTTCCTAACGGTTCTGAACTAGGTTCTGAGCATTTTTGGAATGTTTATTTTAAGTATCCACCACATGAATACTGAAAGGTAAGAATTTTACTTATCATTATGTATCATTTTACGTATCATTTCCAGTCCTCCTCTTGTTGTGACAGTGTCGCTTGATGACACCAGACGACGACGACGACTGCAAAGATTTCCTTAATTACTTTATCTCTGTTTATCTCTATTCTGCATTTTACCCCCGGTCTGCAATGTGCAGTCTGCATTTTACCCTTAGACTGATTTTTACCCCTGGTCTGCAGTCTCCACTCCGCAGTCCGCAGTCTCCGTCTTACTCTGACCGCCTTATCAGATGATTTTTTCTCAGGATGTCACAGGCAAATGGAAATCTGCGTTCTACTGATATGAGTCAAACCTAGAATTCATCATTTTTGTTCAGTTCAGACGGCAGTACCACTAAGTGTAGACCAATTATTGGGGTTTATGGGACAAGCGTCCTCCATACTACTAGGATCTGTATGTCAACGCGAATGAGTTGTGAAGAAATGAAGATGTTTTCGAATTTACCTGTCATCTCCACATATTCTGTTTATGTAACACAGTAATAACATTTAAAGGTGTGCTAAAAAGTGTTTTTCAATTCTTTTCAGACTTACGTGAACCTTGAAGTGTACAACAACAGTTTGTACGCCACTTTGGAAAACCTAACAGAGAGATAAATCTGCCTTAACTTTCTTCAAAATGAGGAAGATTACATTTTTCAGGCTGGTGTTCCTTGTACAAAAAGTAAATAGTGGAACTTTGGTTTTAAAAGGTCCATTTAAATGTATTCAAGAATATTTTTCGTACACTTGTTACTGCAGTAGGCGTTGCGACTGAGTAAAGAATTTAGTTTTTAACTGCTATTAGTAAAAATCTTCTCGTATTCTAATGCAAATGCTGCAATCTGATTGGTTGAGCTATTGCACCCTATCAGTTATTGGAGTGCAACACTTGATTGAAGATCGTTTTCAAAATGGCGGCGTCTTCGTGTTTTGCGAATTTTCGCAGGAAGATTTAGTATTTTAGTATTTTTTTTTCACCGACACATGATTCGTTTATTATGATTTTTACTAATGAAAAAAAAATTGGATTATTTGCTCTCGATTTCCTTCGGTCTCATCAGGTATCATCCCTTGGAAATCTCGAGCTCATAATCTAATTGTTATTGATATGTAAGAGTTAAGGCTTTCCGTGACTGCAACCTCAACCAGTGTGCCACTACGAAACAAAAGCGCCAATGAATACGGCAATAAAACGTGGATCTTGGAGAGTGTTTTTTTCCGTAGTCTACGAAACAACCTTCAATGACCATTTTTTTAAGTTTTCTATAGGTTGCTGTGTACGACTTTAAAATGGACGTAAAAATACTAGAACAAACACGTGCTGCATTTATACAAAAAAATCAAGAGATACGACAGAAACTGTCGATAATATGACAGGAATGTAAATGCATTTTGAGCCTTCTCGCTGTGGAACGCACCACTTTACTTCCTTAGTTTAAACACCTCATTAGTCCCTAAACGGTCTTTCTTGTTTCGTTGGCCTCACCGACATCCACGTACCGCTCAACTTGGGAGTTCGGCAGAAGCAAGACGCAGTCGCGAAAGCCTCGTAACTTGGCAGCCTGATAATCACATGAAAACGTCAGAGGACTGAAGACAAAGAGTTCTTTGGGGGCAGAGCATTTCTAACTTAACATGGAGACACTGCGGCAGCATGGAGTGAAGACGTGCTAAACTGAGCTCCGCAACAAGTTTACGTAGTACTGTCTTAAACTGTCTGAACCTCTTGTTCTTCTAGTTAACTAAGATATATGTCAGAAAGACGCCATCGCTCGGGAAAAGGTTTCGTGTTGTTTGAACGACCTAAGAAGAATCCGAAGGAGAAAATTGTAAACGACAGCAACTCAGTGAACATGGCCGTCGCCGCAGATGTACTTCAAGAACTAAAATCAATGAGAGCCGACCTCAAAGGCCACACTGCGAAACTGAGCGACGAATTAAATGTTTTTCAACGCAGCAGAAACGAAAGACTTTTAAGAATTGAGAGTATTATGTCAAAAGTCGAAGAAATTGATGACATCAAGAACAAACAACATCAACTTGAAGGAGATATCGAAAGCTTAAAGGAATCCCTAAATTTTGTAAACAGTAACACCGAAGACGAAGAGAGCCTCCTTAAAAGCAATGAGGAGCTAACGAAAAAGGTAGAACATCTGGAAAGATATTCGAGAGACTTTAACATTCGCATACTTGGAGTAAATGAAACTCAAGGCGAAGACTGTTTGGGGATAACAATGGACCTCCTTTCCTCCCTCGGCTTCGAAGATGCTGGCGCCGAGGTAGAAAACGCCCACCGTACTGGAAAAAAACGCGATGACAAGCCTCGGCACATTATTGCCAAGCTTTACAGCAGGCCTTTTAAGAGGAAACTAATTCAAGCCTCGAGGAGCGAAGAGGGAAAAGCAGCTCTTGGAGGAGCAAGAACTGTGGGTTTACCTCGGTGTAAAAACCTGTGAAGTTTTTCTTTGTTTCTTCACTATTATTTTCCTAGTATCTATTGTTTTTTCTCTTTTGTTTTCTTTGTTTTACGTCTTTCGTGAATGTAACAGGTTTTTACACCGAGGATGAGCCAGAATTGTCGAAGACTTCTCTACAACTGATTTTGAAGTTCGCAAGAAGGCGCTCCCACTGATGAAAATGGCTTACGACGAAGGAAAAAAGGTTAGGTTTACCAGAGGGAAACTTTTTGTGGATGGACGAGAAATTGCAGTTGTTTCGTTTTAGTCAAATGACAGTAAAATGATTTGCAAGTTTTCTATTTTGTTGCGATGCTCTGCGAAAAGCGGGCGCAAGGATAAACCGCGCGAGGCCCTCGTGCTTGCCGGGTTTGCTTGTGCAGTGCTGCACAAGAGCGAGTTTTGATCAAAATTTGTTTGTCTTGATTCTGTTTATGTATGCTATGTTTTTAATAGCGGAGCTCCACAGCGGCGCGAAGAGCCGCAGAGCGGAGCCCCATAACTACCGTGCGAGGATAGAAATTGAGAAAACCATGCGTTTGAGTTTTCATGGTCATCTTGACTAGCGGCATGGCTCGCGGGCGCGTGCGCCTAGCGACGACGACGACGACGACGACGACGACGATGTTGCCCCAACATGGCGGCCATAGTCATCTGGGATATTTAGAAGGTCTTAAACCGAAAGGAGGCTTTGTTTTTCGCGTGCTTTTCGCGGCTTGCCGCGGCTACACAACCTACAGCCAGCAGTCTAAAGCAGTCTACAATGTTTTGCTGAAGAAATGGATTTTATTCCATTGGTACTGAGATTTACTCCTTATAAATCTGTGTGAGAAAAATAGTCTGTAAAAAACTAGAAGCAATTTGATTGGTTGGACCATTTTCTTCACTAGTGAAAAAAAGTGGTCCGACCAATTCACTGTTCATAGAGGTGGGATCAGTTTTGGCGCCATCAACTCGGCAAAAAGTGAGCAATAACGGCTTCTTCCTCAGCTTCTTCTTTGAGAAATTCTAGGTTTGCAGATACAGCTTCAGTCGAGGACTTCATACAAGATCAAGAAAATAAAAATACGAATAACAAATCCGAACAGCCTGTCGCTTCACTGAAAGAATTCTTGACGTTGAAAGGCGAATCAAGGTCCGTAGAAGAAATTCCTTCAAACAAGCTCAATTCAGTTCATGAGTGAATTTGTCCGGTGGCAGTGGGAAAGAAGGAAAACAAAGATTATGAGCCAAGTTCGCTCCGTTCTCTCTTTCGCAACGGTTATTTGAATAAAAAAGCTACGGATTCAGCATCTCAAAAGAAGTGGTGTTTGAAAAAGCAAGAGCCGCATTAAACTGATCAAAACAAAAAGGTAATTTTACATTGTATTTCCCGTACACAAGACATTCCTGAGTCATTCACGAGTCGTTTTAAAACGTTTTTAACTGTCTTTGGTTCTTATACTTCTAGCGACATTTCCAACAGTGTTTAAAGTAGAATTTTCCAGTTCGTGCAATGTTTGTATCATTTTAGAGAAGTAAATTTTGAACGCATTTTTAACTTGACTGTCATGTTTACTCCTAGCTGCTTTTGGTGTTGCTTTAAAACTATTATAATTTTGCTGACCAGGTAATGGTTCTTCCGTTGAGTCGCGAGCTAGATGTTTTTTTTTTTTGACGATTTATTTGAGCTATTGAATCTTCTTTAAGTAGTTGCGTACACCAGGCGTATTTAATAACTTTAGTGACAACATTTTCAATGTGTGAGGGTCTGTGTGAGGAGCTCCGCTTTTAGGCTTGCCTAAATCTATTTAATAGTTACTTTCCATAAGATATATAATTTGTTCACCTTCAGCATTTCTCGAATAAGTATTACATGTTCAAATCACTTAAGAATTTCAATTATGTGGCTGCTCAGTACCGGATATAGTACGATCCATCTTATCCTAAAATTTAGATCATCTTATATATGTAATCGACATAAATGGTGAAAGGTAAATTTCTATCTTTAAACGCGAGAGGCATTGGCAACTATCGTAAGCGCCGAACAATATTTACCTGGCTCAGAAAACAAAAACCCGACGTTGTTTTCCTTCAGGAAACACATTCTATCCAAGGGAATGAAGTTCGTTGGAGAAAAGAATGGGGCGCTACTCTTTTTTGTTCTCATGGGGCTAATAATGCAAGAGGGGTTGCAATACTGATTAGAAATAACTTGGAATCTGTTATCGACACAAATGGTCGTTTTATTATTTTAAGAGTACTTCTAAGTGGAGAACCCGCTCTTTTAGTTAACATATACGGCCCTAACAGAGACAACGAGCTGGTTGCTTTTTACCGATCAATCCTGCAAACCATAGTAAACAAAAAATTTGACGAGATTGAAAACATTATCATGGGAGGAGATTTTAACTGTCCTTTAAATCCTGTTATTGACAAAAGAGGTGGAAATCTGACACCTCGACAATCCGTAATCCGTAATCAACGCTATTGAGCAGCTAAAGTTCGAGCTAGATTTGCATGATATTTGGCGAATAAAGAACCCAACAAGACGCAGCTACACATGGAGTCAATCAGAGTCTTTGATATTTTCGAGATTGGACTACTGGCTTATTTCAAACTCATTATCAGATAATGTTAATGAGGTTGATATGATTTCAGCATAAAGACTGATCACTCAGCAATAGTGATAGCATTTCAAGATGTCGATGAAAGGGTTAAAGGTCCAGGTTTTTGGAAATTGAACTGCGCCCTCTTAAATGATAAGCAATATGTTAATGAATTAAATTGTCTTCTGCCCGCCTGGCTTCAAGAAGGGAAAAAAGATCATACTGATCCGCGATCTGTATGGGACTGGGTTAAATACAATGTTAAGAAATATTCCAGATCTTATTCGATGAATAAGTGTAAACAACAAAAAATAGAGGAACAACAGCTAAACAATCAATTTCAGCAGGCTACTTCGGCTTATCAAGATAGTCCTACTCAAAAAACTTATCAGCTTTAAACGTTTTAAAAGAAAAAATGAAAGAACTGTATGAGAAAAAAGTGGAAGACATAATTGTCAGATCACGAGCAAGGTGGCATGAATATGGGGAAAAGAATTCGAAATATTTTTTTTTAATTTAGAAAAACGAAACCATATTAGGAAACACATTCGGAAGCTTCGTCTAAGCGGGGTTATTACAACAGACCCTTTTGAAATTCTAGAAGCGGAGAAATATTTTTATCAAAATCTCTACAAATGTAGACGAAATTATTTCGACGAAAACGATCAATTAAGTCTTGAAGATTTACCTATACCTACACTTTCACCAGAATCTACATATCTTGGAGAAGGGTTAATAAGCATAGAGGAATGTACAAAGGTCTTGAACTCCTTTTCATTAAATAAGGTACCAGGAAACGATGGACTACCTATAGAATTCTACAAAAACTTTTGGGATTTTCTAGGAGAACCTTTAGTTGAATGCTTTAACGCATCCTTTGTAAAAGGAAAAATGAGTCCATCCCAACGACAAGCTGTGGTTACACTCATTGAGAAAAAAGATCAAGATCGTTGTGACCTTAAAAATTGGAGGCCAATTTCCCTTTTGAACGTTGATGCAAAAATAGCTTCCAAAGTTATAGCGGAACGAATGAAGCGTCTTTTACCTGAAGTGATCCATAACAACCAATCAGGAAATATTCCAGGCAGAAATATTAGTGAAAACATACGTTCAATTCTAGACATAATGGAATACACCAAAGCTAAGAAATATCAAGGTCTTCTATTGTTTATCGACTTTGAAAAAGCTTTTGATAGCTTAGAATGAAAGTTTCTTGAAAAATGTTTGAAAAAATTTAATTTCGGTCCCGATTTGATTAGATGGGCAGGAGCCCATCAGCCGGAGCCTCCATCTCCCTTATAAACCCTAGGAGACAACCTTTGCCCGTATCTTTCTATTTTTAGTCGTTCGAATTCCCGCGAATGCATTGTACCGTCCAATCAGAACAAAGTGGTTCTTTTACGTCACACGCAGTCACAAACCAGTGATAGCGTCTCACAAAATATTCCCTTGAGACTGTTCTAAAAATAAAAAGATACGAGCAAAGGTTGACTCAAGGATATAGTGTGTATGGAGGCTCCGGGTGATGGGCTCCTGGATGGGTTAATACCTTTTACAATGACATTCAAAGCTGTGTTATAAACAACGGTCTGTGCTCTCAATACTTCAATATAGAACGTGGAGTAAGACAGGGTGACTCTCTATCTCCCTACCTTTTTGTCACTGCAGTGGAAATCTTAGCAATTGCAATGAGAAATGAAGAGAACATCAAAGATATATCTATAGACGGCTTAGAAACTAAATTATTGCAGTTTGCTGATGACACAACAGCTGCCCTATCAGATTTGGACTCTGCTCGAGCTTTGTTTGCATTACTTGAATTGTTTGAGAAAACCTCTGGACTTAAACTTAACGTCACGAAAACAGAAGCAATGTGGATTGGGTCCCTCCAAAACTGCGAAAGTGAACCATTAGGAGTTAAGTGGAAAAAATGTATTAAATTTTAGGAATATTCATAACATATGATGTACAACAATTGGTGGAAAAAAATTTTAAGCAGAGGTTGAAAAAAATTAAAAATACAATAAACTTATGGAAGTCAAGAGGGCTATCGATTCATGGCAAAGTAAACATTATAAAAACACTTCTACTCCCCAAAATGATTTATGCTAGTTCGGTGATATGTACTCCGTCATATGTCATAAAAGAATTCAACAACCTAGTTTTTCATTTTTTGTGGAACGGGAAAGACAAAGTTATCCGCTATTCGACGTATGCACCTTATGATCAAGGGGGCCTAAAAATGTTAGATTATAACAGTACGATTAAAGCTTTAAGACTAAGCTGGTTAAAACGGATAGTTGATCCAGATTATTCCCGTTTCTGGAAGTTATACCTAAATTACTTATTACAGAACGAAGGGGGTTTATTTTTAGTTCACTGTAACTATGAAATTAACCAAGTAACACTTCCAACAACCTTTTATCGTGAACTATTAGAATGGGGGGAAAAAGTAAGAGAAATCGAAGATCCGGACAATATCTACAAATACGTTTTATGGAATAACAAGGAAATAAAGATTGATGGTAAAAGTGTTTTTTATAGACATTTTTTAGAAAATAATACTAAATACACTACTGATCTGCTTTATGAAATGTCAAATATTGCATCTTTCAATGTCATCAGGGGTGCAGGATTGAAGAGTTCCAATTTTCTAGTGTGGACAGGTCTAAGGCAACCAGTTCCTTTGAAACTGCGTTGTAATGTGCCCAACTTAAAGACTACCTTTGATTTGGAAAATTTCAAATGTCGTGACTATTATTTCTATCTTATAAGGCAAGAATATGAAAGACCAAGTAAGTGGAGAAAATTGAAAGAAGAATTTAATCTAGAAGACAAACAAATTTCCGAGGCATTCGCGATACCACTGAGAGTTGCCAATGAACCGTATCTACGCTCCTTTCAGTATAAGGTTTTAAATTCAATTTTATATACTAATGAATTACTTTGTAAAATAGGCTATGTTTCAAATCCAAACTGTTCCTTCTGCCAACAGACTATAGAAACAATACCTCATATCCTATTTGACTGTTCCTTTGCGATATCATTTTGGAAAGAGGTCTACGGACAAATCTTAAATAAACTTAAAAGTTGCGAAAGCCTCACGCCGGAATACCGAGATATTATATTAGGGCTTTCAAACGAGAAGATGGATCTGCTAAATTATATACTTATTTTAGGAAAATCGTACTTGTGGACGTGCCGTTGCAATATAATAAAACCATGTTTGAGCCACTTGAAAAGAATTTTGATAAATAAATATCAAACTGAAAGGTACATCTCTTTCAAATTAAACAATTTAAATTTGTTCAAGAGAAAATGGAAAATGCTTGAGGGAATAAATCTTGTATAGTTAGTAGGTCCATAGTTATTTACTTACTTAGTGCAATAGTTTATTTTAATTCTCATCTAACGATACCATCTGTAAGTAAATGATTGTAAAGAAAAGGAAAAAAAGAAAAAAAAAGAAAACAAAATATATGTAGTAGAGAAAAAAAAAAATTTCTAACTTAACATATTAAGGTAGATTTATTTAAAACAAGAGCACTCTGAGAGCGCAGACCTCCGCGAGCGCATTCGACCCCCTACCGCTAGCAAGGGTACTGATGTTACTGCATCATGTGACATATGGGCAGATACAGAATTGAAAGATGCACATTTTAGTTGTGGTTTGAAGTTGATATGATGATTCCAGTGAGATTTTTTGCGAAATAATGATTCTTTTTTCGTTTTTCTGTAACCTTGACCTTTGACCTAGATACCCCCAAATTAAATCAGTTCTAAGTTAGACCATAGCCAATGTTTTGACCAAGGTTGGTGATGATTGGTTGAGCGATGTGGATGCTAGGCTGCTAACAAACAAACAAACAAACAAACGCCGGTGAAAACATAACCTCCGTCCAACTTGGCGGAGGTAAAACAGAAATGGAAAACTAGGTTTATTAAAAAATGGCTTGTGCACGTAAAATGGAGAAAGGTATCTTAGCAAAGCTTAGTATATGCTACATCATCACCATGTCAATGGCAATGTATTTAACCGGCCATCATAAAAAAAAATTAATGCTTATTACTGACCTTTTTAGAGAAATAAAGAAAGACAAAAGCTGTGATGTGCATTTGAAGGCCAGGTTTTGATTTTGATTTTCCATTGTATTGATAGTGTTGCGTTCCCTTTTTCTCCCGATGGGCAGCGTAAATAATAGGGTTCACCAATAACCAGAGTCGTAACTGTATAACAACCTTTAATAGTGTGTTACAATCACAAATCGGTAAAACTGTAGAAAAAAAAAGCGGACCAACAATGTAACCGCAGGATATGGCACGTAGTGCTAGCAGGAATAAAAAAAACGGAGAATAAGACTGGAATAAGATAATACGGAAAAGTTACATTCGGTGACGCCTCGGTGGGTTCGAGAGGTAAAACGAAAGGGCTCCTAGAATAGCTAAAGAAAACACTGCCACAACAAGGGCAAACAACTCCACAAAGCTCCAAGAATGAAGTTCCCACGAGTAGAACTCCAAAAAAAAATCACGAGCCTTAGAAACACCCGAAGAATGTAGTTGACTTGACAGTAGGAAGTGACGTAATAAAGAAAAACAAATAAAGGCCAGGTAGACGGACAAAAAAGGACTAACACTGTCTTTGAGAAAATCTAAAGAAAACGTAACAATCTTATACTCGGTACGTAACGTAGAGGAAAAACTTCAGTGGCATTTTGTGTCAGGTGTCCTTGTCTACAATAAGCAAATATTTTCCCTTTGTGTCTCGAGTTAAATTCCATCATAGTAGCCAGCTGGTACTTAACATTTATCCACCGAAGTGGAGGTGGCTAGTGCTGGATATCCAGCACTAGCCACCGACACTGAAGTGAATAGTTGTTTTAGTATATACTAAAACAGTGAGATAAGTGTACACAAAAAAGAGAAAAGGGCTTGGAAAATGGAGGACTTCTCAAATGACAATCCAACGCAGCGCCGATCGCCGTTAGGGATTTTTTGTTGTAATTACTGTATCACCCATAAATGTAATAAAAACCATAAATGTAATAACAACCATAAATGAAATAAAAATTAACCATAAATGTAATACTAACCATAAATGTAATAATTTTTAACCACAAATGTAATAAATCCACTAACCATAAATGTAATAAAATTTGCCCATAAATGTAATAAACTGAACAACCATAAATGTAATAAGGCTTAACCATAAATGTAATAAACTGGCTATGACTTCCAAATCAAGGGGCTACAAACGTTGCCATTTTCATTCTTCGTGAAATTGACTTGAAATTCTCAATTAGACCCTTAAAGGCCTGACTCCTTAAAGAAACAACAAGAGGCTTCAAAAGCCATCACTGGGTTGCCTTTGTGAACCCTTAGTATGCAAACGGCTCAATTTTTTGAAACTGTTTTGTCAATCCATTTTAGTTTGAAGTGTCAGTTGTGTTCAATAAGAGAAGTGTACAAGGAGTTAATCAAAGGCTCCTTTGAACAAACTCATGAATGCATTCGGTGACACATGAGGAGAATTTTAGATTTCAGAACTCATTCAAATAATTTAATCAAGAAAGGCCTGTAGGGCTCTGCCATCTCGTGTTCCATTTACCAATTTAAAAAATAGGCAGCCAAGGCCTGCATAACATGAAGAAGAACAACAAGAAAAAGAACAGCAAGGAGAAGAAGTTGCAGAGGAAGTTAAACTGGAATCGCAGCTGCCAGAGGAGATCCTTGATATGATAGTAAACCTATCCATGACAGGACATAATCGAACAATCATTGATACATATGATGCCCTAAGCCACACATCAACCACATTGAAAAGATTAGTTTCTCGATACATTCGAAGACTACCAAAAATAAGGCCTAGCAGAGACATGTACCCCGGTCTCCACAGCATGAGATAGATTCTAAAACAGTATGGAAGAGGTAGCGGGCTCGTGTTGGCGTTAAAAGAAATCATAAACAGTCCCCAGTGGATAAATGCTTGGATTAATGTTCTTTTCACTGGGGTTGGACCATGGATGTATGTAACAGCCATCTTTTGGAAAAAAGGAAAGAAGTAGGGAAAAAAAGGAAAGAAGTAGCAATTGAAAGCTACATGACTTTTACTTTCCAGGACATAGAACGGAAGCACTAGGTTTTTATATATTAGTAGGAAATGTAAAAATATATGTTAAGGTTATTTTATATATTCGCAATCAACAATAACAGGTATAATGACAATGCAAACCTGACTCTTAACGCAATATAGTTAATAATTACTTGCTGCTTTTGTTCCCATGTGCCTCAAGCGATGTCTAGCATATCTTCTCTGTTTAACACTTAGTATGGAACTTGGATCACCTGCCCTACCCAACCAACCTGCAAGTCAGCACTTCTAGCCCGAGAGTCCCATCTCTGTAGATTGTTCTGGCTCCAATAGGGAACATCCAACAATCCATCCTACCACCTTGCTTGAAATTGGTTTTAGGGCCGAATAACGTCGGCAGGGAAGCATGTGCACACGGAAAAGGAGAACACAAGTTTGCAAATCCGGGTGGATATATAGGAAAGTTTGAAAAATTAAAACAGGCGTGTTCTTTATAAATTGATTTTTGAATTCGTCTTAACTCAAAGAGAACCACAATTTCTTTAAAATAAATGAAATATCATCAACCACCAGCACTTCAGACGCTCTGGTATATAGACTTTCTAATCATACTTGTGTACTCCCTTAATGTTCGCAGACCATAATTATAGCTTCTTGGGTATTGGTTTCTAAGTTAATTAAAATACTAACTTGATGCACCAGTCCCGTGTCCTGAAGTAAGAGGTACACAAAGAGAATAACAAGTTTGTAGCCCCTTGATTTGGAAGTCATAGCCAGTTTATTACATTTATGGTTAAGCCTTATTACATTTATGGTTGTTCAGTTTATTACATTTATGGGCAAATTTTATTACATTTATGGTTAGTGGATTTATTACATTTGTGGTTAAAAGTTATTACATTTATGGTTAGTATTACATTTATGGTTAATTTTTATTACATTTATGGTTGTTATTACATTTATGGTTTTTATTACATTTATGGGTGATACAATTACTGCCGTACGTCTCGTTTTCTCGCTGAGAGAAAAAATTTTGTTTAGTTCTAGTGGCGACATTTCATCAAATGGAATTGCAAACCCTTTCTGTATTTGAAAGCATTCTGTAAAAAATATAATTCAACTTTGGTTGTCAAGTAAACAAGCGACATCAAATTTGGCTATGCAAGATTAATTTGCATTTGTAAACAAGACCTTTCTCGTTGCTTTTTACCGCTAAACTCCGGATTAAAAACATAAGACATTACCTCTGAACACGGCCAAGCCAAATTTAATCGTTTTTTTGGAGTTTCCATTGATTGCTTCGTTGTTAATTTGGATGATTTCTTCGCTTGTCATACATACAAACCGGGCCGCCATGTTCGCGCGGCAGAGCGAAAAATTTGCAAGTTGCTCGGAGGTAAATAGCACAGGATATTCGGAGTTTGACTAGCCAATCAGAGCGCACCTTCAACGCTATCCACTGTTTTAGTATATACTAATCTCAAATATTCAGGAAGAGAAGTAGAGTTGGTATTAGAAATATTATAGTGATACTTGTAATCTCAAATCGTTACAAAAACATCTTTAATTCTTAAGGAAACAAAATAGAGGATACCTCGATAGCTCTGCAAGCGTGTAGATTTTAACGGCTAGACCACAGCCTTCAATTCAATTTTGATGTGTTAGGGGTAGGAACTGCATTGCCGTAGCACAGCTCCGGGAACAAATTTACTCAGTTAATCATAAAAATCTAATTTCCTTCGATTGGGTTTGGTTTAAAAAACTCATATTTTCCATTAATTCACTTGCCAATTTGTTGTTCCATAGTTGATCGAGGGGACTGGTTATGAAGCTCGGCAATCTTCAAAGAGATAGGTTATTGTTTACGTTTTTCGAAGTCACGTGACAATGACCGTGCACACTCAAATCCAAGATGGCGTCGTTTGCAGACAAACATGTAGTCAATCGACGTGTTTTAGACGCTTAAAATGTAGTTCTCTCATCTTCACTGGTTTTCAAAAGTTTGTCATTTCGAAAGTGAAATGCCTGGCGATAATTGCTCGGTTTTTGGCTGTGGTACGTGTCGGAGGACGAAGGGAATCGGCATCTTTAAACTGCCTGGTGCACGAAATGCCGAATACAAGAAGTGGCGAGAACAGGGGCTGAGTGCGATCATCAAAAACAGATCGACAGTGACAAGATGTTTACCTGTGAGAAACATTTCAGACCTGAGGATGTAGAATTATGTAAGTACTGCCGCTGTTATGTTCGCTTTTTTTTCATGTCAACATTAGTTAACTCACTGGGGACGTATACAAAACATGGACCCGGTCCATGGACCACCCCTGTGGACCCGGTCCATGGACCACCCCATGGACCACCCCAAAGCTGAGCGTGTTTTTCATTGTATGCACGTGGAGGCCAGGGAGGAAGGTGAGATAACTCATTGCTTTTTGAATTTTTGGAAACGTTCCTTTGTTAATGTACTCAGATCTGTTCGAGGTCAATATATTTTACTTTCTTTTATGTTTCTAGATATGTATGGCGACAATGAACGCTCCGATTCACACAATGAAAGCTCTGATTCAGACAGGTAAGAACTCTTTTGACATATCTGTTGATAAGCGTAAATAAATTATTCAACTGAATATTTTATGTTTTTTCTTTTAGTGATAGTGTGGAGGTGTACGAGGAGATTAATGAGAAAGACAATAAACCAACAATACTGTATGGCATGTGGAAAAATAAATTGATCGCTTGTTGAGCTTATTTTATGAACTGCGACGGAAAACCGATCGAGAGAATTTAGGAGGCGGAAGGGATGTAGGAAAGGTGTAAATGAAACCTATTATCGCAGTTTCATAAATCCGCGAGGAGAACACTAAACCGTGCCGGCTCATCACTACCGGAGAAAGCCGTGAATATCGAACGCAACCGTGAGTCATTTTATACCCTGTCCCCATTCTTATCTATACTTCGATTTGCTTTCGAAAATTAGTGGTGGTCCATGGGGTGGTCCATGGACCAGGTCCTCAGAGGTGGTCCATGGACCGGGTCCACAGAGGTGGTCCATGGACCGGGTCCACAGGGGTGGTCCATGGACCCGAGTCCATGTTTTGTATACGTCCACTCACTGGCTAACTACAGTAAAAATTCGCGTGTGAGTGTTTACTTTTACTGTGAAATGAGATACGTTGACATCCTGGATCCTCTTTTTAGATACGGAGCCTTATCACTCTAGTTTCAATGTAAATGCCAATGCCGAAAATCATAAACCATTGTTATTGTTACGATCACAGAAATACAAATCACAAATATAAGCCTGTAAGGAAAATAGCCTAAATACCCCTAAAGGTCTATCAGCAGCAATGTAAATTTTTCATCAGAAAATGAGAACCTGTTAACAAACTAAATAGCTTAAACTTATGTTAATAACCATTTGTGAAATAACCTGTTTAGCCAACCTGCTTATAAAAATATTTTCTTTTTTACTTTTATTTCAGTTCATTCAGAAAAGATGGTGAAAAAGAAACCAAAGATTGGAGCCTTGCCGACATCGAACATGCCAAAGAGAAGTCATGATACAACAAAACTAGCTGCACGTCCTTTGAGGCTTACAGTGCATTGAAACAAATGTAACAGCAACTTATTAGAAATTATTAGGAATATACAAATATGGTCAAGGTGTCACAATAAATTAAATTGTTTCTTGCATGATGATTGTCAGATTTTAGCTTTGCCTTGGTTGATCATACTCTTGGGAGGCTCTGCTTATATCCTTACGAAGTGCTTTTGATTTCATTTGTTTCAGTTTAATCTTATGTTTCTGGATAATATCTTTCGCAAAAGAAAAAGAACGCACTTTGACATACAATTGTATGATGTTGTGCAAAACATCTTTGGCAACACTACTGTTTATTATCAGTTCAGCATTGGATAACAGTGAATTGTATGCTGAGACAACTTCAACATCATGAACAGACCTTGATATAACACTAGCAAAAGCAATATTTTGCACAGTAGTATTTGAAGTGGTATCCCTGAAATAATGTTCAGTTCTCTCAAATATTGATTGAGCAGTTTTTGTAATTGCCCACAAACCACCACGATTTAAGGATGAAGTTAACTTCTGGCATTCAATGGCATTCTGGTCTTCTAATTTGCCAGCCTTGAGGATGGAGATTGCCTGCTCACTTTCTGATGATTTACTGGCATGCTTGGTATGAAGTTTATGAAGCACATAACCGCCAATATACTGTAGTCCAGCTATTTCTTCATCTGAAAGTTTAGTTAATGGGGCGCAAGTATAAATGCTTTCAATTTTCTCCTTGCTGTGTGCCAACATGCAATCAGCAACCTTGGTAGACAGTAGTGTAGCAGCGTTCCTTGATAATCCCTCAAAATGCTTGACTGCATTCCGAGCTATGGTTGAGTAGAAGCAAGAATAAAATCTTTCAGCATTTCCAGACTTTGTCAAGCGTTTATATAGGTCTTCAATGTCGCAGAATTCAGCTGGCAAGTCTTGTAGACCATTGTTGTAGGTGTAGGATCTTAGCTCGTCTCTGATTGTTTTTGGATAAATTTTGTTGTCAGCAATTTTGTGTTTAGCCTTTTCAACAATTCTTGAGTAAGCTACAAAAGTTAAATAGCTTTCTTTTCCTCCTTCTTTCTGCTTCTCAACATCTTCTCTCGTATCTCTGTGTTTAACTGTCTTGTGTTGTTTCAGTCCGCTCTTGCTTTTGCATTTCTTGTGGCACAGTTCGCCCACAATGTCTTCGAGTTGAACCTGTTGTAAGCAAAAGTTTCAGTCGAGAAATCAGTCATAAGACTATACTACAGAGTCTAGTTCTAAGCATAGATAATGGAAATAAGAAAACGCTCAATAATTACATCGTCGGTACAGTACACCACATAGTTATAAGGATTTAGTTATAATACAAGTCGCTACAAAAAAGCAGCACCGATGATACGCGATGACAGTCGATCGAACTGAAAGATGATGAACGTCAAAACACGGCGCTTTTCGCTAAATTTTGGGTCGCTAAGAAAGAATGTAATACTCACTTCATCGGCAGGTTCTCCAAACTGTTTATCAAGCTCTTCTTCGTCTTCCAAAATACCTAAAATAGCGTCAAAATCGTCTCCAAAGAAAAACAAATCGTTCGTGTCCGCCATATTGTTTTGGAATGAACGCTTGTCATGTGCACGGTCAATGTCACGTGACGGTGCAATTCAACCTCAAATGTAAAACAAAAGGCCGGTCCTTTGATGTGTGCCGGCTTTCACAACCAGTCCCCTCGATTAACTATGGTTGTTCGAAAGTTTGTTCAGTATCAGTTATTTATCAGACAGTTTGCTATCGAACAGTTCAATAAGCAAATCACATTCAAAGTAGTAGTTTAAATCAACAACTCACATTTAAAGTTGTAGTTTAAATCAACCAATCACAATCTTGGTTTCCATCACCATACAAACAGTGTAGACTCCTAACTTGGGGCTTTTTAAAAAATGAAGAATGATTTCCCTTGAGCAATGACCATATTTTAGAAGACAGTGGTGATTTTTTTGATCCTATGACACAAATGAATATGCCAACAATCCAGACGGTTTCCTTCCTTCATATGTTGTCTTGTAGTAATAGGAAATTGGGGATTGACGCGCAATTTTCATTTTTTTTATCTATTTATTTATTAATTTTTTTTTGCGCCTGTATTCCTAGGACTAATCCAGCATTAAAAGCTAATCACGCTAAGCAAACGTTTCCAGGAAAAAAATTTTTTTCTACAATCAGCCTCTATACCTGTCAATAACTTGAGAAAAGACGAACAACAGGCACTGAAACGACTGAGAAACGACGACAACATTGTTATACTACCCGCCGACAAAGGACGTGTCACTGTTGTTATGGACAAGACTGACTACTTCGACAAAATGGACGCACTTGTTTACGACAAACAAACTTACGAAGAGCTTAAACGCGACCCGACGCCAGCACTTCAACGTAAACTTAACAGCAAAATACTTACGCTTAAAAAGACTGACGCTATTGATACTCAACGCTACTACCGACTGAGGTGCTCAGTACCACAAGCACCGAGACTTTACGGACTACCTAAACTGCACAAACCTGGTATACCGATGAGACCTATAGTGTCATTCTGTGGATACCCTAAGTATCAACTGTGACCTTTCACGCGAAAACGTACACTAACGGTTTTCCGTTAAACGGCTGAAACGAACGGCTATCGAACGGTCTACGAACGGTTTACCAAGCCGTTCGAAACGGTTTCATCGAACGGCTGAACGGGTTATTAAGTATTCCGAACGGGCAAGCTAACCGTTCGAACGGTTCATGAAATTTCTCGAACGGTTTGCCAAAACGTTCGAACGGTTTATAAAATTACCGAACGGTTTGTCAAAACGTTCGAACGGCTTATGAAGTTTCGGATTGAAATCATTTTTTCAAGGGAGCTTTCAGTTGTTCATGGCTACCTGTTTGGAATATTGAACAAGCCGTTCGAACTGCTCTGTCACTTGTTATTTACACTTGTCGTTCGAACGGTATGACGAACCGTTTGATAAAATTCATAAACCCTTCGAACGTTTAGTCGAACCGAAGTGGTTATGTATTCTGTAGTTGCTCCACATGTAGTTTTATTTCAGTAATTTGTTTTTGTTTTAAGCAGCCACACAATCAAAGTATTCAGTTTTTAAAAAACATGCAAACACGCACGTCGCGTAGATCTTGCCAAGTTTGCATAAGTTTTGACAGCTCTGTAACGCAACGCCATTCAATCTGATTTGATCACGTGGGCAAAAGAGTTTGTTGTCTTGACAACAACGCTAAAACCCTCTGGAAGAAAGCTCTCAGTGTATAATTCTAGTGAAAAAGTTTCATCATGATGGATTGTGAGCTACTTGATCTTGATGATGTGCTTGAAAGCGAGGAAATCCTATCTAAAGTAGAAATCTTTCTTCAAAACGGCTGCGGGTGCTCTTCTTCCGCACAACACATTAACTACTATGTAAGCGTGTTTATAAGTTCATTTTTAGCTTATTTTTAAAATTTGACAGGAAAATCTTTGTTCTTTTTTTTAGCTTATGGGTTATTTTTAAATTTTATCAGAAAAAAGCATGTATTTTTTTAGCTTACGGGTTATTTTAAATTTGACAGAAAAAGCATATATTTTTTTTAGCTTACGGGTTATTTTAAATTTTGACAGTAGCTTTAATTTATAAGTTTATTTTCTTTTTTAACGGAGATTATAAAATAAAAATGATATTTAAGGATTAGAAAAAAATAATTATAGAAAGTAATTATGGATAAATTAAATGTTCATCAATTAAGGAAAATAGCTAAGGAAAATGGTGTTATAAACAACAACTTAATGGTTAGATCTCAACTTATCGAGGCTTTGAATAATATACCGGGTTTAAGAATTAACTTGTTAGAAATACTTACTGATAGACAATTAAAAACGGTAGCAAAAGATTTTGGTATTAAAGATTATAAAAGTATGACCAGAAATCAACTCAATGAGGTTTTAGGTAATAGATCAGAACTTATAATTGAAATCCCGCATGAAAGAAATTATGAAAAAGAAGGTGCAAAACCTAAAAGGAAAAGAAAACTCGCACCTACTTTTATAAAACCCAAAAAACGATTAAAACAAAATTTTAATTGGGGAAATTATTCATTTAGGGTAATGGATAAAGACGAGTTTTTCAAAAAGCTTGAAGAATTAACAAATGAAAACATCATAAAAATTAATAATAATAGGAAAACTAAAATAAAAAGAAAGGTAACTATATCTGATAGTGTGAGAGATGAATTGAAGGAAAAAACTAAAAAGAAAAGAACAATAGTCCTTAAAATATTTTCAATAATTCAAAATGAAGACGATCCCCCAATTCGTAATACCGAAGGAATAAATGGAAATATTATTAGATTTAGGAGGGATCTAAATAATGATTTGACAGAAATAATTTATAATGAATTGGAACCTCAAATAGAAATGGGGGTAAGAATTGTTTTCAGTTTTACTGCTTTGATTCAAAGAGGAAATGGGGAAATAGCTTATCATGTACACACATTTAGAAGTGGGGGAACTTTTAATTCCCTTTCAGAAATAAAAGATTATATAGAAAGGTGTGAGGGTGAGAGATTGAGTTTAGAAGGAGCTGCTTGGATTAGAGCATATTTACCACCAGAAAAGAAAATTAATAAACCAGGTGTTAATGAGGGTGGAGTTGAGTTTAGAGAAGTACAAATAAAAGTTATTAATACTAGACAACCTTTAGTTGGGTGTGGAAGATTACCTGATGAATTACGAAAGAAAAGATGTATTTATTCCGTAGATGATAAAGACGATAATCTATGTGTATGGAGGTGTTTAGCTATTCTCATTAATATTATTGCTGGTAAACAAAATCCTGAAAAACGCATAGAGAAACAAGCTCTAAATTTAGCTAAAACTTTTTATGGCAACAAAAAACTAAAAAAAGCAGATGTTAGATCAACAAAATTAGTTGATTTTGAGAAAATTTCAAAAGTTTTTTCCATAAATATCCGGGCTTATGAGCAGAAAAATATAATAAATTTTAAAGTTTGGAAACTGGTGTTTGGGAAAAACAATTTCAAAGACAATTTACCAACTTTAAATTTAGGTCTTTATAATAATCATGGTTTTTTCATTAAAAATCTTAACCTTCTTGCTGAAAACTGGGTATGTCAAGGATGTAAACAAAAATTTACCAGACATGAAGATTTAAAAAGGCATTTTACTAATGAAACATGCACAGGAGGAAAGACAAAAATATTATGCACAGGAGAAAAGATAAAACACATCAGGAATGAATCTGACAATGTTTTTTATGGGGGTAAAATCCAATTTAGTTATAAAGCGTGTAGGTGGATAGAAAACCAATCTAAAATTATAGGTAAACATATTCATCATGGGCTTTGTGGTCATGGTGGTGAAAGGTGTTATAGGGATGAAAGGGGGAATGAGATTTTGTTTGATGGATATGAACCTGAGACAAATACTGTTTTTGAGTTTTATGGTTGTAAATGGCACGGGTGTCCGTGTTCAACAACCGACAAAGTTAAATATAATGACACTATTAAAAGAGAAAAGATGATAAAAAGCTTAGGTTATAATGTAGTATCGGTTTGGGAGTGTGAAAATCCTGAATTACCCAATATATGGTTCAAAAAGAAATTTTTTCCATATCCATATAATATTATTTTCGATTTTGAGTCAATATTACAAAAAGAAGATAAACATATTACTGATGATTTAATTTTTACAAATATACACACTCCAGTTAGTGTTGCAATAATCGATAATTTAACAAACAAACGCGTTTTTCTTTACAATCAAAACCCTGATGAGCTTATAAAAGAATTCGTTGAAAAATTGGGGGAAATAAGAAAAATCATAGTTGAAAAAGTTAAAGAAGAATACCCGCTACCTGATCAAGATTCTTTACAAAAACATGTTTTAGAAAAATATGAAGAATGGTGTAATCAAGTACCTGTTTTTGGATTTAATAGTGGAAAATATGATATCAATTTGATTAAAAGACATTTTATAAAACACATGACTGATAAAACTAAGGAGATTTTTATTGCAAAGAAACAGAATAGGTATATGTTTTTATCAACACCGCATTTCAAATTTTTGGATATAATGTCTTACCTTGCCCCTGGAATTTCTTTTGATGGGTGGTGTAAAGCAAACAACTGTGAAGCCAAAAAACTTGTACTTCCTTATGAATTTTTGGATAGTTATGATAAGCTTTCTCACGTTGGACCGGTGAAACATGAAGAATTTTACTCTAGTTTGAAAAAGAAAAACATTTCCAAAGAAGAATATGAAGAATATTTGATTGAATTTAAAAAGAGGGGTTGTGTTACAATGTTAGACTGGTTGAAAGAGTATAATTTAAACGATGTTATACCTTTTTTAGAGGCTTTAGAAAAAACAAGGCGTTTATATTATCCAGACGAAATTGATATATTAAAAGATGCTGTTTCCATCCCAGGTGTATCAATGAGGGCTGTTCTAAATAAATATCAAAAAATGAAGAAGAAAGGTGATCCTGAATTGTACGCCCCAGGACAATACTGTATTCATAGTTGTTGTAATAACAAGATTTGCAAAAAATGCTATAAAATAAAGAAAGATTGTAAAATATGCGATAAAAACAAGATTTATAAATTATTGAAAACGGGTATGGTTGGAGGCCCTAGTATTGTATTTATGAGATATGCGGAGGCAGAAAAAACAATGATTCGCTCTCATAAATATAAAAACCCGAAAAAATGTGTGCGAATTAAGGGGTTTGATGCAAATGGTTTATATCTATACTGTGCTGGACAAGAAATGCCATGCGGAAAAGAAGAATGCATTGAGGTTGAAAATCCATCAGATCCTAAATTTATTAAGAAAATTTGTAAAGAGATTCTTGATGGTAATCTTTTCGGATTTTGTCAAGTTGATATTCATACCCCTGATCACCTAAAAGAAAAGTTTGAAGAGTTCTCACCTCTATTTATTGTAGATGTCGTTCCTGAATATTTAATACCAGAGCACATGAAAGAATATCAAAAAGCTACAGGAAGAAAACATCTAAAAGACAATAAAAAATTGCTTGGTGTTACAAAGGCAAAAAAGATATTGTTATATACACCTATGATAAAATGGTATCTTAATCATGGTTTGGAGATTACCGCCATTCATAATATTTTAAAGTATGAATCGGGAAGGCCCTTTGAATGGTTTCCAAAAGAGGTGGCAGACGCAAGAAGAGATGGAGATATTGAGGTTTTGTTGGAAAAACTAAGTAAAGCCTTTGAAGAAGATAAAATTACTGATGTAGTAAAAATTACTAATGAATTAAACCAATTTCCTGATATATTTAAAGTTATTGAAGAAAATAAAGACATTAAAGTATTGATTGAAAAACTAAAATCAAAGTATAAAGGTTGTAAAGAATTAGCGGACACGAATAAACTTAAGGGAAATTCTTTTTATGGGAAAATGATAGAAGATAAAGAAAAACATAATATTACAAGGTATACAAAGGATGAGGAAGAGGTTGAAAAAGCCTTAAGATCTGCGTTCTTTGAAGATCTTAATGAAATAAATGACACATATGAAATAGTAAAACGAAAAAGATTAATAAAAATAGACAGACCCTATCAATGTGGAATTGCGGTATATCAGCTAGCAAAATTAAGAATGTTGGAATTCTATTACGATTTTCTAGATAAATATGTAGATAGAAAGGATTTTGAGTTGATACAAATGGATACTGATTCTAAGTACATGGCAATTTCAGATGAAAATTTGGATGATATTATAAAACCTGAAATGAGAAAAGAATACTTTAATGGTGGAAAAGAAAAATTCCTATCAACTTCTAAATATCATGACAAGACTCCGGGTTTGTTCAAAAAAGAGTTTGATGGTATACGAATGATTGCACTTTCTTCAAAATGTTATTACGCGGAGGATGAGAAAGGAAAAGCAAAGTATAGTGCTAAAGGCACAATTCATAGTCAAAACGAAATAAACTGGAATGGTTACTGGGCGGCTTTAAAAGGGGCAAATGATATGGCACAAAATACAGGATTTAGAGTTAATGATAATCAAATTGTGACATATACACAAAATAAAAAAGCATTTAATGCATATTATGATAAAAGACGGGTTTATGAGGATGGAATTCACACAAAACCATTATATTAGATCATTTCAAAACAGAATTAGGAGGTAACTCTGTATCATACGGAATAACTTGTAATTCTTCACGCACAAAACCTCGTCTTGGGCCATCTTGTAAAAAGTATAAAATCGGCTGATTAGGAGAAATTCTACTTCCAGAAATATAATAAACTTTTATACTCCAAATAGGATCTGTGGCTCTTCTTCTTTCTCCACCTTCAAGTTCACCCGGAGATAATAAATACCTAACCCTAACTTCAATTGGTAGTCTAACCTCATCAAGGCCAACAACTCGTTTATAATTTTTAGTTTCAATATCTACCTCTTTCAGTTTTATAGCCTCATTAGGTTCTTTACCAGTTATTCTCGTTTTTGTATTATTCAAAGTTTTTAGAATAGCTGGTAATCTTTTCACCCATACTCTAGATCGCCCATCACTAATCATTTCCTGCGCATATTGATGACTAAATAACTTTTCTCCCAATATTTTGTTTGCGTTTTCCACAAATGCTTGGGCTTTATGATTACCAGCTTCACTTCTTTGTATTCTTACATTATGGTAATTCATGAGTTTACTAACCTCACCCATAAATTCTTTTCCAGGATCAACCATTAATGTTTTAGGGTATTTCAATCTTCTAGAATATATTTTTGCAAAAGCTTCTGATATCTCTCGACTTTCTTTTGAAGTTAATGGCTCCGCATCTTTATATCTCGAGGCGATATCAACCACAACTAACACATATTTATATGTTTTTCTTCCAACTCTATCATGCGGTAAAAATAATAAATCTGCTTGGTGAATCTGATTTGGTTTATTCACAGTCCAGTGTGGTCTAGGTATATATTTTGGAGCTGGAAGATAGATTTGCCATATTGCCTGTTTCTGCAACCATTGTTTTGCCTCATTTTCACTTACTTTCGCCTTCTCAGCTAATTTAGGAATCGCGGAATATCCTTTCCAATACCCTTCAGCCGAATAATATATTTTTGTAAAGGTAGAACTCATTTAAAGGTTAGCCAAAGTATCTTATAAATCAAGTATGACGTCTGAAAAAATTAATCCAAACAGAATTCCAAAAGAACCATTTGGTTTGAAGGCAGAATCAACATTAAATAGAATTACTCTAAATCCATCCACAGCCAGTCCAGGAGAAACATTATATATAAATATTCCAAAACTTTCTGAGAATTTAGTGATTGTGCCAGGAAGTGTATCTCTTCTATTTGATTTAGATGTTGAGGGTCATGCAAATAATACAGTTGTTAATAATTTAGCCAGTAATCTTGTAACCAGACTAAAGGTTCTTTTTGGAGGGGAAACATTGCAAGATACTCAAAGATATGATCTATTTCAAACATATCGTGATTTATTTTTAACCAAAGAAGAGCGAGAAGATAAATTAAAACAAGGTATTTCTTCTCTAAATATTAGAAAACTCAGAACAAAAGCTGGAGACGCAAAAACACAAGATGTAAAAGAAGTTGCTCTCGCTAATGTTCACGGCTCAAAGTATAGAATACCAATAAATCATCCTATTTTAAAAGATCATGGGGTTTTTTATCCAAAAGCATTAGAAAATCATTTAATATTTGAAATTACATTAGCCCCAGTTTCTGATATTGTTGTTTATTCTGATACAACTAAAACACCATCATATTCGCTCAAAAATTTAGAGTTAGAATATTCATTAATTTCAAGCGAATACTTGGCTAGAGAAGCTAAATCAACTTATCAAATTGGTAAAGGATTCTTTTATGAAAATGTCACTTTACACAAAACTTTTACATTTTTAACTGGAGCTGATGAAGTTATTAATCAACATGTTAATTTACCTAGAAGATCAATGAGTGGAATATTATTTTTGTTTATTGCTCCATATGCCGGCGGTGCAAGAGATTCAGAAAATTTTTTTTACCCCGGAATAACTTCTGTTAATATTGATGTTGATGGTGTGCCAAATAGAATATACTCTAAAGGTATGATTATATCAGATCTTTGGGAATCTGTGAAAAAACGCTATCAAAAAATAGGAGATCATAATTTAAAAGAAGGGGATTTTTATACAAATAAGTTTGCCCTTTGGCTTGATACTAGAACTCACCCCGATAATAATATTCATGGTGGCGGACTAGCTTTAAATAATACACATGATGGAGTAAAAATAGAAATTAAAAGGAAAAAAAGTGGCTCATCAAGCTCAGTAGTAATAACTTGTCATATGTTTGTTGTAGCCGATGCAATGATGGAAATAATGAATTCAAGTTTGAAAACAATTATGTACTGACCTAACTTAAAAAAACATAATGTTATGATACAAAAATATGGAAGATTTACGAGATAAAATACCATTCCATTGTATTATAACAGGACCAACAAATTGTGGGAAAACAAAGTACCTAATTGAACAGCTCCGTGGCCCATTTCAAAAAGTTTTTGAATATATTGTTTTAATTTGTCCAACTTATTCTAAAAATAAAACATATCATAATTTTGCTCGTGGGGACAAGAGATTCTTTGTATTATCACCCGATTCAAGTAATGTAGATGAGATTAATGAATTGTTAAATGATTGTCAAACTTTATTCTCTGGACTCAATACACTAATAATTTTAGATGATTGCGCTGTTTCTAATGATCTGAAGAAAAGATCAAACAAGTTTATAGATTTAGGATTCTCTGGCAGACATCACGGATTATCAATGTGGGTTCTAACTCAACAATTAACATCAATAGCAAAACCATTTCGGGAAAATGTAGCCTGCGTTGTTACTTTCCATAATCCGTCGCAGAAAGGTATGAAAATGTTTTTTGAAGATTATGGTGGTGATTTGGATTATGAATTAGGTAAAAAATTTGTAAAACTCCTGAAAACTGAAAAATATTCTAGACTTTGTTTATCTTTGCGCTATCCATTTAATTGTTATTTGGAAGTTCCAAACGGAGCGTAGCGAAGTGCGGAACTCGACCAAAGGGAGCAACCTGAAGTGGTCTAAAAGAATCAATGTTGTATTACAAAATGTCAAAAATTGAAGATTATATTGAAGAGGTAAAAGATGACCAGTCGCAGGGAAAAGATAATGATGAACTTGAAATAAAACAAGAATCACTTGCCATTCTCGCAGCGCTCGGAACAACAAAGGAATATTTGGGGGTTGAAATGAGTCTGGGTGATATAAAAAAATTATCAGAACGCGATGTAGAAAAATATTTTAATCGATATCAAGCAGTAATGGGTAAGAAAATTAACGGTGGGTTGGTAGATTCATCCCTACAATTAGTTTCTAAACTTATTTCATATTTAGTTCCGGTTGATGATATAGAATCTCTTTGCGATGATTTGAAGAATGATGATTTGGTTAATCGTGAATTAACAAACATTGTGGGGCTATTAGCATTAAAAGCAGGAAGACTGGCAGCACTTGCTAGCGGACTATTTCAAGTAGCTAAACACGTTAAAATAGGAAAAATACAACAAAAACCAGTAAATTCTAACACAACTGATCAGGAAACTAAGCAATCTACTGAAGGTATTGATACAGTATATTAAACAGATCTAAAAACTTATTTTTTAGCATCTAAATAACAATGTCTGAACAATCTGAAGTAGAAGTTGAACAAATTACGGCAGATCCCGCACCCGAAAATAAAGATACTAAAAAACGGGAGAAAGATCCTAAAAAAGTAGCGGCTGGTAAAAAATTAGCAGAATATAATAAAAAAGCAAAAGAAGCATTAGCTAGGGAGATGAAACGAGAAAAGGAACAAGCGGAGAGCGAAGATAAATCAGAAAATTACAATGAAGAAAAAGGAAAAGCTTGGTTTCCGGAACTATCTTTTACAACAGTATTATCAATTGTTGGAATAGGTTTTACAGCATTTGATATGTTTATGAGATATTATAAAAACAGAATACCTGATTTATCTCAAGTTCCTCCGCCCATAAAGATTCATAATCCACAAGCGCAACCCCTAGATCGTCCAAAAATTGGAATGATGTAATTATAAATTATTTTTTACTACATAAAGATATCTAAAGGTTTCTTAATGATGTAGTAAAAAATGTCAAGCGAAAATAAACTTGTGAAAACTGTAACTGATTCAGCGGTACTTATCGGATTAGGGGCTGGAGTTGGGTATGTAGCTAAAAAGGTAATGAAAGAATCATTTTTGAATGACCCATCCTCAAGTATTACAAATTATGCAAAATGGGTGGCTGTATTATCTGGAAGTATGTATCTAAAAACATATTTAGAGGAACAAAAGATTTTACCAAAATAATGGCATCAGCATTAGCATCAATAGCAATGATGGTTGGCGGGGCAATATTAAATTCAACGGCATTTGTTGGTGGAAGTTATCTTGCAAAACATTTCTCGAAACATAATGTTGATACAGAAAGAATACGACATGATAAAGCAATGGAAAAATATCAAAGAGATTACGCAGAATATCAGAAAAAAAGACAAATAATGCTTGATTGGAAAATGAAGAAAAAAGATGAAAAATATCAAGCAACAAAAAATATTTCGACTACAAACCAAGCTTTTGAATTGTATGGTCAAATGCAAGAGCCAAAATTCTCTGATTATTACAAACCAAGCGATGAACAAAAAACAGGAGAAATGGTATATGTTGGAGCTGGAATGTTAGGTTTAGGTTATGCAGTTAGTAAATTATTATAAATTATTATTTGTTATGTAACCAGTAATTTGGTTATATAACACAAGTATATTTATTATTGTTTACATGAGACTCCCATCATCAGAATCTTCATCCATTTCTTCAGCCGCAGATTTACTATCTGAAATAGTTAAGCATCTAAGTTTAGTTAATCTTTTCATTTCTTTGTTTGGTTCTATAACTGCTTCATAAAGTTTTACTTGAAGCGCAATACAAGAACCAATAAATATTGATTCAATTTTTATTACACCTTCTTCAACTCGGCAACCTTTATTTAATAATTTTAATGGATCAATTAACTTATCATTTTTAGAGTTATAAAATTTGGTTAAAATTTGTTCTTGTTTTTTATCCCAAATTAATTTTGCATATAAAGTTGGACCTCTATCTGGAACTCTATCCATTGAAGATTTTTCCAACTTCCAATATAGAGGATTTAAACCTCCTTTTTGTTTTTCAAGCTCATTTCTTTCCAACTCAAATTTTCCAATTTTTGCTCTATTAATAATCAAATGATCAATGCAATTGTCAACTATTTCATTTAATAAATCAATCCATTTTTCTTCTTCGGGTGTTGGACTGCTTCCACTCCATAAACATAATGGAAACACATATCCTGAAATTGCACCTGTTTGTTGATTTGTGTTTGTAGAAACACCAAAAGAATATAAATTACCGGTTGGAATAACAAGTTCTCCTTCTGTTCCATCATCATTTTTTGTAAAAATTTTAATTCTTTTAAATTCAACCTTTGGTTTTGTTCCAGGAATTTCACCAACAATTGGTTTAGAAAAGATCATGCTTACTTTAGGAATATAACTATTAACATCTATTAATTGTGTAGTTTCGTTCATCATTTTATTTTTATAACTATTTTTTAATTTTTAAATCAAGTTTTAATTTTGTTTTTCAATCTAAAGATTTCTTACTGATGAGTAAAAAATCATGGAAGAAGATATACCATTAGAAGATTTGTCAAAAGGAACTGATGATGATAATGATGATGATGGAGATGGCACATTTTATCAAAGCCCAAACACATCTACAAGCCACATAGAATATCCCGGTTATGATGAGGATGAAGGACTAAGACGAGCAGAATGGGATATACCACCTGAAAGAAGGAATATAAGCGAGGTTTTAAGACAAAGGGATGAGAGATATGATAGAAGGCGGGAAGCGGGTCAAGAACTCAAACGCTATTTACCAGACTTCAATCCTGATGATGCAACATTTAATGTAACATATGGAAAAGATGGAAGTATAATCGGAGAATATAGTAATAGGGTTAATTCTTCGTCACATATAATACTTGATAAAGATAAAAATCTTAAGCTTGAAGATTTACCAAAAGTAATGAGAAAAGAACTAGGTGTTGATTATGAAACAATGTTGGAAAAATATAATAATACCACGTCAGAATTGAGAAAATCCATTGAGAAAAATAAGGAATTAGATAATGCATTGCAAGGATTGAAAGCAACAGCAGAAGTATATCCGCAGGAGATTAGCCGATATGAAGAAAGAGAAAAAGAACTTAGGGAATTCATTGAGAGACAACAAATAGAAAAAGCTGAAAATAAAAGTCTTTTTGATCAAACTGTTAATCAGAATATAGAATTAAAAATACAAGAAAAGAAACTTTTGGATGAAACAAAATTGTACAAAGAAGAAATAGATAAATTAAAGAAGGGTAAATCAAATGAATCAAAATTAAAACAAAGTAATGAACGATTAAAATCTGAGGTTGATAAATTAAGAGAACAGATTAGAAATAAAACAATTTCAGACGTAGAACAATTATCAAATATTGATGCCCGAAAAGATGAAATACTTAAAAATTTACCATTACGAGAGCGACTAAAGTATATATTCAAAAAGTATGGTTTTACAGTTTTTGCTGTTTTAAGTGCTGTGGGTGTCATCATTGGGGTTATAGTTTCTAATCTTTCAAAGGGTTTATCAACATTAGGTCGAGGAGTTGGAAATGGATTAAAAACCCTTGGTAAAAAATTAGGTGAAATATTACCAGGAATGGTTGGCGCAATAGTTAGCTTTCTATTCAAAACAGCCGGGCAGGTTATTGGATTTTTAGGTGAGAATGCTTGGCTTTTGATAATTGCTGTAGTTCTATATTTTGTGGAAAGTATAAAAAAGAAGGTCTAAAGATATCATGTTGAGTAGTAAAATACAATATGGATGAATACAATAGAATTTACCCTGTATTACCTAATAATCCAGATCCTATTAATTTCAGACTACAAAAATCAAGCGAAGTATTACAAAATCTTGAGAAAGAAATTAAACATTACGAAGAAGTAAGGAAAAAATATAATAGAGCTAGAGGAATATGTACAAAAATTAGTGTTTCTGGTGGTTTGATTTCAGTTATCCTATCAGCAAGTGGTTTAGGAACTTCTCTCACTGGTTTTGGTGCTATTGTTGGTGTTCCTTTGGGGGTTATAGGTGGTTTTTTTGGTGGATTATCGGTTGGATTTGGTTTTGCTTCTAAAAAACTTTCTGGTAAAGTTAGTAAACACGAACAAACCGCTGCAATTGCAAAATCAAAATTAAACACAATTAACGATTTAGTTTCAAAAGCTTTGAAAGATAATGCTATATCCGATCAAGAATTTTCTATAATTTTAGCAGAGTTGGAAAAGTTTCAAAAACTAAAACTTGAAATACGACAAAAATTTAGAAAAGAAGCAGAAAAAAACTTGGATATGTCCATGATAAGGAGAGAAGTTCGAGAAAATCTATTAAAAGAACTTACCGGAGGGAAAGGACATTAAAAATTTCATATGAGAGAACTGATGTTGGTTGTAATTGTTTTGCGGGTATTAGAAGAGAGGTTAATTGAATTTACATCTTATTCTTAAAAGGTCTAAAGATCACATTATTTGAAACACAAAGAATAAGATGTTATTGGATGATTTCAAAAATCGTTACCCAAACGCGAACCTCAATAAATTTACATTTGTGAATGATTCGTATGGTGGATATATTAAATGGAAAGTTAATGGAACAACAATTATGTCTTATGATGATCCTACTGGAAAAACCTGGATTGATGATCTTCCTACTAATTTGAAAACCCAATTATGGATAGATTTAGGAATAAATTCGTCAAATCATGTAATCTCCTCATCTTTCCCAAAAACTTTATCATATGCAAACAAAACATATCCAATACCAGGTATTAAATTCGATGAATCTGCAAAAAATGTAACAAAAATGTTAACTATTTTAAATATATATGTTTCAGATAAAGACAGCTTCATTTCCCCCATGAAAAATGTATTTAAAAATCAGACTGTAGGACTTAATAGCGGTAAAGAAGCTAGAGCTTGGTTGAATAAACCAAATATTAATCACTGGCCACAACAGTTAAACATGGCGGTTTGGTGTGCAACATCTGGATGCGGTGTAAGTTTAAATGATAGTTTAAATTACCCAAAAGTTATTAGAAGTTTTATTATATTTCACATATACTTTACAATAAGAAGAATATTATATGAATTATCTTTACCATTACCCGGAGAACAAACTTTTTCTTTAAAAAATAATCCATACAACAAAAATGCTTATAATCGTTTATGCGCAGAATTTGGCTTAAGCAATAATCAAGATTATAGAGGATTAAATAAACCTTTGGCTGATTTTAGATGGAAAGGGGGTGCAAACCATGGGGTTGGAGATGTATTCATTGATTATGGAAAAGGATACGTAGATCCCGGAAAAGTTCCTGGAAGCGCTAGTGGGCAAGCAATAGGTGGAGGAAATCAAGATGTCAGAATTATAAGGAGCTACGATCCTGATGCAAATATTTGGCCAAGCAGCGCAAATAGATTTTCGGATGATGGAGGTAAAAAAATAGATGGGAATTTAATATCTATGCTTCGAAATGATTACTTTGTTGATTTTCAATATGCATGGTTTATACCAGAATCTGGATATGGATTAACAAATGCTGGATTAGGAAGAATAAATAGATCGGTTGAAGCTTTTGTTTATTGCGTTTTGGGAGCCCAAGTTAATACTAGGAATTCAATTATTGGTAATGGGGGAAGAGCATTTGAAACTCAGCAAGAATTTATAGATTTATTTGAAAGCTCTGTGATTGAAAATGATATCGCAAATTCAAATCAAAGATATCAAATGGCGGTTCAAGAATCAAAAGTACGGCTTGATTTGGCTATAGCTCCTGATGTTTTATTGATGCCAAGCAATTTAATTATAAATACAGAAAGCGTTATTGGATACAATAATAATCTGAAAATAGCAACAGAAGATATGAAATTTGGGGTAAATAATTCATTAAACATTGAAACAAAAAATGTTGGAATAACCCATAGTTTAGGAACATCAAAGGTTTTATTGAATACTAATGCTCAACCAAAGAAACCTAAATTAAAAAATAGCGATGAATCAAACAATAGTGATAAAGTTAGTAATATAGAAACATCTTCTCATCAAAATACTCTTATTGTTTTAATATTTGCTGGAGGATTATTATCTTGGTTTTTATTTCGATAAAAATTAATCTAAACATATACCTTCTAAATGAAAAATGTTTAGCATTACAATGTATAATTCAGAAACTAGGGTTTATTTAGACCCTCCAATGAAATACGTTAGTGAATTACAACTTTTAGATTGTAATATTAAAACAAAAAGACTAATAATTTTAAAGAATCAAGAAAAAATAACTGATGAACAAGATAAGCCTTTAGTAATATTTAATCCAGGAATATATTCCATAAATGATATAAAAATATTAATTGAACTCAGCGAAAAGGGTAAAAATATAACAATGATTATCGGAGATAATTTTGCTTACATAATCAACAATAAACCAATTAACATTAAATTTAGCCAGGGTTTGCAAAATTCTTTAGGGGTGCCAGAGGTTTTATTTAAAATATTTCAAATAGATATAACTATAAAAGAACCTTTGAGACTTTTATGCAGCATAGTTGATAATAGAATGTCATACACGAATAAAGGTAAAAATGTAAAAATACAACCATCCCAATTGCTAGCAAACATTCCATCAAAAGATTATCCATCTATTCCAATTAGAAAATATGATAACTTTATTAATCACTTTGATTTAACCATTTTAGACTCTGATTGGAAAAAGTTTGATCTAAAAGGAGAATCTGTAACTTTTAGTTTAAGATTTAAATAAATTTTTGTTATGTAACCATTTATTGGGTTATATAACATAACTTTTATCAATCTTCTTCACCAAATACCTCTTCTTCCAAAAACTTTAATTCCTCAACGCCAATACACCAATCTAAATATCTAGATGGATGCCATGCTATAGGCATTAATTCGTCATATAATTTTTTATAAAATTTTTGTTTATGTTTCAACTTATCAGCATTTACATTTATAGAAATCCAAATTGAATCAATAATAAAATTATTAATATTATATTTCATCTTATCATCTTTTTCTCTATTAGCAAAATATATTAAATCACTAACAAACTCATTATTAGATATACCATCTAAATATAAACCCATTATACCAAAAATAGAAAAATAAAAATACTCTTCATTATCATCATGCCAAATTCCAAAATCAACCCCTTCGGAATCTTCATCACACCCAAAATAGTTATAATATTCATAAAGTTCATAATTTTCATCAATAAAACCTCTAATATTTGATATATGTTTTAATAAATCTTCCTTAATTGAATCTAAAAAATCATTAACACCAAGTTTCTTTTCATTATAATATTCAAAATCCATAGAAGTTTTTCCACTATATTTTTCTTTTACTATTATTTTCATTTTATTTACAATTTTTTCTAATTCTTAAATCATAAATTAATTTTATACGACACTCCTTACAAGAGGCTTTTTGTTTCATGTGTTCGCATATTTGTGATCCTCCACATTCTTTACATTGTTGTTTTTGTTTATTATGTATGCATATTTGTGATCCGCCACATTCTTTACACTTTTGTTTTTGCTTATTATGCATACAATATATTGATCCTTTACATTTTTTACAAGCATACTTAATTCTATCATGTTTACATATTTGTGATCCACCGCATTCTTTACAAAAATATTTAATTTTTCCATGAATACAAATATAATCACTAGTAGTAGTAGTAACTTTTTCAATTAAATCAATAATCTCCTCCT
Organism: Ricordea florida; assembly: GCA_949710005.1. Classification (NCBI taxonomy): domain Eukaryota; kingdom Metazoa; phylum Cnidaria; class Anthozoa; order Corallimorpharia; family Ricordeidae; genus Ricordea; species Ricordea florida. Next base: position 28,352,415 of record OX453274.1, on the reverse strand, counting down.
CTTTATATTTTTTAAACTCATTAATTAAATCCATTCTACCCATTTTTGATCTTCCTTTCGTTTTTAACTCTCTTGCAATTCTTTTTAGTTCATACAAACATAAATTATTTAATTGATCCATAATTACTTTCTGTGAGTACTTTTCTAATCCTTAAATATCATTTTTATTTTATAATCTGAAAAAAAAGAAAATGAACTTATAAATTTAAGCTCTGTCAAATTTAAAAATAACCTGTAAGCTAAAAAAATATATGCTTTTTCTATCAAATTTTAAAATAATCCGTAAGCTAAGAATGACAAAGATTTTTTCTGTCAAATTTTAAAATAACCTGTAAGCTAAAAAAATATATGCTTTTTTTCTGATAAAATTTAAAAATAAGCCATAAGCTAAAAAAAAGAACAAAGATTTTTCAGTCAAATTTAAAAAATAAGCTAAAAATGTACTTATAAACACGCTTACATAGTAGTCATTACCA
>OX453274.1:28226939-28346939 GCA_949710005.1 Ricordea florida | reverse complement strand
ATTTTGTTTACCGTGTGTTTGTTTTGGAGTCCAGTGTGGGCGAAATACGAATAAACTTGACAAATTGTTCAAGTCTCCACTCACACTTTGGACATCCGCCGTTTCACGTTTTACCAAACACGCCAGCGGGAAATGTGAGATGCATAATTTTGCAGTGATCGCAGTAGAGAATTTTGTGAGAAACATGAGAAGAGAAGCGGTTCCAATTGATCAGCAGATCAACAATCTACTTCAACAGCAAATCAATAGAAATCGCGAAATTCTGAAATCCCTTTTTAAAACAATAACTTTCTGCGAAAAAAAACAACATAGCCCTCAGAGGTACACGAGATGATGATCGAGGAAATGGCAGTCTTTCCGGTAATTTCCATGGACTGTTAGAATTTCGAATTGACAGCGGCGACCAAACACTAAGACATCACCTGGAAACCGCTCCCAGAAATGCGACTTATATTTCTAAAACCATTCAAAATGAGATGATTACAACTGTGGGTGCTATCATAGTGAATAATTCGTCACAGGAAATCAGGGACAACAAATATTTTTCTATTATGTCTGACGAAGCAGCCGGACATATCAAATAAAGAAAACCTTTCAGTGGTGATCAGATTTCTCGATTCGACCAAAACAGTCAGAGAAGAGTTTGTAGGATTCTACCTTTGTGAGGATGGAACAACAGGAGCAGCTATCAAAGATTTATTAACTGGTGCTGTAGCTGATTTAGGACTATCTATGGATGACTGTCGTGGCCAGTGTTATGATGGTGCAGGCAATATGTCTGGGCGCTTGAATGGAGCTTCATCACTTATTAGGGCTGAACATGACAAGGCTCTTTACGTTCACTGTATGAATCATAGGCTTAACTTGTGTGTTGCTGACACGTGCCAATTACCACTTGTTAGAAACATGATGGATGTTGTAAGAAAGCTTTCAGAATTTTTTGATCTACTACATTTTCAAAGGTAGCCCTCAATCTTAATCCACATGCTAGACTCCTTAGACACAGAAAGGCAAATTTCTGGACAAAAAAAAAAAAAATATTATTCTGGTTTGTCTGTGTAAGTACACAGAATTGATTTTTTTGTACAGAATTATGCCTTTCTGAGGAGGTACTGTTAATGTGTCTGAATGGCTTAAAGTGCTCTCAGAATGCAGGAAAATTGCATTCTGGGAGCACTAAATTTCAAATTTAAACCCCCCTTGTTAAGGTGCTGCAAATCACTCATGTAAAATCCTGGATCCGCCCCTGAAAGGTATCCGAAAATCAGTTGTTAAGAATAGTATTTCACATAGCGGCTATCGGGACTGCTTATTTAACAAAGAACCACAGATCTGAGGACGAGAAACGTTATCAGAAGCCATATACACCATTTGTACACTGAAACAGTAACTAAAACAACAGCTCTATCTCACGAAGACGACAAGCGAATTGTCCAGGAAGATGGTATTCACACATATGCTCACGGTCATTATAAAATCACCTAAATTTGAATCAGCGAAGTATAATATAATATGGAGGAATTACGAAACAATAGGTGTAACAAACAAACAAACCGCGCCCTACACACAGTCGGCTTTAAAAACAACTTGACTTGCAGGCTGTCTTTGGGACGATTATCTATGATCAGATACTGGTCAAGATTATCGGTAAGTTTGCTTATGAAGCTTCTTCTACCCAAATTTAAAGACTTTCCTTCGTTTTTGTCACAGGCTATAGCACTCGAACTGATTTCCGGATCAGACTTCTTCCCTCTTGCGTGCCCAGTGACCGCTTATTTTCTGGAGTTGACTTTGGTGGAGAAGCTGGAGTAGGTTTGCTAATTTTACCTTGTATCGATTCGTGGACAAATGAATATAGCGATGCAAGATCTCGAATCTTGCGAGCTCAAGGATTACAAACGTGACTTGAATACTTGTCACATTTTTCCACCTCAAATCCAACTTCCTGGCAAATTTGAGGTTAAACGTCACCAATTCTAGTCCTTCCTTTTAGCCGGATCGAAAAGGACCCGTGTAGAGATAAAGCAGTTGTTTGGCGTATATTACCCAATTCAACTTTAAAGCTGCATTTACAAAGCCTGCATTGATCGTTCAGATTCATTGGTTTATTACCATTTACATGGGAAAACGGGTCAGTGTCCGGTGCAAGTGGTAAACAAAATAAAAAATTGAGGAATTCTGTTTGGGATAGTCGTTTACGATTTGCACTACCCAGTCCTTTTTGGACGGATAATCTAGAACCGACATAAACATGTATCATAGTTGACTTTAATACAAATGGACACGAAATTCCGTTTGGACCAATCCGATCGGAAAAACAAGACCACCTTTTCAGATGTTCCATTTCTCTCGGAAAATTTCCATCGGAACGTCCAGGAAACTTGTGTTCCATATAATTTCCAACCGGAATTTCCGGGAATTTTTTGTAAATGGTAAACCACCATTGACACGTGTCAGGAGCCCATCTTATTTTTCATTTTGCTTCTATATTTTTTATATCCCTTCCTATTAATTTATATATACGTGTTTAGCTCATCTCTTTTTTATTTTGTTCTCTTTATTTTATATGCGTTCTATATTTTTTATGTTTATTCCATATATTGTTTTTTCGTTCCGAGTGGGATATTTTATTTTCTTTCTCACGTGATCACATGACCGCGATGCACTTTTTCATACCGCCATTTTGGCTTTCGTTCACGCGGAGGAAGATCTGTATAGTGCTTGCCGTGCACCCACGGATGCCTTAGAGATTTTAAGTAATTTGAGACCTGGTTTTACAAGAAATGTTATGCCTCGGATATATTCAACGGCAGTCTCTCTCAGTGAGCCGGACAACGGGGATCATCAGGTGAACAAAGTAATAAATTTTACAGTGTTTACAATCGAAGTTGGTAGTCTATGATTAACTGTAAATGCGTGGAACACCTGCTCCGAAACATACAGCAGTTACCACCAAAACAGCATTATCGTTTCTTATATGTTGAACTGATTCCTAAGGATGCTATGCATCTCAAATATTGTGTTCTACCATGTTCACCATCGTTATTCGAAGGATAACAGGAGACTTCCAAAAGGTATCCGGTCATTTCGTACCACGGTCATTTCGCACCAAACCAGAGTCAGATCGTACCACGGAATGGTCACTTCGCTCCATGTTAAAATCGATGTTTACGTTTTGTTGAGTAGACAACAACAATCGCAAGAACATGAATTACAGATCACGAGCGTTCCCTGCCGCCATTTACATGTTGTCAATTTACTGTTTCATACTGGTCATAGAACACGTATCACTATGGAACGAGTCAAGACGCTGTCAAGATTGAACTAGATCTTCCTTCAATCACATTTTCCTCGAACCGCTCAGTCTGAAGAGATAGTGGATGTCTCTCTTTTCAGCCTTCTTACATAAACCAGTGATTTAAAGTGTAGCAAAACATGGAGCGATCTGATTAGGATGTTGAACGAAGTGACTACAATATGGAGCAAAGTGACCATTCCGTGGAACGATCTGACTCTGGTTTGGTGCGAAGTGACTGGGAGCAAAATGACCGTGGGGTGAAGTGACCGTAAACCTTCCAAAATGTGCAGTTGTTGTGGTGTGAGCTGAACATCAACTGCTGGTACGATACGATAAGATACGATACGATACGATAATGCTGTTTTGGTGGTAACTACTGTATGTTTCGGAGCAGGTGTACCACGCATTTACAGTTAATCATAGACTACCAACTTCGATTGTAAACACTGTGAAATTTATTACTTTGTTCACCTGATGATCCCCGTTGTCCGGCTGACTGAGAATACTGCCGTTGAATTTATCCGAGGCATAGTCTTTCTTCTAAAGCCAGGTCTCAAATTACTTATATTCTCTAAGGCAAAAAAAAATGGCGGTATGAAAAAGTGCATCGCGGTCATGTGATCACGTGTTGCATACTAATTAGAAAGAAAATAAAATAACCCACTGGGAACGAAAAAAAAAATATATGGAATAAATATAAAAAATATAGAACGCATATGAAATAAAGAGAACAAAATAAAAAAGAGAGAAAACACGTATATATAAATTAATAGGAAGGGTTATAAAAAATATAGAAGCAAAATGAAAAATAATGAAGCAAAATAAAAAATATACAGAAAGGAAATATGAAATATGGCACAGAAATGTAATGGATGTATTGTATATTAAGGTTGTTTGAATATTGACTGGAAAGGCGCGCCATACAAACGGGCGATTTTAAAAATCCCGGGGTTTATTTGCTAGCTTTTCCTTTCTTTTTTCCTCTCCCCACCCCCCACCCCCGCATCTTTCACTCGCCCCATTTTCCTCCCGGTCTCGTTCCAAAACCACACGGAAACGCTTGCTGAGCAGGGTTAGCACTCATCTCCATACTCCAGAATGACGTGACGTCATCCCGACCGAGTCAACTGATCTTCAGGTTCGTTCGGTTTCCCAGTAACGCTCTCCAATGTCACACACATCAAGCTGTTCATTTTTTTCTCAGTTTGTTCGTCAATAAAAGAATGTTGTGTGAATGAGTTTTTAAACATTTTCACGCTGTATTTTGTGAGCTTTAAAAAAAAATGCGGTACACAGATGAGTTTCGACGGCTTTTTAATATGTGACCCCTCGAACGTCTCAGAGTTCTCATAGACCTCATATGTTCATCATCTCGAAGCTATGGACAATAAACATGTAAAAACGACCAAAGTTTGACGGAAAAAAAATCTCAAATACTTAAAAATAACCTAATGCTTTCTGAAGTGCTTCTTTGTTGGTTTGTGAACAGACTGAAATATGATCTTTAAAATGTCTTTCTGAAGTATGGAGAACATTCCATACATGAAAATGACGTTGGGATAAGACAGTAAATCTACGCTTGAATATCATGATCATTTTCCATCGAGGATTGTTTTAGAATTTACAATAACATAAAACTCATAAAAAACTGGTTTCTCTGTTGAAAGACCTTTTTTTAAGTATGAAAAGGTTCTGAACATTCGTATATTTTGCAGTGGAGAGGTGGGGGGGGAGGTGGGGGGGGGGAGGTGGGGGTACGGGCATTTGAACACTTCTTCCCTTGTCCCCTTGTTCCCAATCTGGGGATTTTGATTTTTGATTTTTGGGAACGGAATTAAGAAGCTTCTCTACCTTCCCTGAGAAACATCTAACCTGAAGTTGTCACACCTCAAACAGCTGCTGAAGCAACTATGATTACAAACAAAGAATTACTTCAATACCTCGGACCAAATACACCTGGTGACGAGGATGTCTGTTATACAGTACCAAAAACACCTTCGTACGTACTGTCCACTTTCGGACACCGAAGAAAACATGTCAGAGGACAGACTAAATGATGCCACCGAGGATTCATCTCCACCATCCCAACCCAGACCACCGACTCGTAACACCAACGAGAACAATTGCAAAATGTAATTAGGCAGAGTCGTTTTGAGTCGCAATCGGCGTCAAACATTATAAACAACGACAATGTAAAACTAGCCGAATTGGAAAAAAGACTCCTGGAACTCACGAATATTGTTTCAACACATCAGTGTAAGCAACACAAATGAACGTGTTGAAAGTTACAACATTGTATTCTCTGAACCATCAAAGATTTCAGAGAGGGAAATCACTTTCCTCGACACAATAGTATACAAAAGGGATAAATTTCAAACTGACTCTATCCTGGACATCAGGACCCACTACAAGCCGACAGAAACCTTCCAATACACAGCATTTCACCTCATGTCACCCTCCGGGTGTAAAACGAGGTTTTATCAAAGGCAAAGCAACACGACTCCTTATAACAAACTCTTCACAGACTACATTTGAAGAGTGCCTCTCAAACTTCAAACTACGCCTCAAACCGCGAGGATACCGTAATCACTTCATTGAGAGGTCCCTAACAGGAGTCTGCTTCGAAGACAGAAAGTTGGCACTCCAACAAAGAAAAAAGATTCAAACGAGCGTTTTGCCATTTGTCACGACATATCACCTAGCAGTGCGTGACCTAAAGAAAACTGATTTTATGGAAAACTGGGTTGTCATACAAAACCAGCAGTTGCTGAAAAGCATCTATACAAAGCCTCCGATTATATCATACAAGAGAGGCAAATCTCTTAAAGATACGCTCGTTAGAGCGAAGATTTGACAGAAGGCTAAAATGCATCCAGTCGCTACCACACGAGGTGAGTCCGCGTAGGCCTGCCATTATCTTTTGTTTGTAACAAGAAAATTTTGTCGTGGTCTCCAGCTCATACTTCTTCAGCAATTCAGAGGCCTTCCCTGTTGACTCTTCAAAACCACAGTGCTGGTCTGAGGAGCTTGTGAAGATTTTTTGCCATGTTCTTACTGTGTCCGTAGAGTTAGCATCTAAGTCACTCGCCTGGGAGCCGTCTTTCTCGTTAAAGGAAGAGTTAATCGAACTGTTTCTTGCCTCCATGGCTTTCTGCTCTCGCAGATCCATAGAAAAAAACCCGTACCTGTGACAAAAGTGTTTCGAATTTGCAGCCAAACGGCGGGGAAACTTGAAACCTCGATATTATTCGGTATTTCGTCGTCGGGGATAATCGTAAACGAACGTCAGTTTAGAGTATGGAACTAATTCCATACTTCAAAATGTCATAGGTTATTTTTAAGTATTTGAGATTTTTTTCCGTTTAACTTTGGTCGTTTTTACATGTTTATTGTTCGAAGCTTCGAGATGATGAACATATGAGGTCTATGAGAACTCTGAGACGTTAGAGGGGTCATATATTAAAAAGCCGTCGAAACTCATCTGTGTACCGCATTTTTTTTTTAAAGGTCACAAAATACAGCGTGAAAATGTTTAAAAACTCATTCACACAACATTCTTTTATTGACGAACAAACCGAGAAAAAAATTAAAACAGCTTGAAGTGTGTGAGTAGTGAGAATATGGGGGTTTTAGGACAAATTGAAAAAATTGATGAAATAAAAAATATTACAAAAAATTATTAAAAAAAAAAATACAAAAATGGGAGAATTTTATCAAGGATTTATCAAGGATTTTATCAGAGAATTTATAGGGAAATAAAAAAAATTACAAAAATGAAATTGAATTCAATTGTGATTTAAAAACAAAAATAATGAAAGTATAAATGGAAGAGTTACAAAAGAAAAAAGTTGTAGAATTGGTGCAAATTGCTAAAGACCATGGTGTTGAAAAAATTTATAAATTGCGTAAACCTGGACTCATTGAAGTGTTGAGTAATATTCCAGAAGTTATGGAAGAGATGCGAAATCTTCAGAAACAAAGAATCATTCTTGATGAACCAACACCTAAGATTAATGTTCGTATTATAAAACCTTCAAAACCAAAACCCCCAACCATACCAATTAAAAATTTGGAAAGTAAAGTTGCCAAACAATTAATGAAAGATATTAACAAGTTTGCAGATTGGATACTATCTTATGTACCAGAACCTTCAAAAAAGATTGTAGACAAACGAATAGAAAGTATGAAGGAAAAGTTTAACAAAATATTTAAACGTTTAAATCAAAAAGAAAATTCGAATGAAAAGGCTGGTCAAATAAGAAAACGTTTTGCTCCAAAAGAAAGTCTGAAGGAAAGATTTAACCGAATGTTTAAAAAACCTACAACTGAATATGAAGAAAAAGAAGAAGATTTCACCCTAATAGAACAAGAAACAGCGTTTGATGGGTATCTGAAAACATACAGGATATATGGTAATAAAGGGTATGATGAAAAGACATTTATCAAAAAAATCAAACCAAAAGTTATAGATCTAATTAATCAGCAAAGGAAACCGCTGAAGGTTAAATTTATTCTTGTCTGTAAATTCATATAAGAGAATCCTAATACAGGAAATTTTGATGAAACAGAACCCCCATTTCATACTAAAAAACCAGAAACTATAACAGAGTCAACCGATTTCTCTAACTTATTCGATGAGATGACTAACCATCAACTGGAGGTGTTTAAGAAGTTTACGGAAAATGGTTCTGGTTGGGTATTCGATCATGTGGAATACTTTGATATAAAAATTGATCCATTTGAACCACTTTCAAGAAGTAGTTATATTCCATTACCGGAAAAAATAGCAAAAAAGAGAGCAATCATCAATGTTAAAAATGAGACGGATAATGAATGTTTAAAGTGGGCAGTAACCTCAGCTGCGTTTCCTAAAGATGTTCATCCAGAGAGACTAAATGGGGAAATGAGAGAAAACTCTGAAAAGTTTAACTGGAAAGGAATAGAGTTCCCCGCTGAATGGAAAGATATTGATAAGTTTGAAAAGCAAAACCCCTACTATACGATTAATGTCTACGGATATGATAATGATAAAGGTGAAGTATACACTCTAAGAATAAGTGATAAACAAAGTGGTTATTTAATCAGATTACTTCTAATATCAAACGATGAAACAAATCACTACTGTTGGATAAAGAATTTTAGTAGATTGATAGTTTCTCAAGTTACTAAACATAAATCTAAGATTTACCCTTGTGATAGATGTTTTTATTATACCCATTCAAAGGAAACATTGGAAAATCATGTAGCATACTGCAGTGCAAACGAACCTGTTAGGAGTGAAATGCCAATAAATAAAGATGGAAATCCTGAATATATTAAATTCATTAATTATTACAAAAAAATGCGAGTACCCTTTGTTGTATATGCCGACTTTGAGTCTTTTACATTGAAAATATATGGATGTTCTCCAGATAAAATTAAAAGCTGTACTAATAAATATCAACTACACAAACCATCTGGATACTGCTATATAATAAAGTTTTTTGATGAAAATTATGAAACTGTTATTAGACAATACACCGCTAAATCCCCAGACGAAGATGTGGGACAGAGATTTATGGATGAATTAGAGAAGGATGTTAGAGAAATTTATGAAAAAATAAAACCTAACAAGAAATTGAATTGGATGACACAAAGGGAAAAATTCAACTATAAAAATGCTACTCATTGTCATATATGTGAGGGCGAATTATTAGAAAAAGATAAGGTAAAAGACCATTGTCACTATACAGGAAAGTATAGAGGAGCAGCTCATAGTAAATGTAACTTAAATTATAAAATTCCAAAATTTTTCATACCAATTATCTTTCACAACCTATCAGGATATTACTCTCATCTTTTTATTAAGAATATTGGTGTAACAAAAGGTAAAGTAGACTGCATACCTAATAATGAGGAAAAATATATTTCTTTTACAAAACAGATTTTACTTGATAAATTTATAAATAAAGAAGGTAAGGAAAGAGAAGTGAAGTGGAATCTTAGATTCATAGATTCATTTAAATTTATGGCAACAAGTCTTAATAAATTAGTTGATAATCTTACAAAATGTGGAAAGTGTGATGTCTGTAGAGGTGTGTTATCTGGAAGTAGATGTCTTTCTCCAAAAGATGAGAAATTAACTGAAACGAAAAAGAAATTTATGGATAAGATGTATTTGATGTTGAGAAAAGGCGTATTTCCATATGATTGGTTTGATAGCTTTGATAAACTAAATGAAACTCAACTTCCACCAAAGGATGCATTTTACTCAAAACTAAACGACGAATATATAACAGAATATGACTATCAACATGCTAAAAAGGTATGGAAAACTTTTAATATGAAAACAATGAGGGATTATCATGATCTATATCTTTTGTCAGATGTACTATTTTTAATGGATGTATTTGAGAATTTTAGAGATGTTTGTCAAAAGAATTATGGTTTAGATCCCGCTCACTATTATACAGCACCCGGACTAGCTTGGGATGCAGCATTAAAGATAACAAAAGTGAATTTAGAGTTGTTAACTGACATAAACATGCTACTTATGTTTGAGAGAGGTATTAGACGAGGTGTATCCCAGATTTCTAATAGATATGCTAAAGCTAACAACCAATACATGGTGAAATATGATCCAAACAAACGTAAAGTATATATAGTATATCTTGACAGAAACAACTTATATGGTGAGGGAATGAGTAAACCACTCCCTACTCACGGTTTTAGATGGATTACTGATCAAGAAGAGCTTAAAAACTGGAAAAATATTCCATGCATATTGGAGGTTGATTTGGAATATCCTCACCACCTTCACGATCTTCACAATGATTATCCTCTAGCTCCAGAGAGGCTTGTAGTTAATAAGGTAGAGAAATTAATCCCAAACCTCAACAACAAGGAAAAGTATGTAGTTCACAGCGAGACCTTGAAACTTTATGAAAGTCTAGGATTAAAAATAACAAAGATTCATAGGGGAATTACATTTGAAGAGTCAGCTTGGTTAAAACCTTACATTGACTTGAATACTAATCTAAGATCAAAAGCAAATAACGACTTTGAAAAAGATTTCTTCAAGTTAATGAATAACTCCGTTTTTGGTAAAACCATGGAAAACATTAGAAATAGGGTAGACATTAGATTAGTTACAAATCAAAAAGATGCTAAAAAATTAATAAAACAACCTAATTATCAACATCGTACTATCTTTTCTAAAAATCTTGCAGCCATCCACATGAAGAAAAAAAAGATAAAATTCAATAAACCTGTTTACTTAGGTATGTGCATTCTAGATTTAAGCAAAAAAGTAATGTATGATTTTCACTATAATTATATCAAACCTAAATATGGAGAAAAGGCAAAATTGTTGTTCACAGATACAGACAGTCTTGTATATGAGATAGAGACAGATGATTTCTATAAGGATATCAGTCCAGATGTTAGAGAAATGTTTGACACTAGTAATTATCCTAAAGTTCATCCATCTGGTATTGAGACTGGTGTAAACAAAAAATTAATCGGTAAGTTCAAAGATGAAGCTGGTGGAAAACAGATAATTGAATTTGTTGGTCTAAGACCCAAGCTATACTCTATATTGATGGATGGTGGTGAAGAGATAAAAAAGGATAAAGGAGTAAAAGCATCAGTTGTAAAAAAGACAAGAAGTCACAATAATTACAAGGATTGTCTATTCACTGGAAAACAGCAGATGAGACAGATGAATGTAATTAGAAGTAACTTACATAATGTTTATACTGTAAACATTAATAAAGTTGCACTATCTGCTGATGATGATAAGAGAATAATTTGTGAAGATAAAATACATACTTTAGCCATTGGTCATTATCTTACTAAAACAGAATCAGGTGGGAGTTCAGTATCATACGGTACAACCTGAAGTTCTTCCCTTACAAAACTGCGTCTTGGCCCATCTAGTAAATAATACAAAACTGGTTGGTTTGGTGAAACAACACTCCTAGAAATATCATAAATCTTAATACTCCAAATCGGATCAGTAGCTCTTCTTCGTTCACCGCCCTCAAGTTCACCGGGAAAGAGTAAGTATCTAACATTAACACCAGGTGGTAGTCTCACCTCATCAAGTCCAACAACTCGCTTATACTTTTTTGGTTCAATATCAACCTCTTTCAGTTTTATAGCTTTATCAGGTTCTTTACCGGTTAATCTCGTTGGCGCGTTATTCAAAGTTTTTAAAATATCTGGTAATCGTTTTACCCATACTCTTGACCTTTCTTCACTAATCATTTCTTGCGCATATTGATGACTAAATAATCGTTCACTTAATGTTCTATTTGCTCTTTCAACAAATGCTTGAGCTCTATGATTTCCAGCTTCACTTCTCTGGATTTTTACATTATGTCTATCCATAAGTTTTGTAACATCACCCATAAATTCTCTTCCAGGATCAACAATTAATGTTTTAGGATATTTTAACTTTCTGGAATATATTTTTTCAAAAGCTTTGGATATCTCATGACTTTCTTTTGAGGTTAATGGTTCTGCATCTTTATATCTAGAGGCTACATCAATCACAACTAATGCATATCGATATGTTTTTCTTCCAACTCTATCATGTGGTAAAAATAATAAATCTGCTTGGTGAATCTGATTAGGCTTATCCACAGTCCAGTGAGGTCTAGGGATATATTTTGGAGCTGGTAGATATATTTGCCATATTGCCTGTTTCTCAAGCCATTGTTTAGCCACATCTTCACTTATTTTTGCTTTTTCAGCTAATTTAGTAACTGCAGAATATCCTTTCCAATAACCAAAAGTTGAATAATATATTTTTGATAAGTAACTCATTTAAAGATTACTCCAAGTATCTTATAAATCAATATGACGTCTGAAAAAATTAATCCAAACAGAATTCCACGAGAGCCATTTGGTTTGAAAGCAGAATCAACACTGAATAGAATTACTCTCAATCCATCATCCGCTAGCCCCGGAGAAACATTATATATAAATATTCCAAAACTTTCTGAGAATTTAGTGATTGTACCTGGAAGTGTATCTCTACTATTTGACTTGGATGTTGATGGGCATGCTAATAATACACTTGTGAATAATGTAGGTAGTAATCTTGTATCTAGACTTAGGGTTCTTTTTGGTGGTGAAACATTACAGGATACTCAAAGATACGATCTATTTCAAACCTATCATGATTTATTTTTACCGGATGAAGATCGCGCGGATAGATTGAAACAAGGTATTTCTTCTGAAAACATGAGGAAACTCAGAACAAATGCAGGTGATAAGAAAACCCAAGATGTTAAGGAAGTGGCTCTTGCATCAGTACACAACACCAAGTATCATATTCCACTAAACCATCCTATTCTAAAAGATCACGGAGTTTTCTATCCAAGGGCATTAGATCATCAACTAATCTTTGAGATTACACTGGCTCCAGTTAATGATATTGTTATTTATTCTGACACGACTAAGACCCCGACATATTCAATCAAAAACCTTGAGTTAGAATATTCTTGTATTTCAAGCGAATACTTGGCTCGTGAGGCTCAGGCAGCTTATCAGGTTGGTAAAGGATTCTTTTATGAAAATGTCACTCTACACAAAACTTTTACCATGTCCTTGGGTGGTGATACTGTTATAAATCAGCATATTAATCTACCTAGAAGATCAATGACGGGGATATTATGTTTGTTTACATTACCCACCGCTGCAGGAGCACGTAACTCTGAGTTTTTTTACAATCCAGGTATTATCTCGATTAATATAGATGTTGATGGTGTACCAAATCGTTTATACTCAAAGGGAATGATACCATCAGACCTCTGGGAGTCGGTAAAGAAACGTTTTGGAAGAGAGGGTGTAAAGGAAAAGGATTTTTATGCTGATAAGTTTGCTCTGTGGGTTGATATGAGAACTCACCCTGATAATGGTATTCATGGAGGGGGTCTGGCCTTAAATAATGCACAAGATGGTGTAAAAATAGAAATTAAAAGAAAACAAAGTGGATCTGGTAATGTAACCTGTTATATGTTTGTTGTAGCTGATGCAATGGTGGAGATTATGAATTCAAACTTACATTCGATAAAGTACTAGTTTATATGAAATTTAACTTAAAAAACGTAATGTTATAATACAAAAATTATGGAAGAATTACGAGATAAAGTTCCTTTTCATTGTATTATAACCGGTCCAACAAATTGTGGAAAGACAAAGTACCTCATAGATCAGCTCCGAGGACCATTCCGAAAAGTTTTTGAATACATTGTTCTAATATGTCCAACTTTTTCTAAAAATAAAACCTATCATAATTTTGCCAATAAAGATAAACATTTTTATGTATTATCACCCGATGCTAGTAACGTTGATGAGATTAATGAAATGTTAACTGATTGTCAAACTTTATTCTCTGGAACAAATACACTAATAATTTTAGATGATTGTGCTGTATCTAATGATTTGAAGAAACGATCAAACAAGTTTATAGATCTAGCATTCTCTGGAAGACATCATGGATTATCAGTGTGGGTTCTAACTCAGCAATTAACATCGATAGCAAAACCATTCCGTGAAAATGTGGCTTGTGTAGTCTCATTCCATAATCCATCACAAAAGGGTATGAAGATGTTTTTCGAAGATTATGGGGGTGATTTAGACTCTGAAACTAGTAAAAAGTTTGTAGAACTCCTGAAAACTGAAAAATATTCTAGACTTTGTTTATGTTTACGTTATCCATTCAAATGTTATTTGGAGATTCCTGCGGTGATTTAAAAGAATCTATGTTTTATTACAAAATTAAAAAGATGACAGAAGTTGAAGATTATATAGAAGAAACAAAAGATGAGGTAAAAGATGTGGTAAAATATAATGATGATATTGAAATAAAACAAGAATCACTAGCTATTCTCGCATCTCTTGGAACTACAAAGGAATATTTAGGTATTGATATGAGTCTAGGTGATATAAAGAAACTCACAGAAAAAGACATTGAAAAATATTATAATAGATATCAGGCAGTATTAGGTAAGAAAATTAGTGGTGGATTGGTAGATTCATCTCTTCAATTAGTTTCTCAAGTTATTTCTTACATGGTTCCTGTAGATGATATAGAAGCGCTTTGTAAAGATTTGAAAAATGATGAGTTGGTAAATCGTGAACTAACAAACATTGTAGGTCTCTTAGCATTAAAAGCAGGAAGATTGGCAGCACTTGCCAGCGGACTATTCCAGGTTGCTAAGCATATTAAAATCAACAAAATACAAGAAGTTTCAAGAACTAATACAGAGGATTCCAACAAAACTGAGCAGGCTGCTGGTGGGTATGATACTGTCTACTAAGCATGATATGATTTAAAGATTTCTTAATGATATGTAAAAAATCATGTCTGAAGAAGTTGTTGAACAAATTACAATGGATCCGCCAAAAGATAATGTTCCTAAAAAGAAAGAGAAAGATCCTAAAAAAGTCGCTGCTGGTAAGAAATTGGCTGAATATAATAAAAAAGCAAAAGAAGCGTTAGCAAGGGAAATGAAACGTGAACAAGAAACTAAAAATGTAGAAGAAGAAAAGGAAAATAAAAATACAGAGAGTGAATCTAAAGCATGGATTCCAGAGCTATCTTTTACTACTGTATTATCTATTGTTGGAATAGGGTTTACAGCATTTGATATGTTTATGAGATATTATAAGAAAGACCCGAAGGAAAATAGAATACCTGATTTATCGCACGTTCCTACTAAAGTTCCACCCTCAAATATTTCTGTACAACAACCACAACCCACACAGATTACAAAAATAGGAATGTTATAATGAAGAATCTAAAGATGAAATAAGTAGTTTAAAGATTTCTTACTGTTTAGTAAAAAATTATGTCAACTGAAAACAAACTTGTGAAAACTGTTACTGATTCAGCCGTCATTATCGGATTAGCTGCTGGAGTTGGTTATGCAGCTAAAAAGGCTCTGAAAGAATCATTTATGAACGATCCCTCCTCAAGTATTACAAATTATGCTAAATGGGTGGCTGTATTGTCGGGTAGTATGTACCTAAAAACATATTTAGAGGATCAAAAGATTTTGCCAACTTAAAGATTTTACATATTGACTAACAAATGGTAACAATAGCAATGATGTTTGGTGGAGCTATATTGAATGCTACTACATTTGTTGGTGGATCATATCTTGCAAAATATCTCTCAGGTGATAAAACAGATGCAGAACGAATACGTCATGATAAGGCATTAGAAAAATATCAAAAAGATTATGCAACATATCAGGAAAAAAGACAGAATCTCATTGATTGGCACTCTCAACAGAAGGATGCTAAATATCAGGCATCAAAAAATATTTCGAATACAGATGAAGCTTTGAAATTGTATAGTCAAATGCATGAACCAAAATTCTCTGATTATTATAGACCCAGTGACAATCAAAAGATGGGTGAAATGGCATATGTAGGTGGTGGTATGTTGGCATTAGGTTATATGGTTAGTAAATTCTTTTAGTTAAGTGTGTGATCAGTTTAAAGATTTCTTACTAATTGGTAAAAAATCATGGCAGAAGGAGGAGAATTACCAGATTTAGATCCAACTAAACTAAATAATCCATATGATCAAGGTGGTGATGTTGATACAGAAAATATGGAATTGGATTCAATATCATCCACCAGTCGTCTAATTAACCCTGATGATGGGGAGGTGGAAACCTCTTTTAGTGAACGTGAAACTGATCGCTTATCGATTGATAATTTGAAAACAGAACAAGATGAAGCTGAGTATAAGATTAAATCAAAATTCCCTGATGCAGATACTTCCCAGTTTATACATGGACTGAATGAATTCAAACAAGTAATAGTAAAATTGATTAGGAAAGGAGCAAAAACTTATGTGTTATTCAAAGGTAATGGTGATTTGAATGATGAAATTCCTGATACCATCAAAAAAGCTCTGGGTGTTGATACGATAACCTTAGTTAGAAAAAATAATGAGCTAAAGACACAGTTGGAGGAAGCAAATGAAAAGAAAAAAGAATTGAATAATATCTCGTTGGGATTAAAAGCAACCACAGAAGTATATCCTCAGGAGATAGATCGCTATATTGCTATAGAAAAAGATCTGCGTAAATTCATTGAGAAAAAACAAGTAGAACTCGCGGAAAATAAAAGCTATTTAGATGTGACTGTTAAACAAAATATAGAATTAAAAATAAGGGCTGAGAAACTTTTGGATGAAATAAATCAATACAAAGATGAACTAGAAAAAAGTAAGAAGGGGCAAGCCGATTTAAGAAAGTTAGAACAAGATAGAGATCATTTACAATCTGAGGTTGATAAATTGAGAGAAGTGGTAAGAAAACAAATAATTTCCAATCAAGAACAAATAAGTGCTATAGAGATACGAAATGATGATTTACTTATAATTAAAAATCTACCATTACGAGATCGGGTAAAGTACATCTTCAAAAAGTATGGTTTTACAGTCTTTGCCGTTGTGAGTTCCGTTGGTGTGGTCATTGGTGCGATAGTTTCTAATCTTTCTAAAGGGTTGACCACATTAGGTAAAGGTGTCGGAAATGGTTTGAAAAATATTGGTAAGAAACTCGGTAAAATTTTACCTGGAATGGTTGGAGCTATCGTAAGCTTTCTATTCAAAACAGCAGGTGAGGTTATTGGATTTTTAGGTAAGAACGCTTGGTTGTTGATAATGGTTGTGGTTCTATATTTTGTTGAACAATTTAAAAAGAAGAGGAAGTAAGTAAAAACAAAATAATGAATGAGACAACGTTTCTATCTATCACAATGTTAACCACTGAAACAAGAATATATTTAGATCCACCCTTAACCAATGTAAAAGAGATACAAATGTTAGGTAGTTCCATGACTAATGCAACGTCTGACAATCCTTTGTACTTAATGTGTGATCTTATAGAGCCAAAGTCTTCATATTACAATAGGATCCCGCGTGGTGAAAATGTAGAACTTAACCCCTCTCAACTACTAGCTGTTATTCCTTCTAAAAAGTATCCAGGTTTAAGAATTCCAGAAACTAAAAATCCTGTCAACTACTTTACTTTATGGATTTTAGATAAAAACGGAACAAAATTAATCTCTAATACAGTTCGTATTCGTATCGATTTAAAGATTTCTTGTTGAGTAGTAAAAAATGGATGACTACAATAGAATTTATCCACAAGTTCCCATGAGCGGGGACCCACTTAATTTCAGACTGCAAAAGTCGTGTGAAGTACTACAAAATCTTGAGAAGGAAATTAAACATTATGAGGATGTTAGGAAAAAATACAACAGAGCAAGAGGAATATTTACTAAAATCAGTGTTGGTAGTGGTGTGTTTTCAGTTATCCTATCTGCAAGTGGATTGGGAACTTCTCTTACTGGTTTTGGTGCTGTTGTTGGTATACCATTAGGTGTTGTCGGTGGTCTTTGTGGGGGAATATCGGTTGGATTTGGTGCAGCTTCCAAAAGACTTTCACATAAAGTTAGTAAACATGAACAGACTGTTTCTCTAGCAAAGGCAAAAGTAAACACCATTAACGATTTGGTTTCAAAGGCATTGAAAGATAATGTCATATCGGAACAAGAATTTTCCATAATTTTATCAGAGTTAGAAAAGTTTGAAAAACTAAAACTAGAAATCCGTCAAAAATTTAGGAGAGATACTGAAAAAAACCTAAATATGTCACAGATAAGGAGAGAGGTTCGTGCAGACATATTAAAGGAGCTACCGCGCATTAAAATTTTCATTTGAGAGAACTCCTGTAGGATGGAATTTTTATGCAGGTATTAGAAAAGAACAGAGTTAGAATAAACCGTAGGTGATTTAAAAACATATTCATCTTATTCTAAACATAAAGAATAAAATGACACTCAAGGATTTCATAAATAAATATCCAAATGCTGATATAGGTAAATTCATAATTGTAGCTGATCCGTATGGTGGTTACATAAAGTGGGGATTCAATGGTATAACAATCATGTCTAATGACGACCCTTCAGGTAAAACATGGACTGATAACCTACCACCTCATTTGAAAAGACTTTTATGGAAAGATTTAGGGTTGGATGATTATGAATTGAGCTCATTCCCGAAGAGTTTAACTATGACAAATCGAAGCTATCCTATACCAGCTATTAACTTTGATGACTTTACAAGTAATATAACAAAAATGCTAACCTCGCTGGATATATATGTGTCTAATACTAAGAAATTCACAGCAAAGATGCGTAATGTTTTTACCAATCAAGTTGTTACTTTCAAGTTTGGTAAGCAAAGTAGAAAATGGTTGAACGGACCAGATATGAATTATTGGCCACAACAACTTAACTTTGCAGTATGGTGTGCAACATCTGGTTGTGGGATAAGTCCTTTTGAAAGTCTAAATTATCCCAAAGTAGTGAGTAGTTTCATTAAGTTTCATGTGTATTTCACAATAAGGAGGATATTATATGAATTAAGCCTTCCCTTACCTGATGAGCAACCTTTTGTAGTAAATAATAATCCCTATAATAAAGTAGCATATCAACGATTGTGCGCTGAATTTGGTGTTAGTAATAATTCTGATTTTAGATGGAAAGGTGGTCGAAATGGTGGATTGGGAGATATATTCCTTGATTATGGTTCTGGATATAATGGAAAAGGTGGGGGATATCAAAATGTACATATTGTAAGAAATTATGATGATGAAGCAGATCAATGGCCTGGTGAAGGTGGTAAATTTGCTGATGAAGGAGGTAAGAAAAAAAAGGGTAATCTCATCTCATTTATCCGTAATGATGACTTTTCTGATTTCAAATATGCTTGGTTTATCCCAACAAGCGGTCATGGGCTCACTAAAGCTGGACTTGGTAGATTGAATCGATCTGCCGAAGCTTTTGTTTACTGTATATTGGGAGCGCAAGTTAACACTAGAAATTCAATTTATGGTAATGGTGGCGGAGCGATCGAGACTCAACAAGAATTCATAGCTTTATTTGAAAGTAGTGTGATTGAGAATGACATTTCTAGTTCTATCCAAAGATATCAATTAGCTGTACAGGAAGCGAAATTACGGCTTGATTTAGCTATTGCTCCAGGTGTATGGTTAATGCCAAGTAATATGATAATCAACACTGAAAGCGTGACTGGTTTTAACAACAAACTTATGAAAGCGAGTAATGATATGAATTTTGGAGTGAATAATTCCCTAAACACTGAATCAAAACAGGTTGGAATAAGTCACAACATGGGATCTTCAAAGGTAAAGTTACCTCATGTAGCTGAGACAAATCCAAAACCTTTACAGAATGAAACAAAGAAAAACCCGAAGGAACCAAAACCAAAACCCTCAACTATGAATGAAAAGTCGGACGTGACCTCACAACATGAAACCAATATATTAACATTTATAATTATCACTGGTGGATTAGCGTGGTATCTATTTCGGTAGATGACTGTTTTTTTCAGCTTACGCGTAAGTCGTTCTTTATCACAGGTTAATTAACATAACAATTTTTTTCAGCTTACGCGTAAGTCGTTTTTTATCACAGGTTAATTAACATAACAAGTTTTTTTTCAGCTTACGCGTAAGTCGTTTTTTATCACAGGTTAATTAACATAACAAGTTTTTTTTCAGCTTACGCGTAAGTCGTTTTTTTATCATTGTTTGTAAATTAGTGTTCACGTGTAGAACAATAGATTGCATACTTTTACGACATAGCAACAAGCAAGTTGAAAAGTGGTTTTGAAATTGAAAAGTAGATTTTATGTTTACTTTAAAAAGGTTGGTTTCTAACATCGCTCAGGAATGTGATTACGTCAATGCAAATTTTTTGTTATGTAACACTTACTTGCGTTATATAACTTAATGACATTCTTGTTTTGCATAACATTCTTTACAAAATGCCTTCTGTCTATTATGTTTACATATTTGAGTTCCTCCACATAACTTACAAAAATTTCTTTGTTTTCCATGAATACATATTCCTTTACCTTTACATTCTTTACAACGCGCCTTCTGTTTTTTATGTTCACATATTTGAGATCCTCCACACTCTTTACAATGCGTCCTTTGTTTTTTATGTTCACATATTTGTGATCCTCCACACTCTTTACAATAAGCTTTATTTCTATTATGTTCACATATTTGTGTCCCTCCACACTCTTTACATCTTGATTTCTGCCTTTTATGAATACAATAATAATGATACTTAATAGTTTCAGGTTCTGAAGTTGGTGTAGGATTTTGTTTCTGAAGATTTCGCATCTCTTCCATAACTTCTGGAATATTACTCAACACTTCAATGAGTCCAGGTTTACGCAATTTATAAATTTTTTCAACACCATGGTCTTTAGCAATTTGCACCAATTCTACAACTTTTTTCTTTTGTAACTCTTCCATTTATACTTTCATTATTTTTGTTTTTAAATCACAATTGAATTCAATTTCATTTTTGTAATTTTTTTTATTTCCCTATAAATTCTCTGATAAAATCCTTGATAAATCCTTGATAAAATTTTCCCATTTTTGTATTTTTTTTTTTAATAATTTTTTGTAATATTTTTTATTTCATCAATTTTTTCAATTTGTCCTAAAACCCCCATATTCTCACTACTGTGTGACATAGGAGAGCGTTACTGTGAAACCGAACGAACCCGCAGATCAGTTGACTCCGTCGGGATGACGTCACGTCATTCTGGAGTATGGAGATGAGTGCAAACCACCGTTATTTATGCAAACCAAGTGCAGTACAGTGCTTTCAAAAAATAATTGTACAAGTTTGTAATGCTAGATGAATGAAACCCAAATTCTGTTGCATCGCATTAAATGGTAAATTCTGGCCTGTGAATGACGAACTTTCGTCTGACAACAAACTTTCCAGAGACCATCGAACCTTGAACGGACGTTACAAATCCGGAGACCACCTGATTAAAAGCTTCTAAACTTTAGTCAACTGTTGTTGTCCTAAAACCCCCATATTCTCACTACTGTGTGACATAGGAGAGCGTTACTGTGAAACCGAACGAACCCGCAGATCAGTTGACTCCGTCGGGATGACGTCACGTCATTCTGGAGTATGGAGATGAGTGCAAACCACCGTTATTTATGCAAACCAAGTGCAGTACAGTGCTTTCAAAAAATAATTGTACAAGTTTGTAATGCTAGATGAATGAAACCCAAATTCTGTTGCATCGCATTAAATGGTAAATTCTGGCCTGTGAATGACGAACTTTCGTCTGACAACAAACTTTCCAGAGACCATCGAACCTTGAACGGACGTTACAAATCCGGAGACCACCTGATTAAAAGCTTCTAAACTTTTGAAAGCCTTGAACTGCTCCTTTGGATAGTAATAGCTGAGCAATTCGGTTGATTCTATCGGGGGAAGATTTTCTGAATCAAACTGTTCCCTTAGAAGGCTTGCCGGATCCACTCCGACCATAGATATTTTTTCACCCTGTATATACCGTTCCTTTACGTGGCCTTCCAGGTTTTTGGTGTATTCAGAAAGCACAGGAATGTTTTTTTCCATCTCCTTACCGGATTTTTCCTCGGAGAAATTCATTTTAAACTCCAAAACATACGAATAAAGCTGAATAACAGTGTAGAAGTGGCCCTTAGCTTTACATACATTTCACACTAGAGGGGCTCCAAATTGGCGGATGCCCATATATGGATACATTGGTGACGTAAGGTGAAAACCAAGAACAACAACGTTCATCAAACATAACGAACATTTCTTACTTGTGAATCTTTACGTCAAAGAAAGCATTGCAGAAAAAAGTTTTGAGACCTCTACTTTTAACTCAAAGATGACGATTTCCTATTCTTCGTGTTTTGGTTTGGTTTCGAAAGCTGTTATGTTGTTTGTGGTTATGCAACAAACGCGTAAGTGTTATACTATCGGAGGGTTTTACATTCAGCAAGACATGTTGATTTGCTTTCTCTGGTAGATTAGCACTCTACATTATGTCCCAGTCGGTACATTTATATTTACTGTTTCACCTTTGCTTTCTAGACTCATTCACATGGACAAAGGAGCCACAGAATCCCACTTATGTAGTGGAAGGAGTGAACAGTTCTTCTGTACGTTTGAAATGGTCGTGGATCTTGTTAATTGTAGAATCGATTTCTACCATTCTTGTAACTTGTGAAATACCCAAGGAAAGTACAGGCGCTATAACTATTGCTAGCAGAACTGCAGGCAATCCGTTAAAAGTGATAAGCGGGTTTACAAATGATTACAGAGTGGAGGATGCAGGAGCTCTAATTATCAACAAAGTTACCAAGGCAGATGAAGACACTATATACACTTCCCTCGTGACTTATATTGATGGAGCCGGAGCCCCTCAACTAAGGGAGTCACGCACGGTTATTAAAGTTCTTGGTAAGTTGAGCCATTTAACCAGAGTTTTCATTAAATGAAAATCCCTTACTTTTACCTCAGTATCGTTTTCCGGTTTTTTCTTCACTTGCAAAATTGAAATGGGCTTCATATATATTCTGGTTTCTTGTTCTAAACGAATGGCGTACACTCACTGATGTTCTATGCAAGTTGTCACGCTAAACATGTACGATCCAGTTTTCAAAGAGGATTGAAGGGGGTTTAACATTCGTTTACCGTATGATGTATATGAACTTTTTAGGGTCTAAAGAAGAAACCAAATGACGAGCAAAAAGAAAATTCCGAAAATCAGAGAGCATTATCCAACGAATTTAGAATCAAATGTATAAAGCTTCTTTGTTTCGTGCCCCTAAAATAATGCTAATGTGATGTCAATGTATCGTGACAGAGTGTGACAAAGTTATCAAAAAACCTGGACTGGGACGGACATAAATGATATTAAAAATAGAATCTTAAGTATCAAAAGCGGATGACTAAAGCGTATTTTTAACATCAAAAGTGTTTTTAAACTATTACGGTCAGCACAACCTTAAAACATCATGTATGCCTTCATGCCTGTTCTGTAATATAAAAGAACTATATAATCATTCAAAATGTTATGCGAGATTCCATTGGCTACTTGTGTTAATCGTTAGCTAAAAGAGTATCCTTTTTAGTTTATCTCTTCCGGTTATGGCTATCATGTATCCCAAAGTTAACGTTGTAAAATAGACAATTTTCGTATTCCCCGATGGCCCTGGGACGAGTAGTCCCTTGAGCATGAATGCGAGGCTAATGCGGGGAAAGTTGCCGCGAAAATACAAGAAAATTATGGAAAGTTATGGCCGGTTTGGTGGAAAGGGAAGTATATTTTAAAAACTGGAAGGTTCCAGAGCTTAAAAAATACCTGCAGGCTCGCGTTATATCTGTCTCCAACAAAAAAAAAAGGAAGAACTAGTCGAATTGACGGAAAAAGCTCACGAACTCGGTCTCGAATTGAAGGACGATCGTGAGTCCGTAAGCGATGTTGTGAATGCGAAGTTGGTTACAAAAGATGGAGTAATCCCAAATCCTTTTGACCTCCATTCTGACTGGAGCACTGATTTTTCAGATGCCCCAAACTTTGCCTGTTGTGACATGTACTGCTATTTAATTAAAAAGAAGGGATATGACCAAGAATCGTTGAAGGCGTACAAGTCTCTTGAAGGGTACCACTTACACTGGGATGTACATGTCCATAATCTACAAAGGAACAAGAACATCTATTTTGAACACCAAATCATAAAATTCTCTGTTAAACCTACGGAACGAGAGAAAACGCCATTAGGAAACAAGCTGACGTGTGACGGTTGGATCGTAATACACCAACCAGCCATCAACCAGGAATTATGATCCACGCCCAAAGGCAGCTGTAAACAATGAGATGCTAGTTGAACAGTTTAGAGGATTGCTTATCAACACAGTTCCTTCAGCAGTAGGCCTCCATTTATTACCTGACCCTGTATTAAATGAAGCAACTGAAGCCCCTGAAGAAATTACAGAACAAAATTATGCAAGTGACCTACCTTTGACAAGTGATAATGTAAGCCCATCTAGCCAAGAGCAACCCTTTTACTTAGGCTGTACATCACCTTTCAAGAACCACCCCCCAAGTGTTGATGAAATTAAGCAAAAGGCACAGGGAATAAAGAGAAAACTCAACTTTACTGAAGATGAAGTAAACTTTATTGAAAAGAAAACAAGGCTTCAAAGTCAAGAATCTGACTGGTTTTTATACAGAAAAGGCAGAATAACAGCCTCTAAATGTAAAAGAGTGGCAAGTCTTAAGCCAACCACTTCCCCATCCAAAACAATGAAGGAGCTATTGGTGAACAATACACCCCAATCCACTGCAATGCTACAAGGACTACAAAATGAAGCTAGCATTGCAGAGGCATTTATAAACAAGTTGGACACTGAGGGGAAGAAAGTCTCTATTACAAAGTGTGGCTTTTTTATCAGCAAAACCCATGGTTTTTAGGTGCAAGCCCAGATGGTGTTATTACTGATCAAGAGGAAAGCACCCCTGGGGTTGTTGAGTTGAAGTACATTCAAGTTAAACCTGGTGAAACTTTAACAGATGTCCTTTTAAGGCAACACATATGTTTAAAGGTGCAACACAATGATACTGTAATTATCCAGCTAAACAGAAACCACAAATATTATTTTCAGTTGTAGCAGCAAATGTTTGTCACAGAGTATCACTGGGGAGTTCTCATAGCGCAGGGGACTGATGGAGGCTTGTTTTATGAAAAAGTGAAATTTACAGAGGAGTTCTGGTCTCCTATACTTAAAAAAAATTGAATATTTTTTTGACACATTCCTTGTCTATGAACTTGCTTATCCAAGAGTTCAACTTGGATTAGAACGATTTGCCTTCTAGAGAAATTCTGAAAGTACTATTACATTAATTTATGTTAATGAAAAAAACAAAAAACTACTTGCCAAGCATTAGTGTACAGAACATGTTTACTTGGCTTCCAAGGACAAGGAAAGCAGGCTTTTGTTAGGCAACAGTCTAGCCTGCATAGTAGGCTCCTTGCAGAATGTCATCCCTATTAGTATTGCTGCAGTGCCTAATCAGTCTTTAATAAAAAAAAATTGCCATGGTATATAATATTCCAATCCCTGAATCTCGATTGGTTGACAGGCCATGGCGTATGAGCTCATATACCATGGACCACAAATATTGTATTTCTATGCATCCGTGACAACAGCTACATGTCATCGTCTTTGATGTTCGTAGGACTCACGTTGAATGCATGCACAGATTTTTCGAGCAGCAAATGCTGATCACCGATCAAAGTATCATTGTCATCATTGTGATGTAACTCTGGTGCCACAAGGAACAAATCCTGATTACTGATTTCCTCGCCTATGATACTTTTATCATGCTCCAAATGATGTTCTTGCGGTTCTAAAATATCGAAATCGAGAGATTTTCTAACCTTCAATTTGCCATGGCCTGATTTCCTTTCTTTCTGCATTCTGGTTGTTGTACATGTCGAAGCATTCTTCAAGCGTCTGGATCTGGATCCTGGCGCTGTTTTACTTCTTTCGGCTGAAGATGCTTAGGGAAATCAAAGATCGAAGGAACAGGGCCCTAACACTGGACGAAAAAATGGATTTACATTGGTAGCAAATCTATAGCAAAACTAAAGGAAATACCACATTTGCACATATTTGCCTCAGTTTGCGAAAGAACACAGATCGATTTTACACCACATTTGCTACCCATAGCAATGGTGGTAAATGCCACATTTGTTTCAGATTTTCGCTGTTGTGCAAAAGTATTGTGCAGCTATGAATTTTCTTCGCATTTGCCCATGGAGCAAATGCGGATGCAAATGTGCTTCTTTGACGTCCGTTTACGTATGAGGCAAATTAATGAGCAGATTTACTTGTTTGTTCAACGTTTGCTTCTGATGTAAAAACACGCAAACTTATTACTACCGGCAATCTTACAAAGCGTTGCAAATGTGCTCAAAAGCGAAAATTTGAAGTGTTTACTTGGGACAGCAAACGTGATCAAACTCATAGTATTGACGAAGTTTGCATAGGGTGGTAAATGCTGACAAATTCTTCGTATTGACCAAGTTTGCTCTGTATAGCAAATATGATCAAATTCTTAGTAGTGACTACGTTTGCTCAGATAAGTAAATATAACCAAAATCCAAATTTTTATCAAGTTTGCTTTGTGTAGTAAATGTGATCAAACGCTAAGTATTGACAAGCTTTCTCTGCATAGCAAATATTATCAAATTCTTAGTATTGAACAAGATTGCTCAGATAAGAAAACCTTATCAAAATCCACAGTTTGATCCAGTTTGCATGGTATAGTAAATGTGAGCAAACTCTAAAGCACTGACCAACTTTGTTCTGTATAACAAACATGATCAAATTCTCAGTATTGAATACGTTTGCCGAGATAAGCAAATGTGAGCAAACTTTAAACTTTGCTTATATAGGAGTGTCAACTTTACCTTGATGGGGTTAACACAATATGAACCACTGTTATTAAGAGCATAGATCTATAAAGGTTCTAGAACCAACAATAACCTCTTAAATAGTTTATTTATCCCACTGTTCAATTGGATAACAAAAAAAGATAATTTGACTTTCAACTACTGGTATAAATAGTATAGATCTTTAAAGTAGGTTTTAGTACTGACCAACCAGCAACTTTTAATAATAGCCTATTTATCGCATTGTTCAATTTGGTAATAACAACTGTGACATTCAATTTTACCTCTGTACTGTTTAGCAAATTAACAGTATGGTATTTTTGGTTTGATAATTCTTTGACAATTCATTCATTACTCTTTTTTCCAATATTTACTCCAAGCTATGTGTAAGAAAGTACATTGAGATTTAGATGCTATTATTGCCATACCATATTTGTTACTATAACTATTATGGCATTCTCTGATATTTTCTAAATTACTTTCCACTATTTCATAAAAAATTTAAGACTGGAATTTTTTTTTTTCAAAGCTCCCTTGAACAGTAACAAAAAAAGACCCCAATGAGCTTTATGTGAATTCTCTGCCACAAAATTTAAAGCATTAGTGCCTGAACCCCAACTAAAAAGAAATGTATATTGAAATTTGCTTCATATGATTACAGTGTGCCTCCATTGTGAAACTTAAGCACAAGATCAATTTGTTTGTTCTCCACATGGATAACAGGGCTACAAATATATACACCTTTTTTTTTCTTCAAGAGGCACATCCTACTAAGTCACTACCATTTTGGTTGGCCAAAACAGAAATGTGGTCAGACATGACAAAAAATGTTAAGTTGAACTCTATTTCCTTAGGGACAGACCATTAGAAAAGTGATGGGGGGTGGGGGGCTGGGAAAAAAAAATCATGCAAGGGAAAATGCCAAGAAAAAAAATTCATGCAAGAGAAAATGCTAAGAAAAAAAAACTCATGCAAAGAAGAAGGTAAAGAAAAAAAATCCATGCAGAAGGAAGGTCCAATTGTGACTTTTTCACACATAGTAAAAAAAATTTGTGCAGAGGGGTTCACCTGAAAAAAAATTCTTGCACAAGCAGTGAGCGAAAAACAAAATTTGTGCAAGCTGAAAATTCCCCACCCCCCCATCACTTTTCTAATGGTCCGTCCCTTAGTAAAATTATTCATCATCACTATCGTCATCATCATCATCATCAAAAAAAAAAAAACACTGTCTGGAAGTTATATCTGACCGCAGTTGGGATTTCATTGGAGATCAGCAATTTTTGGTCTTGGACAGACAGTTATTTGCAGCCCTGGTTAATAAGTGTCACATTTTACAATGGATCTTCCCAAATTGCAGTAAACTTAAAAACCACAAGATGCTCCAGTATTGGCCTTGTTGTAAGGAAATGGTTATTTAAGCAAAGGACAACACTCGTAAGTTTCCAGAACTTGTTTTGAAAGGATTTTTTCACGTCAGTGGTAAAGTGTTCATTGCAATATTCATTTCAATGCCACACACTAGATACAAAACAATAACATAAGAAAACTGAACAAATGGCCAAACTCAGTATTCCTTTTAATTTTGAACTGTTTTAGTCATGCTGTTGTAATAAGTAAAACCTTTTCTTTGTATCTAACATATATAGCATTCAAATGATTGTTACTGAGACACTTGAAAAAATATTTTTCTTTTCAATGTAACAAAGCAAATGCAGGAGCATCCTCTGGTGCCTCTCGGTTAGATGGAGGGCCATCTTTCCTATCAATCATCATTGAGGCACTACGTTTAGACTGTTTTCGTGCACTTTTCCGATCCAGTCTACTGAATAAGGAGTTCAGCTCCATGCTCCTCCATTGTAGAGGCCTCCTGCACAGGACCTTTCGTTTTGGGGCATCTTCATCATCAGAACTGCTGTTCCCTCCAACACTGTTGTCCTCAGACATCGAATTCTCTGAGGAGATGTAGTCCACTGATGAGAGGCATGGGAAGTATTTCTTTTTATCTTCTACCCCAATGGATGTTGATTGGCAGAGAGCTTTGCGGCGTTTTAAACGTTTCTGTACCAAACATAAATTTTGCATTAGCTACATAGTAGGTGTACAGTTTTGCAAGTTTAGAGTAGGATTGTCCCAGGGCTGTGTTATGAAATTATCAAGTAACTATTAACTTACTGTGTTCTTTCTACTCCTGATGCGCTGGTCCTGGAGCACTTCTGCTTGTCTGTTGGTGTCTTTGTTTTTTTTCTGCCTTTTCTTGGTTCTGAAATGTACCCTCATTGCAGGTGTTAACAAAAACAGACATAATGCTTATTATTTCAAAATGTTATTGCTCTAAAGCGATTACTGATCTAAGGAAGATGACAAAATTGTACCCATACATAGGAGCAGCCCCTCCATATTCTTTGCCAAAAACGTTGTTGTTTTTGGGACAAGGATCTCAGTAGTCATAGCCAAGATTATTAGCTATTAATCACCAAAGTGGAAATGAATAGTGGAGGATATTTACTCAGCTGCGAAGCACCGATAGTAACATCCTTGGCTGTTCACAGAAACTGAGCTGAATAATTACTCTTTGAATGCTAGTCCATCGCATGGTTGCCCCCACCATTAAGTTCACCGTTACCAATGGAGAGAGGCACTGTGAGAGTACAGTGTCTTGTCCAAGAATGCAACATAATGATCCCAGAGAGGGCTTGAACCTGGACCACTTAATCTGGATCTCGGCGCAATAATCATGAGACTACCACACCTCCCCAAGTGACAGTGAATAATCAGCCACAATATGAATATTTCATTTTCTGACAAGTTGGGAAAAACTAGTGGTGATCACTGCTTTGTACCATTTTGTTTCTGTTCAGAGGTAAAAGGCTTTTCACCTCCAAATTAGCCAATCAGTGCATGCAAAAAGCATTGTTCAATTTAGTGTTATAATATTATACTAAGGAAGGATATTCATGGCCTGTGAGCAGATGTCTCCTATTTTCTTTGCAAAGGAAAATAGAAATGTCTGCTTTGATAACTTTTGTGGAAAGCACTTACCTCTTATGACATTTGATGGTGTGGAAGTGTCAGTACTTCTAACTCCATTTATTATTGCTGCATTAACAGCTTGGTTATCTTGGTGAGAAAAGCTAAATACAAATCAAAGTTGAGTTACAACTGTGTTGTCATGTTAATTCTCTTTTAGACCCTATGAGCAATAAATGCCTGTGAGAGTCTAAGACGTTTGACAGGAAAAGTCCACATTGAACACTTTATTATTATTATTATTATTATTATTATTATTATTATTATTATTATTATTATTATTATTATTATTATTATGTGACCATGTCCCTTACATTTTTTTGTAGTCCAGTACTTATTTCAAACCAACTTTACTAGAATTGTTTGTCATGGAACATACAATTGATTTATAACTACATTTAACAATTTGGGACATTTTGCACTAGCTTCAGTATTTTTTGGAACTGTAAGTTGAAACCGGTGAAGCATGTATTTTAAACGAAGATTATGCCATGCAATTCCAGCAATACTTAAACCAAACCAGAAGTTTCTGTTGCAGTTTTTGCCTTACACAATTGTTCATGTATGAAGAATTGGATGATTTTTGTATGGAAATCAGTCCTAATGCAAACAATTTGGGAAAACTAAAAGAAATGAACAAATGTTTAGTCGGAGCTCAAAATATCAAAGTCATCAAAGCTTTGGGAACGTCATGTTGGTCTCTCACATGACATTGGTTGCTCATTCCGGCTGAAACAAATTAAAATAATTTTAAACTGACCTTTTGGATAGACCCCATTTAATATCTGTACCATCTTCACTAGTCAAAGTGGAATAGACATCCCTGACATGGGCCTTAAAAATAGTTAATATTATAAGGCCATGGTAATTCCAATAGACACTAATAAATTCTGACCTATAATTAAAAAAATGCATCATTGATCTAAATGTTTGGGGTTACCTTTCTACCTTGAGGTTAAGATGGCAGATTACTACCAAAGTTCTTTTTGCATGTTTGCAGGCCAAGACAGAGTATTGGACACAGCTAAAGTAAATTTACCTCTTTAAAACATGAATTAGTCTGAAACAAGATCTGTGAAAATGACAGTGCAGCTGCATGTTTTTTCAGAAAAAAAATCCTTTCCAGCGACAAAAGAATGAGCAAAGCCTAGTCTGAGCTTTTGCTCTATCATGTATATAAATTAAATTAAGTATTAAATGATCAAGAGTAATAACAAGGTGTTAAACTTTGTTTTGGCAGATATCCATCAAAAGTATACACTTTTCAGTCTAATTCCAGACAATGGATGGTACATGTAGGTCTGGGTCGGGGGTGGGAGCACTTACCACTACACGTATTGTACATGGGGATTCTATACTGTGACTTTGACTGTTTTATAGCTGGTGAGGAAAACAAGCGGGAAAAAAAGAGAAAAATTCATTAATCTTAATTTAATTTATGAAGAAAGGTGACTTACTGATAGTGCCTTCGAAACCCTCGTTGCTTGAGCCGTTGGTGTGTTTTCCCGCCCTTGGCCTTGCAAGTGTTCTGTTAGCCGTTCCTCCAACTTTTTATTAAAATCCTCTTGCTTAAGAAAAAACGCCTGCAACTGCTCCATAACAGTGTTCCCATTATGGGCAGTGTCAACCGGAGTTCTTAAAAGAGGCTCAAGGACCCGAGATACTGTTGGAGTGGACGATCTTCGTGGTGTTGGTATGACGGCCGGTACCAAAGGGGTGGATTCTGTGGTGTCCAGAAAAGTGTTGATCGACCCTTGAGAACTGCCTGATGCCTCTAGAATCCTTGGCGGCGAGTGGACTGCCGAGTTATCATCTTGATGTTCCGGGCGACCACAAGCTTGCACGCCATGTGAAACGATTGTTCTAGAAGTTCTGTTGGACCTAGCGTGGGTACTTCGAGTGTCTGATGAACATCTGGAAGGTCTTGTTGATCGTTCTGTCATGATACGGTGTCTTGACCTACTTGGGATTTGTCTTGCCATGGACTTGCCGAGTAAACGGACCGTACAGTTCGAGACAAAGAGTGAAAAATCCCGCCTAAAGTTCAAATGCAATTCATCCCCGTGTCGTAGCTGATCATTAACCACTTTGAAGAACATTTTGATATATCATTGGGTCATGCAGGATTTCATGCTGAGTTCCCTGCTTGAATACATCATAGCTGTCTCTGTCCAGTCTCTACTCCTCTTTGTGGCATGCGCATGTATCGTATTTCTGCTGACCGCAGAGCTCGAGTTCGTTGTCACCGAAAAAAAACAGTTGTTTTGCCAGCTGTGGTGAACGCTGCGGTGTCAGCTACGGTTCCCAGTCCATTCATGACATCACGGTCCAACAGATTGAAGTGATATACTTCATTTGAGGAAATGATGATTACTCTCCATTTGAGGGGGAGATCTTGTTGGTTTTTCCCGACGAACAATAGTCGTCGACTGAAGTCCGGGAAAATATGGTCAGCGGTAGTCTTGGCGCCTTGTAATAGAATCGGCGGGAATTAATGTAGCGAACTGGGGGTGCACCGAACTGGAGAAGGCAAGATTTATACATACAGTAATTTTCAACATTTTTATTGTCTTCATGGTAGAAAAAGCCATGAAAACACAATGGAGGAGATCAGACGAATAAAAAGAGAAAGGAAAAAACGGAAACGACTGCAGAGAAATGTTAACAAAGAGAAGGCACTTTCGTCAGGATTACAAATCGAGAAGGCTCGCCTCGATAAACAACGAAAGATATGCGACTATATAGCTAGACAATACTATGATCGATGGCACTCGCTTAATAAGCGAGAAGAGGCATCAAGGAAGGCTTCAGCATCGATTCCAAGGCAGTCTGTAACGCAAAGGAAGGTATGTACAATATTTTAAATCTCCCAAGCCGGAATGAATTATAAGCGGTCGCCCAATCATGTTTGCTGAACAGTTTCAAGAGCGATCAACAGTTCACTGACTGAAGCAGGACGTCGATGATAAGATGGATATTCGTTGCCCTCTGTATCAAGCTAACCTATTTGGAAGTAAACATCACCCTCATCATCACCCTTGAAGTGGAGGGGAGGGGGGGGGGGGTGATGTTGAGGGGCTACTTGGGTGCTCATGCTTGTCACAGAATGGCTTACTGTATCTGCCTTGTGACCCTGTTTAACTACGTCTTCCTAGCTTGGTTACAAAATAGAGAACTAATTTCACCATTGGCTCCAACACAAGGTGCATTTGAGTCATTCCATCTGTTTCAAACTCTTTTAATTTCAAATGAGGCAGGTGTGTTGACAGTGTGATTGCTGATCTTACCTTGATTA
This sequence comes from Ricordea florida, assembly GCA_949710005.1. NCBI lineage: Eukaryota > Metazoa > Cnidaria > Anthozoa > Corallimorpharia > Ricordeidae > Ricordea > Ricordea florida. Next base: position 28,313,968 of record OX453274.1, on the reverse strand, counting down.
ATCGCTGCATTCATATTAACATGGAAAAGAATTCTATTTGAAAATCTGGTTGAATAAATAAGTGCATTCAAACGTGTTGCAAGAAAGCCATGTATCATCAATAACTTGCTCCAAACAGGGGAATTAACAAAGGAGTTACAGTATATTAATTTTTTTTCTTGTCAAAATGTAGGTCATTACAAAAACAACTTGTGAATCCATCTTGGAAATTGACCGTGCCCTTTTGGAGTACCCAAAAGATGAATCTGGAACGGAGGTGAAGGTAAATCTTGGTTCTGGTGTGTTTGGCTGTTGCAGCTAGATGTTTTACAGGGGCAATCCTGTTGCAGTAAAAACATTTCATTCTGCTACAGCAGAGGAGATTAAGCGGGAGGCTAGAGTCATGTCAAAGTTTAAACATGCAAATTTTCCTCTTCTCATTGGGGTGTGTACTCTGTCAAAGCCGTACCATCTAGTATCAACCTTTTACCATGTTTTTGATAAGCCATATACGATATCGTAGTCACTGAAGAGCAGCAGTTTGAACCTTTCACTGGTTACTTGGCTGACCTTGATCGACCAGTTAGCTCACGCTATATCTTATCTGCATAAACAAGGATTTCTTCACAGGGACATAAAAGCAGATAATGTCCTGATCTCACATTTGAACAATGAATATCGTGCCATATTATTTGATTTTGGCAAATGTGTAGCGCTAACAGCAGCTAGTTCCCTTGTGAAACATTTCACGCCTGAAGAACAAAAACTTTACAAAAGAAAGCATAGTCACATTGCTCCTGAAATTGTATGCGGTGCCAGTCCACCTTCACACGCCAGTGATGTGTTCTCTTTTGGAAGAGTGATCTGTACAGTTGGTACATACCTTCAATGCCACTTCCTTTGTGTTTTGGGCAAAAGGTGCATTCTTAGTGATCCTGAGTTAAGACCACAGTTAAGTCATATAATTGATGAACTAGAGGTGCAATTAAAATTGCATAGCAATTGATGAGTAATATATGTGGACTAACATGCAATCCTGTTGAAGCTGTTCACTGTTTCTTAGTTTTTGAATTTTTTGAAGGGGGATCCATTCTTTATCCTACCCAGAATTTATTGCATCTGAGCATTAATTGCACAGATATTAAGCAGTGTCTGAATACCTACAAGAGCACTGAAAGCTTTCTCAATGGCACATCGTAGGTTGGCAGCTGACGAAATGGCACATTTTGTCAGTCAGTGCTTTTGTGGTGCTACAATTGTGAAGGTAAAATTGCACCCTGTTCTTGTTATCAAGAAAATTTGTAATTTGAAGCTTTGGATGAAGTCAACAGATAAACAAAAATTTCTGAAATAAATACAGTATGTCAGCTTCATAGGGAGTTTCATAACTAAAATTGGTTGTATTTATTAAATGAAATTTACTATGATCCATGAAAATAGAAATTTCACAATTTATATACAAAAACCATAACAAAAAGATGGAAAACCACTGGTTGGAATAACTACAGAGAATAATTAAAAGTGCTAACCACCTTGTAGTAATGCTTGATGCAGACAGTCATGTGTTGCCTTTAATAAGCACTGGACACACAGACAGTTATTAATTATTCTTATTGTTTGAATTATTATGCTGGAATTCATAATTATTATGACAGTAACACATGTAGTTATTACTTTGACTATCCAGGTATTGGTAATCACATAAAACTTGGTTCACTCAGTTTTGATGTTGTATTCACTTTATACATTTCATCTGAAGCATCAAATGAATAATTATAGTTTATTTATAAGACAAATTGAGATTTAAGAGCATTGACAAAAACACTGTCTAGCTGCATCAGGGCATGCATGATTTAGATCTTATATCACTTTCTTCTAGAAATTTATTTCTTAGGCGATCCTGTTGAAACTGTTTATTTATTTGCTTCTGAACCTGAACCTGTTTGCTTCTGAACCTGAATGGTGAAAATTTGTAATGGTCACCAAACTACCTCAAGAGCAATGAAAACTTTCTCAATGGCACATGGTAGGTTGGCAGCTGATGAAATGGCACATCTTGTGTCAGTGCTTTAAGTGAAAGAAGTCTTTCTTTTACCTTATTCATCAATTAATTATTGTATACCAAAACTTTTGATTTCTAAAGCTATTTAGAAGTGTAATTGTATATGACAGTTTCATAGGAATTATTGTAACTTGATATTTGGAGACATGAGTTAAATGTATATGATACATGATTAATATAATTATTGTAGACAATTTTTTCTGCCCAAATCAAAACAATTTGTCAGTAATGTGTGGTAACAGCTAAAAAATAAGATACAACTTGTATGTTTGCAGTGTTTATGAAAACAATAAAATGTTATATCTGTGGTAGGCAGAGGCCTGCCACTATTGTTTGTTTAATGAGTTTGTTCAATAAGGGGTGGATTGCATGTGCTGGGTTGACTGTTTGGCAAGATGACATTTGGTCTGTGTCACCAAACCAATGGATTTGGACTTGCTTACATGTGCCAGATACCTTGAATAATGAGGAAATGTTATTGTGTTTATACACTTTGGTACCTAACATTTTTTACATTGTTATTTTTTTCTGTTATGTGGCTTGTTTACAGTTGGCTTGCAGATCCAGATTTGAGCCTCTAGGGCTCCTTATCTGGATCTAGACAGAGGTCCAAAACTTGGCAGGTTACAAATAACTAGGACAATGGAATTATGTGGCAGGCCAGCCTGACTCGTGCAATCAGCCCCTAAGGGGATTATAGTGATTTCTAGGAATTGAAAGTGAATAGAGTCAAGCACATTAACATCCAATTACATTAATATCAAATTTTATTCCAAATACAGTGGAACCCTGCTTAATTGGGGTTTTTTCAGAAATTAGCGTAACATGTTTATAGGGTTATTAGAGAATCTAAATGCATTACATTTCGTGACACAAAACTCACCCCAAGATGGTAAAAATTTTCTTTTTAACTCTATTCATTTCTCAAACCATTTCAGTCTCTTGTTTGTCAGCAGCTTTTTCAATAAAAAGCCAAACTGTATTATTTTTTTTGGTGGCAAGGAAAACCCTCTTTGGACCTCCAAAAGTTGTTTCAAGTAGCTTAATAGGGGTGGCCATTAATATGGGTATTATTTACAGTATTATGCTGACTATGAATTTTAGTACTTTGATAACTGTTTAACAGGGGGTTGCCACTTAATAGGTGGCTGCTATATGGAGGTTCTTCAACTATGTGCATCAGCAGCTTTTCTTTTGACATAATTTAATGATAAATCCATCATTGATCAATCAAAAGCTGATTGAAGACAAATCAATGGCATAAATTAGTTCATATTAGTAATTATTGGTGTAATAGTAATCGAAACAAGCTGTTTGCTTATCACATTGATAACCATATTTGACTAATATCAATTAACATCAATAACTTATTATATTTCATTAACTGATAAGTAACAGTTATAGGTTCATGTGCTTTGTCTTTCTAAATAAGATATGTTCCTGTTTCATTGCCATCAACACTTCATACCAATGGAAGATAATACTTAAGATCAGTATACACCAAAACTAGCATTTTGTGGGTTTATAGGCACATTGATCTGATTTAGGATTGACAAGTGATAACCAAAGACAAGAACTAATCACAAATTTCATGAGACCCAATTAATTAATTATGCAGGGATGAAAATTGTTCCTACTGCAGTTAAGAGAAATAATATTTGTGTTAAAATTCTGGTGTAATTTAAGTGTTTTGTAGTATGTTTGCCACCAGATTTGCAATTGGAGTAAACAAATCCTCTTTGAAAAGATAAAAAATAGTAAGCAAAGTTGAGCAATATGAGAGTTAAAGATTTGCCTTGGTAGCAAATCTGACTAAATTCTATAAATTTGAATCAGTGGTTTCAATAGACATTTGCTCCCAAGCAATTGTGAGCAAAATTATCAATATTTTTTTCGTTTGACGTCAATGCAAATTTATAGCAAATGAACAGCTTTGCTCAATTGCAAATGAGGAGTGTATTAAATGTAAAGGTACTTATTTCTATTGTAAGGAAATATGGTAGAAAAATGTTGCAAACAAATTCTTTTGTAACATGTTTACTTGTATTTGCAATAATAGTAAACATGCCACTTTTGCACGGAAAGCAAATCATTGACGAATGTGTGTGAAATTTTAAGGTTTACCTTGGCAGCAAATGCAAGGTAAATTTTATGCAAATGTCATATTTGCGTCACATTTGCCCGCAAATTCGACAGGAGTAAGCGCTTGAGTTTACCGTCACTTTACGGCTAGTTCAAATTTAGTTCAAATTTAGAGCTCCAAATCTGCACTACATTTGCACGCCGTGACAAACCCTAGTAAATCCATTTTTTCGTCCAGTGTAAGCCTCCTTCAAAGTGTTGGGAGCATATACGAGTATGCCTTGTGACATTTAGACTTTCAAGGCGGCATGCTGCGATCCACCTTCGACGTCTTTCCTTCTCACTCGGTCCAGGAGCGTACTGTTTGTTTTCGTCATTTGATGGGAAACAGTGGAAAGAAACATTTGAAACTTCGGGATATCTGACTGGGTCTTTTTTCTTTGCCTCGCTGTTGGTGCAGTTGTACGCACAACAGTGATGTTTGGGCATTTTTCACGCAAAGTCGCAGAAATGCCAACACAAACACTGCACGTCTCTTTAACTTTTCCCCGTATTAGCCTCGCATTCATGCTCAAGGGACTACTCGTCCCAGGACCGTCGGGGAATACGAATATTGTCTATTACAGCCGTCTCTTTTATTACCCGACCTGTTACAGTTCAATAATTATAATGCATACACAAACCAGTAACAAACTGAAACTTACCTTATTGTGATATGGATAGTTAAGCGTCGTGCTAATAATCTTACTGTGAATAACAGATTACTATAACAGCAGTTCCGTTTCCTTTAGATGGCCGTGTACTGTAGCTGCTTAATAAGCATCCTAATGTTTATTAAAATGTGACAAAATCTGAATACGACAATGGTGTTCCCATTTATTCAGATATTTGATTTTTTTTTCGTTCATTGTTCGTTAAGCAAACTCTATATGCACACTACTTCCTTACTATCCTTCCTTACTGGCTACATAATAAAAGTGATAAACTCTTCACAATTGTATAGCAATCAAATACGAGGAGGCCTTTCCATCTCAACAAGCGTTTTAGAGATATGAATCTGTCAGGCTTGTCATAAATAGAGTCATATGCCTCGCGGAGAGAGCAAATGTCTCCCCTATATTTTGCTCCTATTTAAGGTTACCGTATACCTTCGCGGGTGTCCTTCGCGAAAAAATATTACCGCGCTGTCTTAAATACAACCACTACAAATTATATATCAATGTCAAGGTTATAGAATGCTCTATTCGATAAAAATTGTTTCGCTTCAATTCTTCTTAATAGTAAGGCGAGCGCGACCTAAAAGCGCGAAACGACCGACGTCCCTTTGAGCGAATTTATCGGGTATCAAACTCAACCGAGTAAACAAAACTACTGTATTATATCATTCACAAGGCATCAATCATCAAAACCGTGTCAGGGATTTCCGTTTTTTTAAATTGATCCCCCGCAATGGCCATGGTAACGGTAAATTTTTGATCATCAAAATTGACAGAAAAATTGCGAAGCAACCAATAGAAATATCGAAAAAGCCTCACACGGTTTTGAAGATTAATGCCTTGTGATTGATATAATGCAGTAGTTTTCATTCTAAGGTCGAATTCCATACCCGATAAATTCGCTCAAAGAGACGTCGGTCGTTTTGGGGTTTTGGGACGCACTCTCTTTACGGTTAAAAAAAATCAAAGCGAAATAATTTTTACCGGATAATGCATTTCATTAGCTTTGTACTGATATATAGTTTGTGGTTGTTACATTTAAGACAGCGCGCAAATATTTTTTTTCGCGAAGGACACCCGCGAATGTATACGGTAACCTTAATATACCATTGATTTTTGTGTAAAAAAGTCCTTTTGCAACCCTTATTTATTGTAACTTAACTTAACTTAGAGAGATCTACGTACCAATTTTCGTTTCTCCAGCAATATTAGTTTTCCAGTACAGAACAAGTTAAAATACCATCCTGATGCTTTTAAAATTCATCTTGTGGCTATAACTGTGTTTTCTAATGAGGCGACGATATAGATTGATACATAGCTGCATGGAAAAACAGAGAATATTACAAACTTAAGACAATTTGAAGGAATATTCTGGAATATTTAGTTGTGACCCATTAAACGGAAGTTGCGTAACAGAGTAACGTCGTAAGATTTATTGCAATCGGAGACGCAAAAAATCGAGTACTCGAGGAGAGGAAGAGACACGACTGTATGGTGTTGAGATCAACGTGAATATAGGAGAAGTTTCGTTTAAAGTTGGTTGTAAGTTGACTTTGCCCCGCAAGTTCGGGAAAACCATCTTTTTTCTCTCTTTTCTTTAGTGCCACCAAAAATTACCGTGTTTCCTAAGGAAAAGACCGAACAAGATCTTGGAACAAATGTCACACTGACCTGCAATGCTACTGGTGATCCTCGACCTAACATTACTTGGACAAAAGATGACATTCCTGTCAGGACCTTTAATGTGTCTGGTCCTGTACTTCACCTGGTAAATGTACAAAGGAAGGATGCCGGAGTGTACAAATGCACTGCATTCAATGGATATGGCAGTAATGCCACTGCTGTGGGAGTGGTCAGCATAAAATGTGAGTACAAGCCATGAGTACAATGATTGTATGGGGACGAAAGTACGAGTCGAACTGAGCAGATCAATAATTTTTAGTTTTTAAATGGTAACAGGGCTGCGACACATACTTGAGCTGCGGGAGCTAGTGCCGAAACAGGATGTAGATAGTTGAAAAGTAGAGGTTATCAGTATTTGTGTAATTTTAAGTAAACACAAAATGAGTCCCCCACCTTCTCCCCACCCCCTCAAAAAATATAATAATAAGATAATAATAATAATAATCATAACAATAATAAAAATAATACACTTTTTGCTGTTCAGTTACGCAAAACCTACACTTATTTCCATCAACAGATGAAACCATACGGCAAGTCTACGTTCATTAGCACTTATATGAACTTCATTAACGCGAACGAATTTTCAATAACGCTATTTACATATGTATTAACATTTAATAGCGTCAACGCATGAACAATTGCACCTTTCGACAATCAAAGATAACAAATATACTTTCAATCTCGCACAATGGTTAATTATTAACACCAATAGAAAATCAAATGTATAGTATGACAATCAATGGAATATGAGTCATACAATAATACAGTTTGCATAGAGATGCACCGTCAGTTGCATCTTCATACAATCGTTTATTCAAAATGGTCAATCATTAACGTGAACTGACAAACGTGTGTGTTGTAATAATCAACTGAGGAAAAAGAAATTTTGTTTTTGTAATTATCCTTCAATTTTTTCATTATTAAAACATCTTGGAATGTACGTTTGCATAAATCTGTATCACTGTGCACATTTTGCAGCCGTGATAGTGCCAATGTTTCTCTGCAGGGCCTGAAGGTGAAACTGAGTGCGGAAATTGCCTAACGCAAATCCTTATTATGAATCATAATCATACATATGCAAATAGCGTTATTGAAAGTTCGTTCGCGCTAATGAAGTCCATAGAAGTGCTATTGAACCTAGATTTTTATGGGCTTCTGATATCTAGCGCAAATGAACAGTAAAAGGTGTAGTAATAAAAAACTTGATCAGGGTTCAACCCTGCGATCTCGTGAATACCGGTAGGATGTCCTTCCAGCGGTGCTAACGTGCTGTCCGCCAAGGGCAGGCAATATAATAGTTGGTTCATAAATACACGTGTTAGCAATAATTAATAGTTATTTTCAGAAATCGAGGTGAATTGTTGCAGAATATTTATCAAACTGCGAAGCAGCGAGGTAAATATTACTGAGGCCACTATTCATCGAGATTGAAGAGAATAGTTGTTTTAGTATATAGATGAATCAGCCTCAGCAGAGAGCTTAAGCAAACACGACGACGATGCCGAGGATAACACAGCAGGTGAAAAAGACTTACCGGACTTAATTTTGTACTTGCAGTTTTATTGTGTCGTTCATTTGCGCTATTTTTGTTTTTTTGTTCTGCCCTGGTCAACGTTTAGTAGTGGAAAACCCTCTTCGAAAAAGGTGAAAAAATTGAATCGACGCCAGCCATATTTCTGTAGCTTGGACACCATTTTATTTTTTCTCCAAACAAACACTTACTGGCCCGAGGATTACGCAAAAACCCCTACAGTATTTACCTCCTGAGAGGTTAATAGTGTTGAATATCCCAAGGTTGAGAGCCAACCAAATGCTAAGGTTACTTAGTTGGTAAATACTAATATGATGTATTTGCTCTGAAGTTAGAAACGAATTCGAATATTTAAGTTGACCTCCGCTGTATTATTGCAGATTGTTGAGACCTACATACATTTTCACAACCTGTTTTTAGTGGCTGTCTGTTAAGTTAACCAGACTGGTTTCTACTGTAACAGGCCTTGACTGTGATGTTGAAATAGTTGGAATTATCATAAGTCGTGCTTGGAAAGATGCTTATAGAAACAGAGATTCAACTGAGCTCAAGTATCTGTTGACTGATGTTACATCTGCGGTGAGGCTTGCTATCTATAATTCTTTAATTTTTACTAGTTCTTTTGGATTTTAGCTCATGAATGACGTAGTCATGCAATGAGCTGGAGGAATGGACCGCGAATTCACTCGATCACTCACTCCATTCTGTTAGACAATAAATTTATGCAATAAAAATTTGATTAAACGCTTCTTACCGAACCTCCCCTACAAGGTATTCTATATACCCAATGTTGTAGCGTTGCTATCTGGGCAAAAACTTTGCGGGTAGCACTGTGGCAGAAATTTGCTCAATCACACAAATAAATGCAAAATCATACAAAATGGCGTCAGCCTAGCGTGCCACCGCAGACGTATATATTTTCCCGCCGCGGCTTGTGTTCTTCTTGTTCAGAGCTGATCAAAGTACAGCTTTATAGAGTTCAAAAATGAAAGAATACTCAGATTTTTTTTGCACTTTGCACTTAACGTCACAGCTGCTACGAGCATTTCTTTAATAACAAGAGATCCGGCAAAAGACAAGACAAGTACTTTTCTTCTTCGTTGCTTGGTCTGATCTGCATCCAAACGGTACAAATACCCATTGAAGGGCATAAACAACCTGTGACCAACACAAGCATTATATCACCCTCGAACAGCGACTAACTCTCCCGTCTGCCCCTTAGATTCCTACCCTGTAAACTGAAACATCTAACAAGCCACTATGCTACTGAGGTTCAAAGATACTAGTCTTCAACGCTCCTTGTTGCCGTAATAATGGAAACCAATAATTCTACCAAATTAAACCCAAAATATGCAATTCCTTCTTTTTATTCGTTTTAGACAGTCTCTTCACAAATCCAATTCATTCATGAGCTGGCTCACAGCAGCCTTTGATTGTCTTTTAACTGTACTGTATAACAGACCATACTGGTTAATCTTCAATTCCCAACATAAGATCGCATGTTCTCCGTGTTCACTTTTTCCTGAGTTGCTTTTATTTCCTGCTCGTATGGCTTACTGTGAGCATACAATTTTTTTTTACACATTCCAGCCTCGTATAAATAGGGAGCAAACAATTATTGGATGAAGTTGAGCATATTACTAAGAATTACTAAAGTCGAGGTTTTTGTTATCTGCCAATTGGCCAAAGGCGAAATGTGAGCCGGATAGAACAAACCAGCAGGGCTTTGATATATCCCGCTATTATGCAAAAACAGATTCCAATATTTGTTTCATAATGAAGACATCTGAGTGCCTGTCAAAACGAGAATACGAACAAGAACCCAGAGGGCAGTGTACAGTAGTTGAATAATGTTAACAACTCTGTTTTAAAGCTGTTTTCCGTAGGCATGACCTCACTTCTACATGCATGAAAACTATCATCTGTAGACATTATGCAAAGAAGCAGTGCCAGCAGGAATTAGCTGGGAGTCTCTAGCCAATCAGAATTGAGAAAGTAATATAAATGTATAATAATTAGAATTAACTAGCGTCTATTTTTATTTCCTTCCTTGCTTTTGTTTTTGGTATAAGTGGAATACGCTTTCATTGTGTCAAAATCCCCTTCATTTTTCTATCGTAATGTATCAAAATCTGAATTATGATTTGTTAGACAGATCAGTAGAGTATTTCTACTTTCTAACTTCTTACCTTCACATGGATTTAGAAATGGCCATCTTTCCATGGATTAGAACCTTCACTTACAGGGTGCATTATTACCTGAGTTGATAAAGCATTTCTGTAGAGTACAATAAAACGATCCATTCAATGTTAAATACTAGTTACTACTAAAAATACCGGTAGTTTATTTCGGTTGAGTTAAATATCTAGATGCACATAATGATGTAGGTGAATTTATAACTAATTGATGTGTCACGACAAATATGAAAAACCACTAAAAAGCACTCTTTAGATGTGGCCAAAAAAATCTGCGGAAATGTACTTCCCAGACCTCGGGGAACATGTAGATTAGATTATAAAAAAAATAAAGAAAGTGAACTGAAGACTGACTGACATAGAATGACTAATATTTCCAGCACTTAAGCATTAAATAGTCCTATGACAATACCCAAGTCTCCATATGGCGCTGTCAGAGTACCAATTTCTGTCTACTTTAGTTCACTCCTTTGTCAATCCTGTCTCAGAAATTCCATATTACATGGCCTTCTATACGGTGCACCTTTTTGAATAAGAATCTTAGAAGTGCCTTTTTCTTGCAAGATTTCTGATTTTTTGAAGAATCTTAAATTAAACGAAGAAGACCATGACCTGCAGTGAGACCTTTAGACGGGATAAATGACAATAAGTCGATACTGTGGAGATGATTAGCTTGCCGAGCTCTAGATAAAGTACGTACTCACAGTGTGTTTTTCTAGTTTATAGCAAGTGTGTGTTGTGCCATGTATGCAGTAAACAATATCAGTACTCATTTTGATTGCTCGATTGCCCGGGCACTTTGTCTTTCACTTGCAGCTTTGGACTGTGTACTCACGATCATCCAAACCACTGTATAGACTAGTAATTGATGAATTCAGGTACAGGTATGTGAAATGTAACAAATGTATTATTGTATGTGCTTTCGACATTGCAAAGGAAAATCTATGTATATGTGTGTATTTGTGTGTGCGAATAGGCAAAAGCTAACGCATATTTAGTAGTTGTTCGCAATCCAAACCTATAATGACAGTGCAATGGCCTGTAAATCAATTAGTTATTTGCCCTGACTGAAGAGTTTTGTATAGTAGTCTTTTGTAATTGCAATACATTAAAAATCAGGCCGCATTATATAGTTTCCTGTTGTGTGAGTTTGCCCTTTTTGCTATGGTGAAACTGTAAGAACACGCAGAAGCCACTAAGGAAAGTTGCTTAATTTTTCAAGTTTATTAATATTGGTAAAAGGCATCGAAAGTCATTCAACGGTTAAGGAATTATTTGTGTGTCTCTGCGTCACTTCTATGCCGATGTATAGTCTAAGGATATAATACAAAGACATAATAAAATAATTTAAAAATGAATTATACAAAAATTATTGGATTATTGGATTTCGTTTTTGTGCTATTATCCCACCCAAAGTGAAGAGGCTGTGGATAAAACCCTTCGCGACATGTTGAATTCTTCACATTTTTATTTTTACGTTAATTAGCCTCATACAGTAACAGTTTATCTTCTTGTTATGTGTCTCTAGGTCTGGTAGTGTTATGGCTATTGTGGAGTTGCTATTTGGAAAAGGAACATCAGATCCTCTTGCACCCCTGAGATCTGAAATCCGTGATGGAAAACTTGGTGACATACCAGTTCTGAACACTCTTAACTTAAATTCAAGTATGTAAGAAGTGTAGAAATGTTGACTGTTGATGTACATGTACGATACGCTGTGCAGTTGGTGTTAAGGCTAATTCATTTCGAATTCAATCTTACTTTACCGGGCTTTGTGAATAGGGACTTAAAGATTATGGTACGGCTAGGCTGTAGTACGGTGGAGTTTACCGAGAAAGACTGGGGCGTTTACGCCGTACCTTCGCGCCAAATTTAAACATTAAGTTTGCGACTTCCCAGTACGGATCCGTGCGCAGAATCTGTCTCTCTGAACTCGATTTTTCTTCTCGAAAATTAGTTCACTTAAACAGGTTCTACGACCTTCTCTTGTGCTACTGCGAGAATTTAATCTCCGATGAAGAATATTTTATCTTGAGCGATTTATACCGCCCAAATTAGATTTACCTTACGACGAGTATCCTTTGTTTCATCTCGAAAGCATGTCAAATGATGAATATAATTTCATCATATAAACTCATCTGCCATTGCTTGCCCACGCTGCTACAAATCCCACCCATGTTCAAGTTTTCAGTGTTCAAAAACGACGGTACGCTAGTAAACAGCGAAGAATATTCTTATCAATTTTGAGACGTGCACAGCCCACGTTATGTCATTCACAAAAATAACAAATATTCTCATTGTTTTTCAGATAAAAGAGCATATTTTTACCTTTCAGCTATTTATCGCAGAAGAGACCATAAAATTCTTTCAATCAGATTGAACAACAAAATATGAATTTAATACACTAAAATCTCGTAGAAAGCTTCGAATGCTTAAATTTCGGCACTGACATTAATAGCCTCCTGCGCAGACGTCCTTAGGGCGAGAAACGCCCTAAGGACGTCTGCGCAGGAGGCTATGACATTAAAGGCAAAATGAAGAATATAACTTGATTTTTACCTCATGGTATGTATGTCATACCATGAGGTATAGTGATGGTTGGATTGGTCACTCCATTCCCGTTAGACAATTAATTTATGCACTTAATCTGCATTAAATGTGAATTAAACAGGTTTACTCCTGTCTCCCCTACTAGGTTTGGTTTTGTCCACAAAGGCGTGCAATTGTTCTCTGTTCACATATGTGGGAGGAGGGGGTAAGACAAAGCGGCAGCATATGTTTACAAAATGGCGTCTGTTGTGTCGAGCCCGACGCAAAGATTGTCAAGGCGGGTTTTCGTTCCTTTCACTCCATCTTTGATCAAAATACACTTTTGAAGATCTCGCGAACGACCAGGAAATGTGTTCAAGAATGCTCGAGTGGAAAGAAATGGGTTTTAAAGTCCCAAAAGTGACGCATGTCTCCAATTTGGACGACGAGTAATCGATCAGTCGTAGCAAGAGTGCACTAAATGAACTATTCATAATGAACGCTTTATGGTCTGGAAAGGACAGCACTTCATGGAAAAATTACAACATACCGTGAGGTAGCTCGAAGTAGCCTTTGATTACACAATGTTTATAATGAGCCCGAACATTGAGAACTTTCGATTCTGATGATTTTCTTTAAATCTATTTTCAACAGCAATAAAAGTTTATCGCAAAACTTAGCACTTACGACACTTATGTTATTATTCGGCGTATGGCTGAAGTAACTCGCAATCGTTCACGTTTTCTGTTAATATAACAAAGTAACAACTATCTAAGAACGGACGTTTTTGGTTTAGTACCTTATATCCGAGTTAGGTTGTTCAAACAGTACAAAACAAAGTTAAAAAAGGAAGAAAACAATGGACTTTTACTCGCGTAGTGAAGAGTACGCCAAAGGAAGCACTTTCCGCGTACTAGAAAGCAAGACTACGGCAGGAAAGCCATGCTAGTACGCGCGTCATGACGTCACCGGAAGTAATCTTCAACATCAACTGCCGTACTAGAGCTTAGGCGTACCATTTCTTAAAGTCCCTAATATCTGGAACCCTTCGGTGGATCAATAATAATAATAATAATGATAATAATAAAAATAAATAAATAAAATAATAATAATAATAATAATAATAATAATGCGCTCTTTTTCAGATTTTTGTGCTTAAGCATAGTTATGGCTTAAGTTAGAAAGGAAAGGGTAAGGGGGACTTAAATGTGTGAGACCAATGGGTAAATTTCCTATTCCTTAAAAGATGCATTGCCTCGAGTAATTTTGACACGTTGTTGTGGCTGCCTCACGTCACAACTCATTGCTACTTTCATATGGCTTCAAATTATGTGTGTGCATGATATAATCTCTACCCCCTACTACCCCGCTGAAAGATAAACACACGAGTTACCCTTCTTTAGCATTCTACCATTAGCTTGTATTTCATTTTTACCAATGTGTAACATTTAGATAGAGAAATTATATTTTGTTTTCCCATTAGCTACCCCGTCGTTTACAGCAGAATCTATGACGTCAATAACTACGGTCACAACAAGTAAGAATAACAGATGATTTCATTGCTTTTCCATAGATTAGCATAGGATATATTTACAACTTTCTTTTCAGCTTGGAGGTACATAGAGTAACATGATAATATTGTGCATTTTTTCCAGACATTCCTATGACGTCATTTACGAGTAAGACATGTGGTGAGTACAAGGGTGAAGAAAGGTGACTCGTTGCTAGGCAATATGTTTACGTTTTTGCCTAGTTTTGCTTAGTAAAATTTATCAAGTACTAATAAGAGCGTATTCTGAAAATTTTCAACCCAATAGATACTGCGTCGAAAAAAATACACTTAGTAACTTTCCATGCCATTTTGGTTGATTTTGTATGATTTAAAATTAAATCAAAACTATTCCAGAAATACAATGGCAAGTAAGATCATGCAATAATAGCAGAAAGTACTATTGTTCGCCATGCTGAGAGCAAATTGAGTCAACAATCAATATCTTCTATTTTAGAAACTTCTCTGTGGCTACCTCTGGCATAGCGCCTTACCTGAGCATTACTTTGTTGCTACCCATTTAAAAATTTACCGTTGCAGCTGTTTTTGTCAAATGGCAATTACCGAATTATAAAGGTGTCTTAGAAAATTGTTGAGAAGGAATGCCTTACCTAAGTAATAATCTGGAATTGTTTTGCAGAGTAGTTCTACCTGTTGCTTGGTTTTTTGTTTGTAACATTTCATGATGATTTCTAAAATGCAGTGCTGTTGTTAGCATTGGATGTAGATGGCTATTGACCATTATGCCATTTATATTAATTTTTTCTGTTACACTACAGCTGAAACCAAGATACTTTATGGCATCTTCCTGCCCATTGTCTGTCTACTTTTGCTGATCGTCGTTGTACTCTCTGTCCTACTTTGGAAAAGACACCGTACACGTGGTAATGCTTTCTATTTTAGGTGAACTGAAATTGCTATATATCTACGCTCTTTTCCTTAGCATGTAAACTTGTGATTTCAGGACAACTTCAATCAACATCGTAACAGTTGTTCAGGTAGAGCGAAGATTTCCTGCTTTTGCGAAAACGTCATTCTTGATCCAGGGACTGTGCAATTTAGGTTCCAGGAGAGTCACTATGATGTATTAAGTAAATGAGGGAGAATAGAACACAAAAAAGTAAAGGGAAACTAATGTTGAAGGGACAAGGGCAGTAAACCCTTGAAAAAAAAAATATATATAAACTAAGCCTAGTAAAAACAGGCTACTAATAAAGTGCTCACCGTACACCGGATTACATAGAGTGAATGGATGAGTCAAGTCAGTATACTGCTTGACTCATAACAACAACCATTGCAGTTAGCCAAGGAAACTGTCCCTCCTTAGAAGGCCTCCAGTTTTAAAAGAAAATTAAGCTAAGTCGTTTGGATTATCAAACAAATTAATTGATTAGTTGACATAAATCGTCAATGCACCACAACCTTGATTTCAGCACGGTTTTCCGCTTTCAAGCTGGAAAAGTGCCCTGGTATAGATGGAAGAGCTTAACATCGACATGTTTACACTTAAAAGTGTACCTAGAATTGCACACCAAATTCGTCAATGTTGGCCTTTGATCAGGACATGTGAGAACAGAGACAAACTAACTTCCGAGTTAGGACTTCGAGTTGGATTTTCGATTCGGATATTCGAGTAAGGATTTCGAGTTGGATTTTTGAGCTAGCTAGGATTTCGAGTTGGATTTTCGAGTAAGGATGTAGAGTTGTTTTTTTTTTCGATATGGTGAGTTGTAATCCAGCTGTAACAAATCGGCTAGTTTGTCCATAAACCCTTTCCTAGATTTCCAGGGCAATGCAGCCAACAAGTAGAAGAATTCCTGTAGGGATGCGGTTAGTGTTTTACCTTTTTATTCTGCGACATCAGTACTTGACTTTACTTGAATTCATTTCCCTTCGCCAGTAATAGGGACGATGAATGGTGAATGCGAGACTTTGCGAGACGGCGAGGCTAGCGTTTTTCTTTGCGAGCCCAAGATATTTTGACTTTTTATATTACGAGACCGAGACTTTTTGAAGGACCATTGACCACCCCTAGTAATATGCTCCTCATTTCAACAACACGCTCTGTAAGCGTTCACTCGGAATCCAATGTAATTCGTAAGTGGATGCAGGCATTGTAAACTTGGTTACTTAGTGAGCGGGTGTGTCTGAAACGAAGACGAAAAAACGAAGACCAAAGACCCACGACCCCCTGGTTTAAAACGAAGACCCAGTGGTCTAAAACCTTAGACCCACTGGTCTAAAACGAAAACCCACTGGTCTAAAACAAAGACCCACTGGTCTAAAAGCGAAGACCCACCCGTCTAAAATGAAGACAGTGGCTTATGCTTAGCGTGCGTATATCGAGTTATGGATGCACGTGGGAAGTTTGGTTAGCTAGAGAGAAGCGTAAGAGTTTGCACCTCCAGCAACTCTAACTTCTAAGTGCATCTGTAACTCGATATACGCATGGCTAAAAGCACGAACTAATTCTTTTATAACATAACGACAACACTTTAGGCGCTAAAACACGTTGTATTTGTGATTAATTGGCAACTACGTTGCAAGGTGTAAGGTGAAGAAAAAGCAAGGATCCTATTGGCTGGTTATAAACACGCCACAATCAGTTGAGCGAAAATGCTTTATCTCGGCTAGTTTGATAAATTTTCAAAGAAATATTCGCGTCTTCTAATAAGTGAAAATCTTGGCAAAAAAAGTCCAAATCCTCAATGGAAATGTCTACAAACAAAGTCACAGTTATAGTAAACAACTGGGTCGGTAAAAGTCAAACGGCTGAACAAGAGTAGATTGCTGAGAACGATGTTTCCATTGCCATGTACAGTGCACTTGTTGAAGAAGGACTCATGAAATTCGCAGTTGAGTGGTCACAGCACTGCTATTTTGAAGAACGGCACTACCATTGGAAGAAGACTATTTGCACACGTTCATCTTATATATCTTATATTGTTTACAGTCAAAAATATAATTACGAATGCAATACTAGGATAGACTGAACAACATTGTCGTTGACTCAAGACGATGTGCTACACAGCTGACAAAGTACGTTGTGTAAAACCACTGAAAAATTATTGGAAACCCCGCCAAAAAAGAATCCTGACCCTAAAATCCTACCGCGAAAATCCAACTCGAGAATGCAACTCGAGAATCCAACTCGAGAATCCAACTCGAGAATCCAACTCGAGAATCCAACTCGAGAATCCAACTCGAAAATCCAATTCACAAATCCAACTCGAAAGTCCAACTCGAAATCCTAACTCGGTAAATAGGCAAACTCGTGAGAAAAGGTTTACCGGTAAGGTAATGGTCATTCTCTGCACCGTAGAAGAAATGAAGCTTTCTGATTTTTCTTCCAGGTGAAGCTACTTATGTGAATGAACGGTAAGTATTCCAACTGGTTAATTAATTAGAAGTACGTTAAAATAAATGAATTTCTGTGTGCGTAAGATATTGGGAGAAGGTAAACTTAATTCTTTAGCTATCTGATATAGAGACAGCCCCAGTGCCGTTACTAAGACACCTGTCCGATCGTAAGTAGCAGGGAAGTCTGGAGTGTTACCTATCTCATTTAGAGTAGGAGGACAGTTTGACTATGCCATCTGTGCAATAGGTACTAGGAGGGATGCTTGACTATGGCAATGCAAACAATCTCATCTTGATTAAGAGAGTTTCCCTGACAATGTAATCTATCAGGTCTAGAGTGCATAGGAGCCTTTATAAGCGATCTATCTGTCTTGGAGTAGGAGGGTTTCTTAACTATACCGTGTTTATTATCCGGAGTGAAGAGTTTGCCTTGCCTTGATTATGTGATCACCCATGAAGCACTTAAACCATTCAGGAAATAGTAAGCCAAGATAGATTCAGTCTGCCGGAACTGGTTATACGAATTGATTAAAATAATAAATCATATATTCGCATGCCTTGCGGATAGGAATTCGCACGTGCACCCTAACGTGCAATATCGCAAAGATTGCACTGGCTTATGCTGCAAGAGTCAAATATTTAATTGCTAAACTGTTTCTGTTTCTGAAAAAAGAGACTTTGACTAAACGCCTTTGACTTTGCGTTCTTGTAAGTTATAGTCAGCGGTTGTCTTGACACACATTTTATTTTGACAGGAACTGGAATACAAATGATGGCTATGAGGTACGTTTCTCGGGTTTCTTTTTTTGTTTTCGTAAAAATGGTATTTCTCATTGTAACAGAGCTTTAGGTCTTTTTCGACCATCTCTTAAATCTATTCATTATTGAGTTGCGAATTGTTACTGTGGGAGGGCCTGAGTGCTTACTCTGAAGTGAACGGTCTCCCATAAGTTAGAGAGGTTATCATGATCAGCCAATGAACAATGATTTCCATATCAGAAGTTTCTTTGAGTGCGTTCCTTAATGCACATTATAGTACATACATTGGTATTTAAAATAAAGGTGGTAAATTCGTGTTGCAGGTTGAAGAAACGAAATTCAATGCTCCTTCGACACATGATAACACAGGAAATACTTTACTTGATGGAGATATATGTTTACACTTGCCAGAGCTGCCAACGTCCCTTAATTACAATGGCCTTGATCCGGGAACAAGGAGCTGGGAAGTGGAAAGGGACGCTGTTCAGATTACAAAAGTTATTGGGCAAGGTGCCTTTTCACAGGTTGCAAAAGCAGTCGCCTGGAATATTGCAGGCATTGCAGGAAAAACTACTGTTGCTGTTAAGATGTTAAAGAGTAAGGGAATATAAGTTAATACATTTTTGTACCGTGTTATATCTTCATTTTCGCTATATTGGATAAATTCGTCCTCTTGGGAAATAAGGAGATCACTGAGCCACTCAGTCATTGAAGGATTTTATGTCTTCATCCATATTATCGTCAGATCATCCACCGACTAACCCTGCGCACACTATACTGCAACCTCTATGACAGGAAAACACTTCACAAAAATGTTCCTTATAACTGTTTGCTCCGGCCTTCAACTACTTCTGTTTTGTAGCCTTGTTAACATGGGTGTGCCAACTGTGTCCCTCTTTCTTTATTTTCAAGGCTATATCATGTTCTTAACGAGCTGCTGCGAAGACATTCATGTTCCTTTTTCCTGTGGTATTTTATTTGAGTATTTGTCTCGTGGTGCTTGTCCAATCTTTTGCGAAGAGTGTTGCCTTTCCAATTCAATTTTTTGTTCATGCCCAACTTGCAATTTTTTTTTTTTTTTTTTACTTCCCTATAGCATCTCGTTGCTGACATTTTTTGGCCAAAATACCTTAAGTATTCCTGTAAAATTACTATTGTCTCAGCTTTGGATGGCAAGTGTTTTCTATTCGACATTGGTGTCGAAGACCTGTTTACTGGTGTTTGTTGACATTTTTTTTAGTTCTACATGTTTCTCAATGAATGGGTTAAATCCCTATTTTGCTTTTGATTTTCGTATTTCAAGATCTTGCTTTGCTCCTGCAGTTGTGCTAACTACACTTACTTAGTAAGTAAAAGACGTTACTTCCTCCACCTCCTCCGACCTTGAATCGTAAACAATTTTCTTTCTAGAAGATGCCCCTGACTCAGACAGAAAGGATCTGTTGTCAGAACTGGGATTGATGAAAACCTTGAGACCTCATCCTCATGTTATCAAGTTAATGGGATGCGTCACGGAGTCTGGTAAGTTGACTTCAAGTTCCGATCGTCGCAGAATTTGTTTTATTAGTATAACTATCTTAACAAAAAACGCTTTACTGAAGCGCCTTTTATTGGTTTAAAATGCCAGATGCATATTACTTGTTCAAGCAAGAAATAGTTATCTGGAAAACGAAATTACAGGCGAACAAATATCTTCTACGGCATCCTACGACACAGTATGGTGATTCGTAGTCGCTGTTAAAATCCTTAACGCTTTGCAAGCAACAAAGCCGATACAAAGAGAATAGAATCAATCGAAACTTAGCGAAAACATATTTTAAAGATGGTTGAAAGTTTTGAGTGACTTAAGCTCGCCATGGCCGAAATTTGTCAATCGCTGCTGATTGAGTGTAAACAGATTACTCAAGCCCTTATCCCTTTCGCCGAGATTCCTCTACCGGCTTCATCTCTTCCGGCCAGGCTTCTTTTTCCTTCCATTCAAGGACTCTTCTTTTTTTCTCGTTCCCCAAGCACATACTACGTTTTAACAGTAGACCGATTGAGAAGACAGCTACGTGCAACTGAAATCAGAATGTGCTTATGGAATAGAGCGACGCTTGCAGTTTTACCGCAGGTGTCAGTTCTGTTGACACTTTGTGATTAGAAACCATTTAAAACACTGCCATTGATTTTTCACCGTTGTCTATTTCTTTTCATCTTATAAAGTATTTTGCTTTGTTCTGGGCGCAGGCGTATTTGAGATTCGCTATCTTTTAAATCGGCAATCATCATGATCACTTCCACTTGATACAAAGCCCGGTTGAAAGCACGAAGTAAACCTCCAACATTTTTTCAGATCCCCTACTGGTTCTCATTGAATATGTGCCGTACGGTGATCTGCTGGGCTACTTGAGGAAGAGTCGAGGGCTCAATGACACATATTACAATGACCCGGATGTCAAGCCCCAAACAAGTTTGACGGCGGAGCAGCTTTTGAAGTTCGCCTGCCAGATTGCTGATGGAATGTGCTACTTATCTTCTAAAAAGGTTTTGTGGACAAATACTTTGTGGGTATTATTCCCCTTTTAAACATTAGTGTAAAGAAAGGCATGTCATTTAACATTTATTCCTTGGGCTCGCGTTGGGTTTGAGATGGTAAATAGTCAACCAGGCACATAGCTCCACGTTGGCTATTACCAATCTCAGATCTAATTGTGGCCCATAACGGACTTGGTACAGATCCTACTGTTTTCATTGAAGTGCCGTCGGTGAAACTTCCGTAGTTTTGCCTTGGCAATCAGTAAAAATGCCTAAGGCTCGAATTAAATTCTTCTTTGCTTATTTCTTCACTTGGCCTCGCCAAAAACGTACTCCTACACGGACTTGCAACCCAAGTTAAAAAATTTAATTATTTATTTATGTTGCGTATTGTTTATCAGAGCTTTGGGTACTTTGAAGGATGGGAGAGTTAGAATTCCTCTCTTTATTTCAAGGAGAACTTGAGACATTTACCCGAAATAACATTAAATCGAAGTTTGTATAGTTTACTTAGACGTTGCCGATACGATGTATTCCATTTGTTCTTGAATTCTTTTCGGTAGAAATCTTAGAAAAACCACTTTTTTTCCTCCATTCTCGCCATGTTCCGTATAAGGTCAGACTAAGGTATATGAGCTGATAACCGAGATTGAAAGGGCCAGTCAGAAGGCCAGCGAGGTTGAATATTCAATAATGAAAGTTATTGGCAAATAATGTCCGTTGCTTCTTGCTGGCTGAAAATATCCGGGAATTTTGTATAAACTTAGAGACGCCCTGTGCATTTATATCCGGTTGCTTCCATAGGGCCGTGAATCAAGTTTGCTGTATGTGTCTGCTACATTAAAATCAGAGATAGTTTCCAATAAGCTTGAGGAGATGTATTAACAGCGACTGACCTTATTGAGCGTATGAATGATCACTTGTCGTAACTGCAAAAGTTGATGCGAGTTAAGTCTCTTTGTTTAGATAATCCACCGGGACCTGGCTGCCAGAAATGTTCTTGTTGGCGAAGGAGAAAAGTGCAAAGTGACAGATTTTGGAATGTCAAGAGACGTACAGCAGGATGACATTTACACCAGGAAGAGCAGGGTAAGGCGTTCGAAACTGCCTCTTTCCATTTCAATTATTGGCACCGACTGCGATGTTATGTTAGAAATGAACAGACGAGGTCACCTGGGAATGAGAGAATTAAACACCGGTGAAAACTTTTCAGAAGGTGAAAATGCTGCGATTTGACTTTTAAGATATACAAAGTGTAATAGAGGTACCAAAGAAAAGCAGAGACAATTTTTTTACATTCAACAATGTATTTATTAAATATAAACTTTAAACTATAAAATTTTAACAGCTGACATCATCAAAATGGTAATCATGTAAAATATAATGTATAAAACTATTGTTAAATCAAATGTATAAAATTCCAATGCTTAGTATATAAAATACAAACTTTAAACTTTTAATGGTTATTATATGAAATATAATCTATATAAATAAAATGCTTTGTCGTAATGGTTGTTCGTATCGTTGAGCAAAGGACTCGATCAGGCAGATAGTTCAAAGAAATCGTCTCCTCGTCAGGTATAGATAAGTCTTCAAAAGCTTTTAGGTACATATCATCTCCTTCGATTAGAACTCTATCGATAGCGTCGGTCGACCATGTGATAATATCGCTCGAATTGTCACATAGCAAAGCTGAAAGACTCATAAAAGCACACTGTCTTCCTCTAGAAATATCGCTGAAACGATTATTACCTTGATGAATACTTCCACGATCGAAAAAAGTAGAATTTAGCATGATAAATTTCGTAACCTACCGAGTAAAAAGAACGCAGTTCCAAGAGAACCCTCGTGGTTGTGAGTTGGCTCATGTCTTTCGTAGGCTACCGCTGATTACATAATGACAAACACTGCATGCGCTCGTAAGTAATTTATGTATCCATGGTGATTAATTTATGCGGACATCGCGAAAAAAACCGACGAGCCTCTCTGCATTACTATCAGGCACCACAGGAAGCCCAACTTCGAGAATAGTTTCGAATAAAAGTTTAACATGTTACCTTAATTTGGGAAATAGCCTAACAGCCAGATAGCTAAACCAGTTAGGACCCTGATTAATTCTCCTTGAATTCTATAGCCAACATTATAACTATATTTCTATTGATAATTGATAAGGTCACCTCAAATTTCTTTCCGTAGAGTCAATCTTTAGTTATTCTGCTATACGATTTGGGTATACAGTTGATGGTATTACAAGGCGGGATAAATAAGGGACAGACTATGAGACGAACTATCGGTGTGTCGTGTTACTCGTTCCGTGTTTATACTAGACGAGCCTTCTAGACGGATTTCGAGAACGCGCGACGAAAGGGCTTGGGCCCTAGTGAAATCTTCAAGTCAACGGCAAATTTTAAAATGCCGGCAATGACTCAACTCCCGAAGCTTTTTATAGCAGAGATCTCATGTATATAACCACCACGAGTCCCATTGTACGGAATTGTTTCCCTTTTAAGGCAGAGATCTCATGTATATACCCACCGCGAGTCCCCTGTACGAATTTGAATGGTACCTTGACGTAATTGAGTGTTGTATTGAATAATTTAACATGTCTTACGTAGTTGGGGACTCGTGGTGGGTATATACATGAGATCTCTCCCCTTTTAATAGAGAAAAAAAATAGGTGCCAAAGAAGAACTACACTCTTTACTGAAAATGAATCATGAAATGTCAAAAAGGCGTTTTATGGGGGAATTAGGCCGCGAAACAGAAGTTGCTCAAGCAGCTGCTCTGTCCTCCATCTTGAATTCATAGTTTATTGAAAACAGCCGCTGGCTTCTTGTAACCGGGGGTAGTTTTCGTGGATATTTTGTCCTTTGCCCGCATTTATACACAGGGATGGATCATCCGTCTCGACGAGTTTATCCACGATGATTCGTCTGACAAGACGGACTAGCGCGATAGCTCGTCTGGACAGATGATCCGTCTGCTTGCCCATATTTATACACTGACAGATTGTCAGACGAGCTAACGTTCTCTTCCCAAGCTCGTCCGAGACGGATGATCGTCTCTAGCATAAATACGGCCAATGCGGCCAATGGAATAGCAAACCATTTAACTTCAATATTTTTTTGTAGTCCTAAAGTAAGACAACGCAGCAACGGTGATCTTTTCTTGTGTAAAGATAACATGTTATAGGCAAGTTTAAAGATTTTATAATTATTTACAGGCGAAAGCTTATCTGGTATTTTATTAATCTTCATAAACTAATACCTTGTAAAGAACATTTGTCTGCGCGAGCACTATAAGATAGAAAAAATTCTGTTCTGCGATTAGCTAAGCCGAGCAGGCAAGGTGGGGCGATAATGCCCGCTCGGGATTTGCAAGAGAGGTGAGATCAATGTCAGTACATGGGCAATCATCAGCACTAACTTGTTAACTTATTATAACTTGTTGGGTTAGTGGAGGGGTAGGTGCACAGTTGCCCAGATACTTGCATTGATTCGAGAGGTTTATGTTTTTATGCACAAAATTGGTTCGGTCCTGATAGATGGTTATTTGCCAAATTCTGTTATTGTGAATTATGGCTAACAAGACGCCCTTGAGGAGCGTTCACTCGGGCTTCGTATGCAGCGTTTTACTTGAGCATTTACCACGCGTAAATTGTATACGAAACTACATGCGGGATCCGTGTGGGGAATTTTCGTTATCGGTCACTCTAGTCCAACAGTTTAACGGTTATTTGTGCCAACAGTCAGTTTAATGACTCGTGTGAAACAAAACAATATTTTATTGGTGTGTGTACTGTCGCTCACACAAATCAGGAGTACGGTCATAATATACATACTTTATCTAGATCTGAATTGCTGTACTTTTATTGACACTGTAGGATCATTATGTTCATGTACATTACTCATATTGACAACTTTTTCTAGTAGCTCACAGTCATCAAGAGTATTCATCATGTCTTTCTTCTATCAAGCACATGCAACTCCGTGCATAGAGCAAACCAACATTTACGATCGCTTGTACAATAATAATAGTGATTGTGTACGCAATACCAAATCGTGCTTTACAAGTATTGAACCTAATGAAAACCATAGTTAGTACTCTACTATGATAAAAACCAATCACAGAAACAGGATATTTAACGGAAGAGCTAAGCTTACTATTCAAGTTGCTTTTGTCAGAATCCTTATCCAATTCATTGTTGCTAGCGCCACCTTCGAAGTTGTGTTAACGAGCATAACCGATTTGTTCAGCAAGTGATGTGTTCGTCTCAGTATCATAGTTTGTTGTTCAACCGGCTGTCACAGTTTTGGCAACTCAGTAACGTATGACTCATTTGTTTTCTCGTGAGAACTAGTATGAACTCTGCACATTTGGCTAGCTTTCAAGCTAAAGAATTGGTGGATCGACAACCTATTCCAACAACGCTCGAGATCATTTAGTGTGGGCCTATCGTTTGTATTTTTACAAAACGTTCTTCACATAGCAAAGCATTCTGTAAATTATGTTGTTTACGAAGAGCGAGCACATGAATTCGCCTTCTCATCGCCAGTTTCCACGGTCCACGCAAGGAACGCCTGGGACCATGACCTTCCTTTTGGTGACCAAAACGCTAGCATTTTATGACTCGGGCTCTCCTACGGAAGCCCGCGTAAAAACGCAAATAACCAGGCTAATAGTCAAGTCAAGTCAATTTTCATTTAACGTACACAGAATATTATGTACATAAAGTTATAATGATTTTACAATATTATTTAAACAAAATAGGAGAAGAAGGGAAAGTACGTTTTTTAATATGCTGTTATGATGTAGTCTGGGACACTTAAATAGTTAGTAAACTTATCGAGTAGGTGCCCCAAATTAATTACTTTACGAGTAAATGGAATAGAGTTAATAACATTTTTTTTGTTAAAACAGTATTACTTCTTGCACTAACTACTAACAGTATACTTGTTGAACATATTTGCAATTTCTTAATAATCAAATTAACAAAAATACGAATATAGGAAAATATCCAGTCACTTTCAAACGGATATAGCACTATAATTATGTACAAATATCCAGGCTTTTTGTTTTTGTAGGGTCGCCTCCCTGTAAAGTGGACAGCTTATGAGGCCCTATTGTATGGAAAGTACACTACACAGAGTGACATGTAAGTATTTATTACTTAGTGTCATTTCTTTAAACTTCCTTCAATGACGAACATGTTTCTAAGATCTCTCACAGTAGCCATTAAAATGCTGGCATGTTATGGATAAAAAATCTATAAATCAACGTGCGAAACATGACGAGGATGCGCCAAGTTTGTGAATCGTCCCGTAGTTTTTTTCGACACCCGCCATGCCTAATAGGAGGAAAATCAATATAATTTATAACATTGGTTAAAACGAAGAGGAATATAGGTAAAAAGTATAGGTATATTAAATATGACTAAATTTTACATTGATCGATTTCAGATCCAATCCATGGTTTTCAAGGCTTCGAATATGAGGCAGTACTAGCTTTTTTTAGTGAGAGTTTTAAGATAACTGCTTGTGGATGTACGAGGATATGAATGGTAAAGGATTTAAATATCGATGACTCACACTTCAAATGTAAATAAAATGTCAAAGGGAAGCTTAAGAGGAGCACATGACGTCAGAATGTTTTTATGACTGCATTCTCTTTATTTGTAGTTGGAGCTACGGCATTGTTCTTTACGAGATACTTACAGTGGGTGCGTAAGTCAATCGTTTTATTGTGTCTTTATCCAGTATCTTTGGATGTTATAATTGTAAAAACGCTCTTATTGATAGAGGCAGTTAATCCCACTAAACTATTAGTCGACAGGAATGTGTTGATGGTCTAAAACGGACGACTCTTATTGCTATGCAACACTCTGATCCCTTTGTGTCACTCACCATTTTATAGATATTTCTACAAAACACAATTCATCGTTTGCTTTACTTGCATATCGATTTGTTTTTCAATTTAAAGCCTTTTTTTGATTCGTTTGCAGCTGTATTATATATAGATTCCAGAAATACGATTCCCGCCATCTCGCAAAGGTTTTTTTTTTTTAAGAACTCGTAATGGTTTTTCTTATCAGGGCTTAGACCCCAATTGTTGTATTGTTCTTATTATTATATCATCATTATTATAATTTCTATTATTATTACTTTAATGCAGTTACAACTTTTGTATGCTATATACAAATAAACTAATATGAGTCCGCGCGTGAGCGTAGCCCGTTAACTGTAGTGATATATATAGATTTAAAATTTAAATTATATATAAAAATTAGCATCATAAATTAAATAGTGCTACGAAATAAATAAAAAATATGAACTATATAGAATCTCTAGAATCAAAAATGGTAGTTTTAAAAACCTTGAAATTCTGTCAAATATATATTTGGTCGGCTATCAATAATTTCCTTGATGGTTAATAGACCGGAAAATATTGAAGGAAGGAAGTTAATAAATGGGGAGCGATATTCATTGTTTATATTCCAACTTTAAACGCTCGAGAGATGTTCAGTGTTCGCCAGGCTACAGCCTTCTGCATGTTATGAAGAACTCCCTTACTCTTAATTCCGACCAACTCTTTCAGCTCTACTTCTAGGTCTCGGCACCATCCACTTAAGACATCCATTATGATATTATACTGTTTCACTTCATATCCTTGGTACTTCCTGCTTTAATTCCCTGCGAAGCGGTCCTTATTTCTTGGTCTTCTCCTCCTACTATTTCTCCCGATTTGTACTGAGCCATGGGCAACTCATCTCCAGCGTGATGACTCGGTTTGAAAAGTGGTTGATAATGCGCGCATCCACTCTGTTGGCTCCAACTTCTTGGTGCTCTGCGAATAGAGGGACATCCTAGAATGCTTGCGCGTTGTTGGACTCGTACACTGGTTTCGGTTTCAGTGACGAGTACCAAGGTGGCACTGATTCTACAAGGCCTAAGTCTTGCAACATCTCGAAGAAAAGGATCTTCAGGGCTGATTCATTATGTCGGGTAGTGTACTTCCGATATCATCGGAAATCGTTCAATCAGGTCTCGTCTTGCTAAAGTAAGCCTTTGCTCTTATTAATGACATATCCATTTTTAAACCTACCTTGGTTGTATTTCTGGTTGTATTTTCTTCCTCTACTGTTTCCTTTGCCTTCTTTGAGCAAGCAGTTGTTGTCTTTGCTGTGATGTCTGTTGCTATCGTTCCTGCCGTCGTTTCCGGCTCCATCTCTGTTTGGTCGAGTCACGCTTGCCTTGTGCTCATTTTTCTGGCATACAAATTTGCTCGGCGAACGATCTTTCGCTGTTCGTTGTTGTCTATATCTCGGCGATCATCTTGCTTGACGTTTTTCTAGGACGAGTGAAATATAAGTGAAATTATGCGCTCTGATTGGCTAATTTATCATGAAAAATTATGCGATAGAGCACGCGGCTGACTTCAGCATCTTTGTCAATCCGACAATTTTTTACTTTTTTCCCGCAATAATTGCGTAGAGAGACTTTGATATGGTACAAAATTTTCCCAACGAGAGAAAGATGATGCATGTACAGAATATATTCCGACTTTCAGGGTTGATTTTCAATGGCTTATAAGCCGTAGTTCTGAAGAACAAACCGCTACACGACTCACAACTCTAAGTTAGCTAGATATGGATAAGATTGTGTCTGAAAGGCACTCCAAAAGGACAAAGCAAACAGAAAACTGGTCTATTGCAACATTTAAAGGTATTCAGGAATATTCCAAGAAAATTAGTAAATATATTTAGGCAATAGTAATATGCATTCAGAAAATCGCTAAAATGAAAACGTCTATGCGAATACCGCGAGTCAAATTAACAAATGTCAACAAAAACATCAACACATGAATTCAGACAGAGCAGGAGCATTTATGTTTCCCAAACATAAATTTCCATATGTAACAGCATTGGTTATCGAAATAAATACAAAATATAACTTCTGTTGCGCTCGCATTTTTTCATAAGTTTAAAAAATGTAAAAACTTGATAATCCTTTCTACCGTTGTACACGTAAGCCGCATGAACACTCATTTCACAAGTGTAATATATTAAATGAAAACTTTTTACAGTTGAAATTCAACTGTCATGGACAACTAATCAGTTTTGCACTGGGCTAGCACGAATTAGTGGCCTATTAAGCAATACAAAATATAAACATCACTTAGTTTGGCGACAATTTCAAACAAGTTCCACAGCTTGTGCCTTAAAACTTTATTTTGTCTTTGGCTTAGTGTAAGAAACGAAAAATTCAAACACCTCAAGTGGGCATGTCTGTTGGTCAGTTGGATCAAAATGTGAGAAGACTTAAATGCTGAAGCAGAACACAAAGGGGCTATAACTATAGAAAATCAAGCTTAGTTGGTTTTCGCCACAGCATGGCGCGTCACCTAATTATAAGGGGCGAACCATTTGACTTTTGACAGTTGGTTATAAGATTTTGAAAAAAGTTTACTGCAGCCTCCCAAGCAAAGAAATAAAACCCATGCATGGCCAGGTCTGAGAAAAAAAGAATCATGCATGCATTGGGCAACCAAAAAAAATGTTAACATCGCATGGTTAATGAACTATTTAACGTCTCAATAACGATAATAATAATATACATGAAAAAACTACTCGATTCTTACTGGTTTAGAGCAGTGCAGTTCAAGTGTAACACCAGTGCAAAAAGTGTAACACCAGTGCAAATTACACATCGATATTCTGGATTATGATATTCTTTATTTTTAAACGAACCGCTTTCAGTTCGTAGCGTTATCAGCTGATCTTCATCAGCAAATCTGTAAATTAAGTGTCAAATCCGCGTCAAATGCTCACTTGCTGTCTGCAATAAGATCTTCCGGCACTTCCTCCAGGCGAATTTTTTCATGTTTATATTATTAATATTATGATTATCTTTACCAACAACAATACAAGTTTATTATATTCATAAAGCCACCTGAGCATTAATAAAGTTTATGGTGGATACTTTCGCTTCAGCCACTGAAATGAAAGAAAGAAAGACTGCATGTGCGAACAGTGCTAAAAGACGCGAAACATTACAAAACAAAAATGCAAATATCATAAGTACAAAAGCCGGGTAAAAAGAAAACCGGTACAAAAGTGTATGGTGACCATCAATGTTTTTCCTTGGAATAACTTTTGTCCGGCTTTTTAATACCGATTTGAAAAACTAAAGAGGCGCTGAAAAGAAAAGTTACCATTCAATAGTCGCTTCAAGCCGCCATAGAGGATTTACAAGTTCCTTTTGAACATGTATGAGCTGTCCTTTTCCTTGCTACGGCTACGAATTTTCTTCTCCAAGAAAAATGTTTCGCCTGCCGTTACAGTAAACTCACACTCATGGTACCCTTTCACAACATACTCTATCAATATCACATACATAGTCGGCCTGACACGCACGCTAAAAATGAAAGTATCCTCTTTCAAGACTTACTGATTAAGATCGATTGATAACAATCAATATAATCGATAGCGATTACGAGGATATGAATTGCGAGTATCGATTTTCATCGATTAATTGAGGCAATCAATAATAATCGATTAATCATTGTCTATTATATTGAGTATATCGATTTCCTTACGATGATCGATTTTCATCGATTAACTACGCGGGAAAAATAACATGATCTATCAATGTCCTTGACATTGAGAGCATTGCCGGGGGTCGGTGGGAGAAACCCAGATGGCCATAAGGTGATGATCATTGGTTTCGAAGAGGACAGAAGTTGCCATCTGTCCAACAATTTTGGCAGCAACTTTTGGTTACAATGCTTGACTGACGGGGCAGAGTTGATCACATTCCATTATTGTACTTATTAATGCCAAATCAGTTGACCTCAGAAATGTCTCATTAAATTATTTTATATCTAGGTGACAAATCTGTTTTGCACTCGTTATGTCTAATAGGTGGATCTCCTTATCCGGGAATAAGTGGCCATCAAATTGCTAGAAAACTTCAAGAAGGATACAGAATGCCAAAGCCACAGCACTTGGATGACAAACTGTGAGTTCTTGTTTTGTAGCCTTGCAGTGTTACTTTATTGATTACTTAAGCAGAAGACCTACAATGAGAGTTGCAGTGCTGATAAGTATCTTAGCAATGCATTGTAGAACTGTAAAACTGTTACAAGAGGAAACTAGGCGCACAGGTTTGACATGTGGCTTGGGCGACGGCCCTGAACGTGACCAGAATTATTATCTGCTTTGACCTAACTAGTGGAATATAGCGTACGATTATTGCTGGTTACATAACGCACAACCTTTGTACTTCGTGCGTTTCGTTAGGCAAGCGTAGACGCATTCATATAGAAGCCTTTCGTCGACTGAGGGATGTTTGAAAGAATGATCGACTAAATTAAAAGCTTGAAGAAAGTTCTCAACACAACATGCTGTTATTAAAGGACCAAAGTATTTAAAGCAATGTTTCAGATACGACATAAAAAGGCTGTAGGAGTCGGTATTTTAGAGGCAACTGGGATAGGTCTTACCCTTCCGTTATTGAGTTGTTTGATTTGATTTACACCGTATATCTTGAATTCTCTGAGCTATCATTTGTTTGATATTAGATATAAGGTGATGATTCAGTGCTGGCAACAAAATCCCAACGACAGACCGACCTTTGCTAAACTCAAAGAAATAATGAATGTAATGGAGAGAAGTCACAAGGTTTGTGGGAATATACCTTCTGATCAGTCGTATACTTGTTTAACTCCACCCTTATTGCGCTTTATTGTTTTAAACTTAATTATAATTTATCAATCAGTTTAAACGTACTAATCGCTTTATGTTCCCACTTTGCTTTTTGATTATACGTATATGGTAAAGTATTCCAAGCATTTCTGTAAGAATATATTGGCCCAATTCCTTTAACGAGCTATTGCGCGACATTTACGGTGTTCCATTTTGTGCTTGACTGAACAGGAGCTAAATGAATGATTTCATTTTCGAGTGGTAGGTAAAAATCAAATAGATGCGATGAGTAACCGCATTATAAGTGGTAAGTGTAAAACGCAGACTCCGGACAGCAGACTGCAGAGAGATTAGGGGTAAAATGAAGACCGAAGTAAAAGTAACGAAGTAAGAGTGGCAGTCCCTTGTCACGTCACGAGTAGCAAACGTAACTTTGCTGAGGTATTGATTGATTAAATCTGAAGGTCGAGATGTTTAATGTGGTTAGAATACCCGTGTTCCATAATTCTGGCAAATCCAGTGACGAAACTTAACTATCATCAAGGAGAAGCTACTTACAAGATCCCTTTGCCTCGTTCGCACTCAAACTACATCAATGAACAAAGAAAAAACATTCCCGATCATGAAAGGTCATGAAAGCTACACAAATTGTCTACCCTTGTTCAAGTGCTTCAGCAACAATCGGTCTAGTACTGAGAATTTCCTAACGGTTCTGAACTAGGTTCTGAGCAATTCTAGAATGTTTATTTTAAGTGTTCGCCACATGAATACTGAAAGATAAGAATTTTACGTATTAGTGTGATGTAGTTTCCTTTCCAGTCCTCCTCTTGTTAAGGGTGACAGTGTCGCGTGACGACATCAGACGACGACGCCTACGACAGCGACTGCGAAGATTTCCTTACTTTACCTCTGTTTATCTCTATTCTGCATTTTATCCCCGGTCTGCAATGCGCAGTCTGCATTTTACCCTTAGACTGATTTTTACCTCTGGTCTGCAGTCTCCACTCCGCAGTGCGCAGTCTCCGTCTTACACTGACCGCCTTATCAGATGATTTTTCCTCGGGATGTCACAGGCAAATTTGGAGAATTGAAATCTGCGTTGTACTGATATGAGTCAAACCTAGAACCCATCATTTGTTTCAGTTCAGACGTCAGTACCAATTATTGAGGTTTATGGGACAAGCATCCTCCATATTACTAGGATCTGTATGTCAACGCGAATAAGCTGTGAAGTAATTAAGATGTTTTCGAGTTTACCTGTGTTCTCCACATATTCTGTTTATGTAACACAGTAACAACATTTAAAGGTGTGCTAAAAAGTGTTTTTCAATTTTTTGCAGACTTACGTGAACCTTGCAGTGTACAATAACAGTTTGTACGCCAATTTGGAAAACCTAACAGAGAGATAAATCTGCCTTAACATTCTTCAAAATGAGGACTATGCGAAGTGAGGAAGATAACAGTTTTGCTGCTGTACGTCTTGTACAAACATGCAAAGCGGCCACTAAAATGTAAATAGTGGACCTTTGGCTTTATAAGGTCCATTAAAGTGTATTTAAGATTATTTTAAGTACACTTGTGATTGCATCAGACGTTGTGACTAAACAAGAAGTTTAGTTTCTAACTGCTATTAGTAAAAATCTGCTAGTATACCAATGCAAATGCCGCAATCTGATTGGTTGAGCTATTGCACCCTATTAGCCATTAGAATGCAACAATTGATTGAAGATCGTTTTCAAAATGGCGACGTCTTTGCGCTTTAGCGAATTTTCGCAGGAAGACTTAGTATTTTAGTTTTTTTTTTTCACCGACACATGATTCGTTTATTATGATTTTTACTAGTGAAGAACAATTAGATTATTTGCTCTCGATTTCCTTCGGCCTCATTAGGTATCATCCCTTAGAAATCTCGAGCTCATAATCTAATTGTTATTGATATGTAAGAGTTAAGGCCTTCCGTGACTATAACCTCACGTAGTACTAGTGTGCCACTACGAAACAAAAGCACCACTTAATACGACAATAAAACGTGGATCTTGGAGAGTGTTTTTTCCGTAGTCTACGAAGCAACCTTCAATGACCATTCTTTTAAGTTTTCTATAGGACGCGGTGTACGACCGTAAAATTAACGTAAAAATACCAGAACAAACACTTGCTGCATTTATAAAAAAAATCAAGAGATCCGACAGAAACTGTCGATAAAATTACAGGAATGTAAATAGATTTTGAGCCCTCTCATTATGGAACGCACCACTTTACTTCCTTAGCTTTAACACCCCATTAGTCCCTAAACGGTTTCTTGTTCTGTTGGCCTTATCAATCCAGAGTAAAAGCGGTCGGTTCTGACGGGGGCACCGACCAACCTCGTTCCCAGAAAGAAATCCGCCATTTGTACTTCTAGGGAAAAGCGCTGGGAACGAGGTTGGGGCACCGACATCCACATATCGCTCAACTTGGGAGTTCGGCAGAAGCAAGACGCAGCCGCGAAAGCCTGCCAACTTGGCTGCCTCATTATTACGTGAAAACGTCAGAGTTTTTTGGGGGCAGAACATTTCTAACTTAACATATTAAGGCAGATGTTTTAAAAAAAATAAATGGAAACAAGGTTTATTAAAAAATGGCTTGTGCACGTAGAATGGAGAGAGGTATCTTAGCAAAGCGTATTATATACTACATCACCATGCCAATGGCAATGTATTTAACCGGCCATAATAACAGAAATTAATGCTTATTACTGAAATTTTTAGAGAATTAAAGAAAGACAAAAGCTGTGATGTACATTTGAAGGCCAGGTTTTGATTTTGATTTTCCATTGTATTGATAGAGGAAAAACTTCAGTTGCATTTTGTGTCAGGTATCCTTTTCTGCAATAAACAAACATTCTCCCTGTGCTTCTCGAGTTATCTCCATCATAGTAGCCAGCTGGTACTCTCAAACATTCAGGAAGAGAAGTAAAGTTGGTATTAGAAATATTATAGTGATGCTTGTAATCTTAAATCGTTAGAAACAAAATAGAGGATACCACAATAGCTCCGCAAGCGTGTGGATTTTTAACAGCTTGACCACAGGCCACAATATATTCAATTTTGATGTGTTAGGGGTAGGAATTATATTGCCACGGCACAGCTACTCAGTTAATCATAAAAATTTAATTTTGCTTGGTTATGATTGGTTTAAAGAACTCCTATTCTCGATTAATTCACTTGCCAATTTGTTGTTGGACAGTTTGTTATCATACATTTATTTATAGGACAGTTTGCTATCGAACAGTTCAATAAGCGAGTCACATTCAAAGTTGTAGTTTAAATCACCCAATCACATTCAAAGTTGTAGTTTAAATCAACCAATCACAATCTTGGTTTCCATCACAATACAAGCAATGACAATGACAGTGTTTTAGAAGACAGTGGTGATCCTATGACACAAATGAATATGCTAACAATCCAGACGATTTCCTTCCTTGATATGTTGTCATATTTGTATGAAGCTCAGCCCTCCAAAACATGGCTTATCCCTTCACAACAACTGCAAACAGAGGAAACATCCAACCGACTGAAATACCACCGAGCTGGTAACCTTTGTAATGTCTGTGATCAGAAAGACATGTTCATTGAAAATACCAATTGTCATGGGTGGCTTTTCTTCTTCTTCCTCTTCTCTATATTTACCTTTGCCCAAAGACTGGCTTCTCAAAGCAAGGACAACCTCTCTATTGACTTCACACACGCGATAATCTCTTAATCAAAGTAATCGGGATATGTCGGACTTTACCCGATCCGATTACCCGATGCAAAGAATTCGTTTGCAAGCTTTCTAGTCGCTCTCATGTGGTCGTTTCTAGCACCGCGGTGAATGGCTAAATACCCAAATACGCAGAGACTATCATGAAAAGTATCCAGGGATATCAGACCTTTCTTTTTTCTCAACCAATCAGTCCGGCAGACGCCCTCACATCGCACAGGATCGTTCTAAAAAGACTGGGAAAGGGCAAGGCTACTCCAAAAACGAGAGAATTTATAGCTAGCAATCCATCGAAGCGGGCGAAACTACATTATTCTCATGAAGTACACCGCTGCCCTCCTACAGCTAACCGTTTTTCTTGACTTTTTGCCGTGATTATTTCCATTTTGCCGCGAGTTCATTTTCTTTTGCCGTGAGTAGGGGTGGATCCAGAGTAATTTAAGTGATTTCCAGAAATCACTCAAATGTTTCGGAACCTGCGTTTGTTATTTCTTGGGTTCTTTCTTGTAGCTCAAGAAATCAATTATCCTTCTTGTTGTAGTGTTTATTATGAAACAAAACAAAGAAAAAAAGCGTCGACTCTCGTTGTACCGTCGATTACA
Source organism: Ricordea florida (assembly GCA_949710005.1). Classification (NCBI taxonomy): domain Eukaryota; kingdom Metazoa; phylum Cnidaria; class Anthozoa; order Corallimorpharia; family Ricordeidae; genus Ricordea; species Ricordea florida. The sequence goes on along the minus strand of OX453274.1, from coordinate 28,277,961 downwards.
TAGCAAACCCAGTCCTTCAAATGGTTCGAGGCGTTCCAGTTTGTCGGAAGGAGGACTGTTTTCCGTATGATGTTGGCTTGTATGATTCGGACCAGGACAAGTTCAAGTTCATAGAGAATGTGTAGAAACCAGGTGAGCTATTTGACTTCCCAGCGTCAGTGGATTGTTCGAATTCTAGCGTCATTTTGTGTGGAACTGGCTGAAAAGATTTTCTTACAGGTCCTTACTTCATTATGCATGCTGTAGCCGCAAGGTTTCGTTCTCAGAAATGTTTGCCCGCGCACTTCCCAAGACGACATCATGCATAATGAAGTAGGGACCTGTGCGGAAATCTTACCCAGTGTGGGCAAAATACGCCGGAATAAACTAGACAAATTGTACAAGTCTCTACTCACACTTGGGGTTCTTTCCTCGTGTACCTGTACACAAGAGCTGATACAATAAACCAAACAATACATTACAGCTAACCAATGTCTCCTAAACAAAGAGAATACAATGGTTATTCCCTCGTGTACCGGTATACCAGGACAGAACCCACACTTTGGACGTCCGCAATTTCACGTTTTACCAACCACGCGAGCGGAAAATGTGACATGCATAATGTTGCAGTGATCGCAATGGAGAATTTTGTGAGAAATGAAGCGGTCCCAATTGATCAGCAGATCAACAACTTACTTCAACAGCAAATCAATAGAAATTGCGAAATTCCGAAACCCCTTTTTAAAACAATAATTTTAAAATAATAATGTGTATCGAGCAAGGTGGATTGATGGTATGGACTGAATCGTCTAGCTTCTCCACCCAGTTGTGGCTTTTCAATGAACAGAAATGCTCCTAGCCATGGGAACTGGAATCAAAACAGTAGAAATGATGCACAAGCCTTAATTAATGCAATCACATTTTTCTTTATTGTTACTCTTGTTATTGTGAGACACATCTTAGACTTTAACAGACCACTCACAGTTAAGCTACAAAAGAAAGCAATGGATCTTTTCAAAGCCAAAGAGGAAATTATTCTGTTAATGTCAGCATTAACAGATATGCCTTTCTGAGGAGGTGCTGTTAATGTGTCTGAATGGCTTAAAGTGCTCTCAGAATGCAGGAAAATTGCATTCTGACAGCACTAAATTTAAAATTTTCTTGATGGGGGGGGGGGGGGGGGGCATGTCCCCGAACAACCCAGTCAAGTTGGGGCAAATCACTCATGTAAAATCCTGGATCCACCCCTGCATACCTCTTATCCGGGATTAACAAAGGGTCAATTTCACTGAAAGAAATCTTCTCTAACTAACGCTTTATTACGTGAGGATCGAGCGTGTTTGTATAATCAGTGGCTATTCCACCATGATGAAGAAACTGGAAGAACATCAATATGGCAACTGAAATTACCCACGAGATTAGTGACGTTATGTGAAAACTCTCTACATACATATATAATTAAAGACGCTCAAAGAGCGCATGTGGTCACTCCTTATGGGAGGTTTTATGGAATCTTTTTGTTGCGTCAAAATTGAATCGATATCCGGTTGGAGGTGGAAATAATTTATTAGACATTCATCCAATGAGCATTAAGTCTGGGTCACGAGTGAATTTGTAAACCAAGATACAACATAAGCACGAGTGTTATAACGGATAGATGATGGCTGTCAGTTTCCACACTCATGCATATTAGTAGTTGGAAAAGGCCGTTTCTGGGCCAATTTGATTTTCGATCGATTTTTTTTGCGAAATCGTGGTTTTGGGTGTGGTCGATTTTGTCGGATGGGTGTGGTCAAAAAAGTTTGTGCATAATGAATTGGGTCGAGTCGAGTTTGACTTGGTTGATTTTCGATTTTTTCGTTTGGATCGTCGATGTCCTTTTGGGGGTGGGGTGGGGGCCGAATTGTTAAAGTGGGATTTTAGGTCGAGGGTTGCACCGATTGGCATACGCAAACGAAATGTCAAACGGAATGGCTTACATGGATGACATTAAAATGCCAACGTTAATCAGCTTTCTCTATGACAACGTGGACCGTTTAGGAGTTTATGATTTTCTAGAAAAGAACAAATCAAGTATATTACGTAGGGTGACTAGTTTCAACCAGTGTTTGGTCGGGAAGGTTAGTCTTACATTTACCATGGCTTATTTTCCTATTGACGACAACGAGATTGTTTGTGAATTTTCGAAAGACTCTGACAAGTTGTGTGTCAAGGACATCGCCGAGGACTTATGTAAGGGCGCGGAAGATTTAACTCTGTTTGGTATGATGGACGTTGACCTTGAACGGCCATATTCTGTCGATGACCTTCTTATCGGAGATCTCGTAGTTAACGTCTACATAAGTTTCAAAGACGAGTTGTTGCATGAGGCTTGGAAGGGCCAGCACAGACGTATTTTCCGAAATGAAATTTGGGCAGAACTAATGTCTGTTGCATGGCACCCAAGTAGGTTTGTATACTGGTGTCTTGATTTGGAAGAGTTTCAAGAGGTGAAGGATCGTTGGGGGACTCATTGGTAATCATGCATGATATTTTTGTAACATGGATCGTGTTACAAAAAGTTGTATTAGAGGGGTCTGGTGAGAGTAGTAGCTTACATTCACGATGGGCAAGGTTAAGAACAAGATCGTCAAGAAGCGGACAAAGTCAGACAGAAAAATAGCAAGAGGACTGGCTGTGGGACAGAGAACTATGCGTAGGGAAATCAAATCATTGAACAAGATAAGGAATGAAGAAGCTATTAAATGGCGTGATTCTACGATAAGCGACAGAATGGACAGATTAGGGATACAAGAATTTGTTCGTTTGTATTCATCACATGCTGCTAATGCTGTGTATTTCATATGTAGACATTATTATAGATACTATACGTTTTTGCTTGGACCAGTCCAATGTGAGTACATTTGTTATAATCATTTGTTGGTCCATCAAAAGGTGTTTCATACTTGCATCAAGGAAGAACTATTGTATGAATCCAATAGAAGAATCCACAAACGTACTTTCTACAGAGATCTATATGATGATCTGATGCCTGTGGCGTGGCATCCAGATAGGTTTCTGGATTGGTGTATTGACATTGAAGAGTTGAAGTGTTTGAAAGAGCTCTGGGGAATTGGGGGTTAAAAGTGTAACTGATGGTCGATGGTTGTACTGTGGCGGTATATACACAATGGATTGTGTTCAAGTGAAATCAAGAAAACGTTGTCCACATGGCAGATGGAAGTATTATTGTAAAGAGTGCGGTGGTGCAGGTATATGTCAGCATGGTAGGCAAAAGTATCAATGTAAAGACTGTGGCGGTGCAGGTATCTGCCTACATGAGAGACAAAAATATAAATGTAAAGTGTGTAGCCCTCATTGTTATTGTAAACATGGTAGAATTAAGACTAATAATAAGAAGTGGATGTGCCATTTGTGTAGTGGAGAGTATGTTTGTCGTCATGTTAAGCTACGAAAGGATTGTGAAGAGTGTGGGCCTTTGTGATGTATCCAAAGACATTTGTAACACGATCCATGTTACAAAAGTTCACTTAATCATTAGACATAAACGACTATAACCTCTCTCTTGTATTTCCTAGCCAACTTAATAGCGGATTTGGTACCTGGCGAGTAAATACAAGAAGGCAAGGCCAATACATGCGTCGCACATTCCATGATCACTCTATTGCGAATTGGCCCAGCCGCCTTGCCATAATAGTCCCATTGAGGTTCAAACGCTTTGAATGGGATCTCCTTTTCAATGGCAAAATCTCTGGCTAGTTCATCAACTCCTTCTGCACCCCCAGACACAATCAATTGTATGTCTGAGAGATCCAGCTTCCATTTCTTGAGGGCTTTACGTATTTGCTCTTTCAAGAAGGACATGTCATTGAAGTACCTACTGCCAACGATTGCCAATGATGCCATGATTTGCGAGGCCTTGATCTATGGTTTGGCAATTTCAATTTTTATCTGAAGAGCATCCAAGCGGCAATTCCAACTCCAACGATTAACAGAATCAGGTTGGTTTCATGATTGGTATTTGTTTCTTCTTTGATTTCAGGGCGAGGATGAATCGTTGGTGTTGTTGTTGAACGTTTAGTCTCTACAATTGCGTGTGGCAACTTGACCTTTGAAGACCCCAGGTTATGGCTGATCCCCACAGTCTTAGTCTCTAGGTTTATGTTTGTGTTGACACCAAATTTCATCTCATCAGTGGCCTTCATGAGGTTGTTGTTATACCCGACCACACTCTCAGTGTTCATGATCATGTTACTGGGCATCAACCACACTCCAGGAGCAATGGCTAAATCAAGCCTTAATTTAGCCTCTTGAGTGGCCAGTTGGTACCTTTGGATTGAACTCGAAATGTCGTTCTCGATCACACTACTCTCAAACAGGGCCAAGAATTCTTGTTGAGTTTCGATCGCCCCACCACCAGTGCCCACAATCGAGTTTCTAGTGTTGACTTGAGCTCCCAATATGCAGTAAACAAAGGCTTCAGCAGACCGATTCAACCTGCCAAGTCCAGCTTTAGTGAGTCCATAGCCACTCGTTGGTATGAACCAAGCATACTTGTAATCAGCAAAGTCATCATTACGAATGAATGAGATGAGATCACCCTTTTCCTTTTTACCCCCATCATCAGCGAATTTGCCACCTTCACCAGGCCATTGGTCAGCTCCATCGTCATAGTTTCTTACCATATGGACGTTTTGGTATCCTCCACCTACTCCATGGTATCCAGCCCCATAATCGATGAATATGTCACCCAAACCCTCGTTTCGTCCACCTTTCCATCTGAAGTCAGAGTTGTTTGAGATGCCAAATTCAGCGCACAATCGTTGATAAGCGACCTTGCTGTAAGGGTTGTTGTTGATTACAAAGGGCTGCTCATCAGGCAGTGGAAGGCTCAGTTCATACAATATTCGTCTTATGGTGAAGTACACATGAAACTTGATGAAGCTATTCACGACTTTAGGGTAGTTGAGGCTCTCGAAGGGGCTAATCCCACAGCCAGAGGTCGCACACCACACTGCAAAGTTCAGTTGTTGTGGCCAGTAGTTCATGTCGGGGGCGTTCAACCACTTTCGACTTTGTTTCCCAAACTTGAAAGTTACAACTTGGGAGGTGAAAACATTACGCATCTTGGCGGTGAATTTCTTCGTATTGGACACGTATATGTCCAGCGAGGTCAGCATACTTGTGGTGTTACTGGTGGGGCTGTCAAAGTCAACGGCGGGTATCGGGTAGTATCGTTTGGTCACGGTTAGGCTTGGCGGGAATGAGTTCAATGCGGCCAGTCCAAGATCAACCCAGAGTCGCGATTTCAAACTTGGTTGCATCCCATCAGTCCATGTCTTGCCAGTGGGGTCATCATAGGACATGACTGTCATACTGTTATCTTTCCATCTAACGTACCCCCCATATTGATCGTTCACAAATTTGAATTGGTCAAGGTTGGCCTTTGGATACTTGTTTTTGAAGTCATCGAGTAAGCCCATCTTCTATCCAGAATTTGGGTAGAAGGGTTCAAACGTTTAAGCCATTAGAGGCATATGATTAATCAAGAAGGAATGACGTCATGACACGAACAACTTCAATCACAGCACACACCGTCAAAACTTTTATTCCAAAATTTAATGTGTATTTTATTTTTTCAACGTCTTCTTCTGCTCTTTCAACACTTTCTTCCAGTCTTTCAACATTTTCTTCTGCTTTTGCCAAATCACACTCCAATTGATCTTTAGTTTGACTGTTTTCCATGGTTGTGTTACTAGTATATCAACTTTTTAAGTCTATTTAGTCTAGTATTTGTTTTGCTCGTATATGATAGTTATGGTCCTCCTTTTAGTTCTTTGAGGATTTCTTCGCGTACTCTCTGCCTCAGCACCAATGGGTCCTCTCCACTCACATTTTTTTGAGCCTTAGCCCGTATCTCAGCCTTGAGCTTTTCGAATTTCTTGAGTTCGTCCATGATCAACGAGAATTCTGAGTCAGAGATCGTATTGTCACGAAGGGCTTTGGACACCAGGTCTTCAATGGTGTTTATCTTGGATCTGGCCAGTGTGATGGTGTTTTGGTGTTTCACAGCTTTCTGGGACAGTCTCTTGGATATCTGTTGACACGCTATGGATGCGCACACAAACACACCACTCACCACACCCAATGGTACAGATGCGACGATTCCGACACCACTAAGCGATGTGCCCAATCCACCAGCCGCCAAGACGCAAGACAGTATACCACAGGTCGAGCTTACATTCATGAGTGTGCCCTTGGATCGGTTGTATTTTTTGAGTACTGTCTCGTAGTGGTTTAATTCAGACTTTAGCTTGTTCAAGGCATCACAACATTGTTGAAGCCTGAATGATGGTCCATCAATGGGAGGAGGTGCAGTGGCCTCTAAGTTGGGGTAAATCGGCTTATATGCATCCATTTTGGAGTGAACATCACTTACTTTTAAGATGTTATCTGAATCGTAAACTGAATGTGATGGGAGAACCCTTCAGATCAAGTTTCTTCCATCCAATGTCGAGGATGCTTAAATCGAAGTGGGTTAGGAGACTCTCATGGTCTTGGACTGGCATGGCCGGGTAATCCTGTGATGGTATGTTGGCAAGGAGGTGGGAAGGCGAGAGTTTCACGAGTTCGCCATACTTAGTCTCATTCACATATGACGACTTATTGTCCACTAGACTACACAAAAGTCTCAGCGGATCCTTAATCTGTATGTTTATGGGGTACGGCTTTCCAGGGGTTACGGTTTCAGGCACCCCAAGAGCAACTTGGAGACCTCTTGTGAGTTTAATGTTGAACGTCTTGTTTGAATACAGGTAATCAACGGTGTCAGTCTCAATGATCGACAGCTTGGCGTTATCCGTATCGTTCAGAAGGATTGCGTGTATGCCACGTAGAGAGTATGTACCGGGTGGGATTATTATGATGGGTCGATTATCCTCCTTGAGAAAGCCCTGTCGATCTTTGAAGTTTACCAATCGTTTGGGTACAATACAGTCGAGGAGTTGGATCTCCCGAACCTCTTCCAATGGGGGATCCAAATACACCCTGGCTTCAGATTCGTACATAGTAATGCTCAGCATGTTGTTTGATTACTTCTTCGTCATCTTTAAACTTCTATAGTCAGCCTCTGAGAGGAATCGAGTTTTGATGATGCCACAGCTGGAACATTTACACTTCATCATCGGCCTTCCTTTGGCTGTTTTGGCAAAGGTTTCACTACCAGGTACACAATCAGTCAGCTTTTTCTCTTTGACACAGTAGCTCTTCATTTGATTCATGTACGTTTCCTTTTTAACTCTTCTATGAAGTAAAGCACAACCGCCATTATTAACAGCCAAGCATGTTTCCCCAGGAATGAGACGACCTCCCCAGCAGTCTTGAACAGAAAGCTTACAATAGCGCCCACCATCCCAGGCAGCAATTCGCCAAGTTTCTTCCCAAGGTTTTTTAGTCCATCACCAACACCCTTGCCCAATTTCGATAGCCCTTTGGAGAGGTTGGAGACTATGACACCAATGACCACTCCAACGGCACTCATGACAGCAAAGACTGTGAATCCGTATTTCTTGAAGATGGCCTTTACACGATCCCGCAATGACATTCGTTCCTGGATTCTCTCATTCTCACCCTCCAAATTGGCTATCTCCTCCTCCCGCTCACCAATTTCCCTCTCCAGAGTCTCTATGTTACTTTCTTCCTCTGGGGTCTTCAACGGCTTATCTCTTTGGAATCTTAGCGTCTCCTTCATTTTGGTGAGCAATCCCTTTTTCTCAGCGATCACACCATCATTGGCTTCCACAACTTCTTCTGCTCTTGGGCCTAGATTGTTTTTGATGGTGTCTGGCAATCCATCATTCAATTCATCATCACCTTTGAATAACACATAAGGTTTTGATCCTTTCCTCAGCAATTTGACGACTACTTGTTTGAATTCATTCAGTTTGGCTGTAAACTTGGACGTATCAACTTTGGGGAATCTTGATCTAATCTTAGCCCAGGCTTCATCTTGTTCAATTTCCATCTCTTCTATCATTAAGGGTCGAGTTTCATCAATACCCCCGAACGAGGTTTCCTCCTCTTCATAATCAGGGTCAACTGGACGAGTGGTGGATGTCTTTGTGATTGGGCTCAAGTAAAGTGTATCATCCCCATCACCACCATCACCTGCCTCATTTAGTGTAGTCGGATCCAAATCAGGATCATCATAAGCAGTTGCCATATTTGAAGTTGAATATGGCAGCTTCTAAATTGATTTCAAAAGTCTCGTATATGCATGTCGTTTGGGTCCCATATCTCGTCGCGGAAACCAGTCTTTGAATTGCAGTCCGGGATCTTTCTTATTATAGCAAGGGGCAGAACGCGCTGTTTGAGTTCACTCTTGGCAATGGCTATAGGGTTGAAATCAAATGGCCAGTCTATCACTGGTTTACTGCCCATCCGCAATTGCTCAGCTCTGGTCCCCACCAACTTGACATACTCATGGGGAGTCATCATATCCACTTGCTGGCAATGTATCCCAAGGCTAACATCCCACCAGAAACATAAACCATTTCTCCAGTCTTTTGATCTGAATTGGGTCGGTAATAGTCTGAGAATTTGGGGGGATTACCCATTTGATTGTACAATCTCAGCGCTTCATCCGTCTTTGATATGTTCTCAGAGGCTTGATTCTCATCACCCTTCCTACGATTTTCGAAGTCAATGTAAGTCATTCGTCTCTCTTGATAAGCAGCATAGTCTTTCTGGTACTTCTCCATGGCTTTGTCATGCCTTTCCCTTTCAAGTTGGAGATCGGCCGAAGACGAGCCACTAATGACTTTTGCTAAATAGTTTCCACCAATGAAGGCTGTTGCGTTGAGGACTGCCCCTCCAAGCATGATTGCTATAGTCGCCATTTATCCATTTGTTGTCCTACTTCTTAAACAATTTCGAGCCTGTGTATAACGCGATCGATGTCAACACCCCAAACATAAAGGATACTAATGGGTGTGAGCCTCGTTGCGGTTGTTCTGTAGCCTTTTCTGTCTGTTTGTTGGTCTCATCAAGATCCTTATCCATATCTCTCAAAAGATAGCCTACCAGTTTAGGCTCCTTGGCATAATGAAATTGTCTATTTCCAAGTTTGAAGTACCAGTTGATAAGCTCTCTGTTACTGGGCATGGGGTCGATTTCAACCTCTGAATTTCTCGCAACAGAGAGATACTCAGTTTCATGCAAAGCATTAACGTATGATTGTCTTATGTGTTTCATAAGATCAATAATGTAATCAGTTTGAGCATCTTTAATTGCTTCAGTGAAATTCAAAGGCATGTTCAAACACTTGTGGGTAGTATCTTCTGATCCTCTAGATAGGTTTTGACATACATGGCTATAGTCAGCACACCTACCCATTTGCCATAGTTCATGATACTGGTCGATGGGTCGCCGATGAATGATTCCTTGAGAATCTTTTTGCCCAGCCAGCCCATCCCAGCTGACAATCCAACGAGCACTGCAGAGCCAGTAACTGTCTTCACGAGCTTATTCTCCGCCATTTTGAATCATAACACATCATCTTTTAAATCGGTTTCCTCTGCTTTGCTGGCCACGGGCGGACTTTCTGTGACTTTGGGTTTCGATTTCAATGTAATGGATGGAAAATGTAAGTCAGGTATCCTGTCTCGATAGTTGTTCCATAGTCCATATGCGGCGAGGCCAATTGCACCTATGGCCAGAACAATAGTTTGGGACGGCATCCAACCACCTCTCCCACCGCCAGAACTACCCTTATCCTCTTCCTGTTCACTCTCTTTCTTCTCCCTTTCCTCTTCCCGTTTCAAAGCCTCTCTGGCCCTCTTGTTCTTTTCCGATAACGTTTTACCAGCCTGAACTCTCTTGGGGTCTTTGACCTTGGTTTTGACAGAAGGTTCTCTAGTGATTTGCTCAACCTGACTTGTTTCTTCAGACATACTGTCGTTGTGAGTTAATCTACTCTAAGCTTTAAGTCTCCTAGGAAGTTGTATACTAGGAAACTAAACATTTGTACTAAAAGATTAGTAACCAGGCTGTGACTGTAACTGCAGCTGCAGCTAGTATTTTCACTAGATTAGTCTTTGGCGCTGTGTGTCTCACTCCATTACTACCCATACTTGAAAACACTTCCTTCCCATCTCTAAATAACACATACTCTACTTCATCCTCACCCAATTCCAAGCGAAAGTATATACCACCATCATCATGTACAACAAAATGAGTAACCTTCACCCTACTATCTTTTCTCATCTTTACAACTACATTGGTTAATGCGTTTGCTAGATCAGTGCAATCACAGGTCTTTACTTCCCCATCATCCTTCGAAAACAAGTATATGTGTATATCCCCATTATCCTGCTTCTTGAGAGCACCATATGCGACTTTCTTGTTGGTTCTTTCAACATCAGACTCTTTAGTTTGCACTTGTTGCTCAGACATGATGTGAGTTAATCTATTGTTAGCTTTAAGTCTCCTAGTAAGTTGCATACTAGGAAACTGTCAGATCCCACCCAACCCTTATTTCTTCTTAGTCTTTTTGCTGCCAACATTCCTACTCATCATTTTCCTCGGAGTCTTCTTCGTCAGACATGTCTGCGAAAACATTGTCCTCTGCAACCTTTACTTCTTCCATTGGCTTTCTTAGTTTAATGGCCTGGACCACGTACTTCACGTTGGCCATGCACCCCATAGCAGTCCCACAGGCACCAAATGTTATCCCTTTGATCCTCAATGAGACTGTTGCACATGCCCTTGTACTGTCATCATCTGCATCTTTGGGAATGTAATCAATCCAGCCTTTATTCTTTCGACCAATGAATGCTGTGTGGTTTTTCAGATTGGGTCCACTTCCACTCGTGTTGAATTCGGGGTATACACATGTATTTCCGTTTTCGTTTGTGGCATACGGTGGTTTGATCAAATCAATTGTGTCCCCCTTCTTCATGGCTTCAAGCTGAATTTTACTCAATTTGGGCATTTTCTTACGAATAACCTCGTCAGCGTAGAATTTCTTAATGGCAGAAGCGACTTTATCCGTGATGATGTCAAACCTGGCTCGAGTTTCATCGTCACGCAACAAATAGGTGAACTTGATACCAGACTTGGGCTTTTTGTTCTCGTGACCATTGTTCCATTTGAGGCCAAATATGTTTTGGTCAGCCAATTGGAAAGCCAGATTGGAGGCTTCACCGTCGTCACCCCGAACAATAAGTCTCGAAAATGAGTAGTTGCCTCTCTTCACTGGAGCTTCTATCTCAATAGAGTCCCAATTGAAGTCATCTACGTCGATGGGTACAAAATGAGTTTTCAGTGACGTCATTGAACCATTTGAGGAAGTTGAGTTTGTTCTCTGAGACATGTTTTCGATCTCTTTCGAGTATGCCCTCACACCGACCCCTTCCACTTCCAATTTCAATTTTTTCACCGAACAGTGTCGACGCCCTCACCCCAATCCTCATCCGTGTTGGCCATGTCGTACAATCTAGTGGGAGGGCTAGGCTCATTTAGTCTGAAATGCTTGAGAGCGGTAAGGGCTATTATCAATAACGTAACAATCGCACCACCGTGTACTACGATTGAACCAGAATATTCTGAAAGCGACTGCTTGATCAACTGATTGTTCTTCCAATCCTTTACCAAAGCATCTGGATCATCTATTCCACCGTAACTACTAAGAGACCAATTGACTAGTCTGGCCAATAGATGGAAAGGAGGATCAATTAGTCCGTCAGCCACATTCTTACCAGACACCATCTTGTACCTCTTGTAGTACTTCTCGACATCCCTATCCGACAATCTGTGGACATCGCCTAGAGCCATCTGAACGCCAAGATACTCCTTGCTAGAGCCTAAAGAAGCTAGTATTGCCAGCTCTTCTCTTTTGGCTTTCACATCATCGACGTTAATGGTTGGTGTTGGTTGTTCCACCACTGCAGTTTGACCATTCATGATTTCTTCGGGAGTTGTCATGGTTGTGCCGTTAGAGCCGGTATTTCTAAATAGTTTTGGAATGGATGTCTGAGGGAGAAGCAGAGCCTGGCATACTTTTCATTCATAAGATGCTTCTTGAGTTTCTTGCACGTTTCAGCATCCAGGTCCCCGCCGTACTCCTCGAAAAGCATCTTCATCGCCGTTTGAGATGGATTGTGGAAGGAGACCACACAAGCTACATTTTCACGGAATGGTTTGGCTATAGATGTCAGTTGCTGAGTGAGAACCCAGACCGATATCCCTACGTGTCTCCCAGAGAAGGCCAAACCGATGAATTTGTTGGACCTATTCTTCAGATCCTTGGAAACGGCACAGTCGTCCAATATTAGGAGCGTATTGGTACCCGAGAAGAACGATTCACAGTCCGTCAACAAATTGTTGATTTCGTCATGGTCACTGGCATCTGGCGACAGTACAAAGAATCGTTTGTCCCCCTTGGCAAAGCCTCTATACGTCTTGTTATGGGCATATGTTGGGCAAATCAACACAATATAATCAAACACTTGCCTATAATGACCTCGAAGCTGCTCCACTATGTATTGAGTCTTTCCGCAATTCGTGGGACCAGTGATGATGCAATTGAATGGAATCAAATCTTTGAGTTCGTTCATCGTTACTCACTACATGAACCCCTTTAGATTGATGTTTCTTCTCATGACACCGTGAGAAGAAAACCATACAGCGGCTTAATATCTAATCTCCTTTAGACCACCATTCACAATGCTCATGACAGCGTCAGCAATAACAAACATGTGGCACGTAAGAACTCTAGTGCCTACCTTTTCTCTCTTAATTTCCAAAGTCACCCCATCACGAGTAGCGTGAATGTACAAACCACTTCCGTGGATGTCGTTGTCTGGATAAGTCCTCAGGTCAATCCACAAAGCGAACTTATCTGTATAGAAATCGGCTTCATCGATTGAATCACTCAGGCCAACTCGCTTAATCACAGATTGCCACAAATCAGTCGCCATCATACCTTTCAAATAAACTTGGTTGGGCACTCCATCTATGTCGATCTTGACTGACGTGATCTTTGGGTTTGCAAAAATCTCAGAGTCCCTGAGGCCTTCTGCGTGAGGGGCGGTGAAAAGACATAGTATACCAGTCATGGATCTCCTCGGCACATTGACATGCTGATTTATCACAGAATCATTCGCCTCAGAGATTGTGAAGGTTTTGTGAAGAAGTATCTTTTCATACGTAAACCCTTTACCATTTGTGTAGGACCCAACAGCCTGACTTGCCAAAGAATTACTTGATATGCACTGGTACTCCATCTCCATGTTTATTAATTTGTAATCAGGTGGTGCTTCACGGTTTGAATAAACCACAACATCAGACACTTTGGCCAAAGTCAATTCAAATCTAAGTGGATGGGGTAATCCTATTGGATAAAATACGCCATGATCTTTGAGGATTGTGTGGTCTAATGGAATGGCGTACCTAGTGTTGTGAATCACAGCTAACGTATTGTCCCTTGCTTTTGACGTATCTTTGTTCCCCGCATTGGTCCTGATCCTCCTTATGTTAACATCAGATATGCCCTGTCTCAATCTATTCTCACGGTCTTCGGTGGTCAAAAACAAGTCGTGGTAAGTCTTGAACAAATCAAATCTACCAAGATCCTCGACGACTTCACCGCCAAATAGAACCTTATACTGTGAAATCAGATTCCTTCCCAAATTATTAACAAGAGTGTTGTCTTTGTGCCCGGTCACAACCATGTCAAAGGTTATGTAGACGCTACCAGGCACAATCACAAGATTTTCACTCAATCTTGGTATTTCAATGTACAGCGTCTCACCAGGTTCGGCTGACGATGGGTTTAATGTGACCCTATTTAATGACGTCATAGCCTTCAACCCTTCGCGAGTCCTTGGAACACGATTAGTGTCAAGAATGCTTGGTATAGAAGCCATTTTAAACGCTTATAATCTTGTTTGTAAATGACTGATTCTAACGTTTTAAATCGATTATATTACTCCACTGATGGATACTGGAAAGGATACTCAGCCATCCCCAAATTGGCCAAAGCAGCCAAAGTTAGTGAAAAAGTCGCCAAAGAGTGGTTGGAAAAGCAAGCCTTGTGGCAAATTTATCTCCCAGCCCCCAAGTATATACCCAGGCCACATTGGAGTGTGAATAAGCCTAATCAGATCCATCAGGCGGACTTGTTGTTTCTTCCTCACGATACAGTGAGAAGAAAAACATACCGCTATGCCTTAGTCGTGATTGATATCGCGTCAAGATACAAGGATGCCGAGCCATTGACCTCAAAGGAGAGTGGTGAAGTTGCCAATGCCTTTCAACGGATTTATTCCCGTAAGTTGAAGTGGCCACAAACATTAATGGTGGATCCGGGAACAGAATTCAAAGGTGATGTAACAACTCTTATGAAGAAACATCAAGTCACAATCCAGCGTAGTGAAGCTGGGAATCATAGAGCTCAAGCTTTTGTGGAGAGGGCCAACAGGACTCTCGGTGAGAAGCTATTCAGTCATCAATACGCTCAAGAGATGATTAGTGATACCCGATCCACGGTTTGGGTGAACAGACTGCCCGCCATCATGAAGACCCTCAATAGTGAGACCACCCGTATTACTGGTAAAGAGCCTGACGAAGCTTTGAAAATGGACTCGATTGGCACCAAAACTCCAGACTACAAACGGCCTGTGGGATTGGATGAGAAGAGGTTACCTCCAGATGTTCAAGTCAGGTATCTTTATGCCCCCGGTGAAGATGAAGGTGGAGACAAACGAAGGGCTACTGATCCCATATGGAGTCTTGAAGTCTATGATTTGGCTCGGACCATAATCGAACCAGGTCAACCAGTCTTGTATTATTTGAGTAGAGGTCCAAAACGAGGATTCGTTCGCGAAGAGCTTCAATTTGTACCTCAAGACACCGAATCACCCCCTTCCAGTGTCCTGAAATGACCATGTGCATAAGTGTTTATACCGTCATCCATTATCACACGTTTATCGTCCTCGCGTGATAATGCTATCTTGTTGATGGTTTCAGTGTAGATGTCATGGCTATGACTCCTTATGGTGTTCATCTTTCGTCTCTGAGATTGGCCATTGAAAAGGCAAGTCTTCTAATCTTGGAAACTTATGCTTTTGCTGACCACTGCCTTGTTAACACCCTTACACTTCTTGACTTCTTCCTCCTTATCCGTCTTGAAAGCATACAGTTTAGCCCTCAGACCCACAAATTCCGTGATCTGTTCACCACCAGCCTCGTCTTTGAACATCCCTCCGACCTTTTTGTTCACTCCGGTCTCAATCCCGGACGGATGCTCCGTGGGGTAATTACTGGTGTCAAATTTAGCCCTCACATCTGGACTGATGTCCCTGTAAAAGTCCTCAGTCTCTATCACGTAAGCTAAAGAATCCGTGTCTGTGAACAGCAACTTGGCCTTGTCCCCATACTTGGGCTTTATGTACCTGTAATGAAAATCGTACATGACTGTCTTGCTCAGATCCAGAACGGACAGTCCCAAGTAAATGGGTATATCAAAGAGTAATTTCGTTCTCTTCATGTGGAAGGCAGTCAGGTCCTCGCAAAAGATGTTCCTGTGATGGAAGTTTGGCTTCACAATCAACTTACGCGCTTTCTTCTCCTCGGTGACCAACTGGATATCCACTCTCTTCCTAATGTTCTCCATGGTCTTGCCAAACACTGAGTTGTTCATCAACTTGAAGAAGTCCTTTTCGAAATCATTCTCAGCCCTGGCTCTCAGGCTATTGTTCAAGTCAATGTAGGACCTCAGCCACTCCGACTCCTCGAACTTGATCCCTCTGTGTACCTTGGTTAACTTCAACCCCAGCGACAAGTACTGTTTCAAAGCTTCGTGGTGTAGAATGTACTTCTTCTTGGCTCTCAAATTGGGAACCAACTTAACAACCCCATCAACATCCAACCTCTCTGGGGCCAACGGATAATCATTGTGAAGATCGTGTAACTCCAACGGGTACTCCAAGTCCACCTCCAATATGCATGGATGGTTCCTCCAGTCTGCCAACTCTTGATCACTCATCCACTCAAAACCATGGGTTGGTAACGCCTTGGTCATTGCATAGCCATAGAGTCCATTCGCATCCAAATAGGTGATGAACTTTGTGGGCAACCTGGGGTTATAGTTCTTCATGTATCGATTATTGGCCTTCCCATACCTGGTCGAGATCATTGAGATTCCACCTCTGATACCATTCTCCACCATAATCAACATATCGGGGTCCCTCAAAAGCTCCAACTCGACCTTGGTGATCTTCAACGTAGCATCCCAAGCCAGTCCAGGCGCAGTATAATGCCATGCTGGATCCAACCCATAGTTCTTCATACAAACCCCCCTGAAATTCTCAAAGACGTCAGCCAACAGGATCACATCTGTTTTGAGATACAAGTCATGGTAATCCCTGAAACTTCTCATACCAAAGGTCTCCCACACGTTCCCGGCATGTTGATAATCGTCATCCGATATGTCTGTGTCGTATAGTATCGAATAGAACTCATCCTTGGGTGGCAGACTGGACACTTGTAACTTGTCAAAGCCGTCAAACCAATCATAGGGGAACACTCCCTTCCTAGCCAAAAGATCAAAGTTTGTCCGTTCGTAGTATCTCGAAAGGTTTGCCAAAGACTCTCTAGGTAAGTTGTCAGCTAATCTAGCCAAAGCACTTGCCATGAACCTAAAACTGTCTACAAATCTAATGGTACGTTTAATCTGAACCTCCTTCTCCTTACCATCATCATCCTTCTTCATGAACTTTTCAACCACAATCTCCTTTGTGAATGAGATGTACTTTTCATCGTTGAGTGGGATACAATCAATCTTACCCTCTGACACTCCCATCTTCTTGATAAACAAGTGACTGTCATATCCAGACAAGTAGTGAAAGATGACTGGAAAGAACTTGGGGGTGCTAAATTCCAGGTTGCATTTCTTGTGGGCCGCTCCTCTGTACCTACCTGTAAAATGGCAGTGGTCGATCACCTTATCAGCCCCCAATTCACCCTCACAAATGTGACAGTGAGTAGCCTTTCTATGCTTCCTATGATCGCTATTCTTCATTACAAGCTTCCTTTCGGACTTGAATTGATCATAGATCTTTTTGATGTCCTCCTCCAAGCTTTCCTGGAACATTTGTGGTATGTCATCCTCCGGTGAGTTGGCTGTTCTCATCACCAACTTAGGCTCAAAGATGCCATCGTCGAAACACTTGATAAGGTAACAGAAACCTGATGGCTTGTGCTTCTGATACTGATGTGTGAAGCTGTCTCTGTCATCCGGTAAACAAGTGTCCAACTTCTCCGTGAAACACTCAAAATCCGCATAGATCACAAATGGCACTTGCATCTTTCGTCTGTGGTTCTTGAAGGTAATGTACTTTGGGCTGCCATCCTCTTCCATGGGCATCTGGACTTTGACTGATTCGTTGTTTAGGCAGTACTCCATATGGTCATCCAACGACTTTTTAGAATTGAACGAGTTTAGGCAATTGTCACAATAGAAACGTGCATGCTCATTCTTATTATACTCAATAAGTCTTGACATGCTTTTGATCCAACAGTAATGATTCGTCTCTTCGTTTGATATCAAGAGTAGGTTTATCTTTGTAACCCCTGACTTTTTACTGCGCCTGATTAAGGTTAGCTCGCCATTCTCATAACCAAGGATATTGATCCCATATGGGTTCTGCCTTTCAAATCTATCTATCTGGGTTGTACTGAGTGCTGCCACGGGGAACTCTATCCCTGACCAATCGAGTTTGTCTGAGTTTTCTCTCATCTCCTTGTTAAGTCTATATGGGTGATCCTTGTTTGGAAACACAGCGGATGTCACTGCCCATTTAAAGCACTCTTGGTCTTCATTCTTGACATTGATGATTGCCTTCTTAGCAGCTAATTTAGGCGGTAATTTAATATACGAACTTCCAGAAAACGGTGGAAACGGGTTCAAATGGATACGAAAGTCAATCACACTTTCAAACACCCATCCAGAGTTCTCATTCTCGTATTTCTGCACCAATTCACCAAGTTTAGCTTTGATGCTATCAAACAAAGCGAGTGTGTCTGTTGAAGCTGTCACTGTCTCCATCAGTGAATGAAAATGACCTTGACTCCGCTCAATAACACGATTATCTTGGGGGTTCCTCCTCACGAATCCACACGAAAGAATACACTTCAACTTAAATGGCTTCCTAAGATTAAGCATCAAAACATAGAATGGTGTTCTAACCTTGCCAAGAAATGTAATTGGATCGTAGCCAGATCTGCCCTTTACTATGTAAGTCCTCAAAAAGCCTCTCAGAGCCGTTTCATGCCTTTCAGGGACGAAAAACTCGGGTTCCTCCCTTCTAACCACAGCTGCTGCCCTTCTTAATCTCCTGGTGATGGCCCTCCTGTTTGGGTCTCTAACATTAGATCTTATCCAATCTGTAGTCTGAATGATTTCACGCCTGGCGGCAGCAACAGCCCTTCCATACGAAGCCCTGGCGGGTCTTGTTCTTATAGGTCTGACTGGACCAGGAACTGGAACGTTGGCTTCAACCACACGTGGAGCTCCAATAGCATTAATGAGAACCTCTTTACGCATGTTGCCATAACCTCGAATACCGGACCTCTTGGCCATGGTTCGTAGTATCTTCACTGGCAAGTTCTCAGGTTGTATGTCAGATAACGCTGTGAGCATTTCAGCCTTCCTGAACCCACGAACACTCACACCAGCTCTTTTGGCTATTGACCTCAGGTCTTTTACTGTCAGATTCTCCATGGCATCCATTGTATTTTGAAATTACAATCTCTAAGTCAATCACTATGGCATCGAAACGCTTGATTAAGATTTTATAACACGATGTGTGTTATAAAATCTTGTTGGTAATTAATCACATTCCTTTACATTCTTTGCATCGATACTTTCTTCGACTGTGTTCACAATAAAGATGAGGACTACAAACTTTACAATCTGATTTTCTTTTACCATGACCACAAAACCCTACACCACACTCTTTACATTGATACTTTTGTCGTCCATGTTGACAAATCTGAGAACCACCACATTCTTTACAACTAGCCTTATGCCTACCATGTTGACAGATTCCAGCACCGCCACATTCTCTACAATTATACCTTCTCTTACCATGTTGACAAACCCCTACACCACACTCTTTACAGTGATACTTTTGGCGGCCATGTTGACAAATCTGGGAGCCGCCGCACTCTTTACATGTATACTTTCTTTTGCCATGTTGACAAATTCCAGCACCACCACATTTTCTACAATTATACTTTAGGACGCCGTGTTGGCAAAGCTGGGAGCCGCCACATTCTTTACATCTATAGAATACTTTGTCGTGTTGACAAATACCAAGACCACGACATTCTACACAATAATATCTTTGTTTGTTATGTTCACAAATTCCGTCACCATGACAATCTATACAATAGTATTCTCGTCTGCCATGGTGACAAATCCCCGCTCCTAGACAGTCTTTACAATCATATTCCCTCCTCCGAACATGGATGCAAGGCATTTCGTTTGCGTATGCCAATCGGTGCAACCCTCGACACAAAATCCCACTTTAACAAATCGACCCCCACCCCACCCCCCAAAGGACATCGACGATCCAAACGAAAAAATCGAAAATCAACCAAGTCAAACTCGACTCGACCCAATTCATTATGCACAAACTTTTTTGACCACACCCATCCGACAAAATCGAC
Source organism: Ricordea florida (assembly GCA_949710005.1). Classification (NCBI taxonomy): domain Eukaryota; kingdom Metazoa; phylum Cnidaria; class Anthozoa; order Corallimorpharia; family Ricordeidae; genus Ricordea; species Ricordea florida. The sequence goes on along the minus strand of OX453274.1, from coordinate 28,258,251 downwards.
CACACCCAAAACCACGATTTCGCAAAAAAAAATCGATCGAAAATCAAATTGGCCCAGAAACGGCCTTTTCCAACTACTATATTTAATAAACATCAGTGTTCTATCTAGCCCGACTTTAGCAAAGTTCGCATTTCTAATAGAGTGCAAATGCTAAACTAGTGTGCAATATGAATACCACTAAATACTGGAGTGATTTTCATCGGACTGTGAAATAGTTACTAAGCTAATAGACACTAATAAACTCTGCACCTATTGTTTTCTTTTGTTGAAACACAACTATTAGACACTGGTAAACACTCACTATTAGTAATTATTTCACAGTCCGATCAGAATCACTCTGTTAAATTATACTAATTCTATTATTTTCTATTGTTTAATCAGCACTATTTTGTAGTAAATAGTGCAAAGCATTACATGCTTTTAGTGTTCGCTCCCCCACATCATATCCGAGAGCATTTCATATAAGCGTGAAACACTTGGTAAGAAATTGCACAAAATTGTACTAATAAAACAATAGAAGACGAAGGATTTTGCACAAATTTTGTTAGCAAAGTGTTTCACGCTTTCATGAAATGCACTCTACTTACTAGGTTTCAAAATAGGCTATTGCAACTTTATAGAGTGCACTTCATAAAAGCGTGAAACACTTTGCTAACAAAATTGTGCAAATTAGTGCAAAATCCTTCTATTGTTTAATTCGTACAATTTTGTGCAATTTCTTACAAAGCGTTTCGTAGTAGCGAAAAGGGTTAAACTAAATATTCAAATAAAATACCTTAAAATTGAGTAAGTCATACAAGCCCTTCCCTTCATTCATTGTTAGGGAAAGAAAGAGCTGGGATAAAGGTTGTTTATAGAGTGCATTCAGTAAAAGCATGAAACAGTAATTAGTCAATATTATTGTGCAAAATAGTGCTAGGTGAACAATAGAAAACAATAGAATTAGTATGAAATAGAGTTGGAACAATATAAATAGTGCAATATAGTGCAAGTTGGACTATAGAAAACAATAGAATTAGCATATAGTAAAATATAGTATTACTGATGTTTCATACTTTTGCTGAATGCACTCTATTAATCATGGGATTCATGAAATCTATCCATTTAATATGACAATAAACTTTGTAACAAGTTGTTTTTCAATTTTTCTTTATTATTAGTAACAATATAATCAAGTACAAATAAAGTAGATACTAAGAGTTTTGTTCTGATCGATTCCATTTTACATCATATAAAAAATTAAAACAATTTTGATATAATATACTCTTTTAATTCAATTAACAGTCGAATTAAAATTATGATCAACTATGTAAAACGAAAAGTTTAACTGGAACACAACGAATGCCAATGATACTGTAAAACCTTCTATTAAAGGCCAAACTGGACACCATTCGTAAAATCTAATCAAATAAACTTATTGGCAATGGAATGTTAACTACAACAATGATGCCAATCAAACAGTTTTAATTTTAATGTTATAATTAAACTCTTGATTGAATAACGTAAATGAAGATTGGCAATAAACTATTCTAGTTTAAAAACTGTAACAAGTAATAATGACAGATACTGTAATACTATAGCCGTCAAAAAAACCATTGTCCATTTTAGACAATCAAATGAGAGACAACCTTACATTTTTTTGTGAAATGTAAGGTGAATGTTGTCAGGCAACTTAAGTAGCATCGATCTGACTTGATTTTCAGTGGTAAAATCTGCTTCTGACAATTTTAAATGACGAATAACTGACTGTACAACATTCGTAAAAATAGTCAGTATACGTTGTTGGCCATCAGTGAACTGAAAGGTTGCATATACCACCCATTCCTTTTTGCACATTTTTTTCTTTTATTTTGGCTTGGTTTATGATGTTGTGTTGGATGATAAACGAAGACATGATTTCGTTCCTGCATAGATGTCGTACATTCGACTTGAAACTGCGTTGTAAGACGCGGATTGAACTCTGAAAAAGATCTAAACAAACGCTTTTTATGTTTCTGCGACGTTGTACAATGAAACTGTGATAGATAAAGAGTAAAAGAAGCAAGAAAAAGAACCATACAGTTACTTATCAAAGCGCCGAACAACAGCTCGATGGGAATTTGCGGACCATGTGCTATTTCAGTGAGGATCATGGGAAAAGTCTTACATGTGACGTCCGCCATTTTGAAAAGCCTTACACGTGACGCCATTTAGAATTTACCGCAAAGCGTTATGGTTAGTGTTACACGCTCGCTTGTTTCCTTACAAGCACGACAACATAGGACACTCCCGTCTGTAAGACTGGAGTGACCAAAAACTCCCTGCTCGATTTACTCGGCTTTGCGATCCACGTGGTCTAACACGATTAGTAACCTCGCTACGTTCGGTCTTCGGCCTCGCTTCGCGAGGACTTAGATTTATAACGTAGCATTAGTTTTAAACGTATATCTATAAAGTTTTAATCTGTGTACGTAAATTGTATTTTTAACCTGATGTTACTTATTCAAGGCCTCTTTGGATACCAGCCTTTGAGCTGAATGGGCTACTCTGTTTAAATAATAATTTACTCTACTCCACTCTACTCTTGTTACTTCAGGCTTCATTTATGTGCACTAATTCTATTCTATATTTTCCATCAACTAATTACACAGCATAGGACTTTTCGTTCCTTTCGCTAGGTCCATGTTAACGTTATATTTGTTGGTTGCGTGTCTAGCAGGTACCATTGTTCACTTCGTATTCAGTTTCGTTTGAAAACGACGTCGTTTCTGAGCAATGAAGTTTGTCAGAGTGCAAGACTATCCTCTTTAGAAGACCTTAAATAGTAAGTTTGTTGAAGGAAGACTTCAAATCTTTACCGTAAGCTTTACGGAAACGAAAACGATTCTGTAGCGCTCCATGACCACTAACACATGGAAGCGCAGCTCCCTCTTTCGGGATGGTTACTTACGGTTTCAGTCTTATTTTGTCGAAGTGGAATAAATGGCGCAAGTTCTTTAATTCAAGTGACCACGTTTCGTATTAAGTCCTAAAGGCAGAGCGATTTTTTTATAGTGAACTGAGCTGTCTGCTATACCCTCTCTAAAGAAGTCATTTGCTGAGCTTCCATACATCTAATACTTTTAGAACGGAACATATATAGATATGCGAACTTTCAATAAAAACGCAAACTAACCCCTATCCGAACGAAAGGCAAAACACACGGCCAAAGATTAACAGCTGAAAAAAAGGATGGGCTCCTACTGAACGGCTATGAAAGGTTAACGCTTGAACGGTTATCGGCGGTAAAAAGGTATAGATGAAAGGCGTACATGTAGGGTGAACGGCTGAAAGCTTCAGTAAATTTATGAACGTCCTGCGGTTTACGGCTGACGCGAAGGACTGGTAAATTGTCTAAGACCACCTCCTTGACTACAGGTACTTATTATAACTAACTTGAAGAAGGAATATTAATTTTATTGAGGGACAGTCATAAACGGAAAGTAATATAAAATAACCAATTCAAAGTGGAACTAGAGTTTGTGCAAATAGTACATGGTCATGATATCTGACCCACCAAAAACTGTGAAATTTGTAACTTAGTCTTAAATATCACAAACTGAAAATAACTTGTTAAGGTTAGTTTCTTTATTCGAAAATTAACGAAGGAGAAACGCTATCATTGCTGTCTCTTGATTGATATTTCCAGCTCCAATTCCTTTAATTAAGACATCATCATAATAAGCTTCGATTAGACGCAGAGTGTGAATGACACTATACTAGTAGCGCTAAAGAACTTTCAGTACTTGGCGATAAGATAGGTAGATAAATAGATAGGGAGAGAAAGAACTCTTGCGTACTTTCCCTGGTATTTTTTACACCAACGCTTCAAGTCTCGCTGATGTTGATGACATAAGTCCTTATCACTAATATTTTATCTGTCAACTTTTCCAGTTATTTGCATCCCACCAAGATTCACAGATTCACAGTTTTTTACCGAAACTCTGCAGGTCCACAAAAATTCTCCACCAATACAGAACTACATTCTAAGAGATTTGAGGAGACCCTCTCCATCAAGGGCTTTTCTTTTGCGATGTATTTATAATCGCATTTTATATTTCCAATCATAACGTAGTTTTTTCAAACGCATAAGAGTTATTTTTAACTTAGAATAGTTTTAGAATTACGTAAAGGTGCGCAATTCAGTTTTTAAAAGGACTGAACGAAAACCCAGATATTTCTCTATCCACTGATCTGGTCTTCCTCCACCCCTTTCTCTCCATCTCCTAATTAACCAGATTATACTATACTAATACGCTACAAGCAAACTGCATAGAGTGTTACCTGACACTAGAAACATGTACAGAAGTTTCCTTGTTCTTGATTAAAGAAAAGGCTTAGCTTTAATATGCAAATGTTTAGAACTGATCTGTGTAACAGCATTGATGAATATGGAGATACATAGATTTAAAGCGAATAATTGCCCTAAACTACATGTTTTTAACACGAGGTGTGTTTAAGTGCATAATAGATGAAGTGGGAATGGTAACCCAAACATTACAACATCTCTTTTTCAGATTTTTTCGTAAAAGAGTTCTGATCCTGCTTTGTAAGCTTTGCCAAGAGTTACAATTGTTCCAGAGAGTAATTTAGTTCTTTTGTTATCCTCTTGAATTAATATGAAAAATTGACTTCGCTTCGTTTATTTTGGAATTTCTCAGCTCAGGTCAGCAAAAATGTGACAAAGGCTCTACGCTCCTTTGAAAAAATAATAGGGGAACCACCATCAAGACATCAACTATCACCCGTTTTCTTTAATTATTAACGATGTTTTTTTTGCAGTAGATCTAGCACCCCTGTGGTAGAGATCTTCCACTTTGGCGTTTGCAACGAGACACAGGATTGGCTAACAAAATGGTCAAATACCAGAAACATTGTGACCTTAAAGTACAGGTCAAAGAAAGAAAATTAAGCATTAGCCTATAGGAAATGTGGTATTATCTTGCCTGCCAGCACAGCAGCTTCATATTCTATATCTAAGACCTCCGAACCAGACTGCAGTTGTCCGGAAGCCTCGAGAGCGAACGGACAGCCCAGCCTGGAGTTAAAGGTAAATGCGATTTCCTCTCAACTTAACTAAATGACTTTGTTAAGATTTTTGGTTTTCACATAATTGTCTATTCTCGATACCTTTTTTATTCAAACATGTGACTGCTAATATTAATAAATAGCTAGGAGCAATATTAGTGGTAGAAAAATATGCCGTTTGATTTAAAAGGAAATCGAAGATTGCTTATAAAATTTGTGTCTTATTCTTAACATGTTGGAATTTCTTACCTTCTTCTTAACTGCTTTTCGTTAAAGGAGTAAAACGTGTGGGAAAGTTATTTGCATAAGGATTAACTTTAGTACTATGTGATTAACTATAGTACTATTTGAGAGTATAAACCTTACTTAAATATATTTAATCTTCTTCGTCTTGTAACCAGTTTCAGGAATAAAAGATGAACTTCTTCGTCTTTGGACTGACAATTTTACTTATCTCGTCTGGTAGGTGGTCATGTTTTTATAATTCTTCATAACCCAACATTTTGGACGCATATTTATGTTATGAAAACAGTCAAAACGTTTTTCTTTAAAAAAGAGGTCTCACCATTAACGCCCCAAGACCAATTTTTAGGGGAAAGTAAGCCAGAAAGATATCACATGGAATATATGACCGGTGAATACATGAGAACAGGGCATTCGCCTTTTACATTATCGAAAGACAATACGATTTTGATGGCTAAAGAAATATTTGATAACACAATAAAAGGACAGAACAAACATGTCTCGCCTTTTTACAAAAAAAGGTCATAAAGAATTCAGCCTTCGTGTCAATACCTTGTTGAATTTGTTTCTTTCATAGCATTGGCATTTCCGCACAAAGAGAAAAGTCAAAAAGGTAAAGTGAGAACACGAGAATATGTGACGCCAGGTGACTCTACGCAGGAATCGGAGGATCCCGATCAAAATTCTCTAGCCGCCCACAAGGAGGCACCCTCAAACATGACTCCACCCGCTCTTAGTCAATCAAGCAACAAAGTGTCACCGGAAAAGACAGGTGTATTTGCCCACAGTTTTTCTTATTTCAAAAGAGTGCCATTTTAACTCTACTTTCACCACTTTTCACCATTTATATGTGACAACGATTGAAGTGATTCATCTTCATATACAAAACAAATTTAAAGCTTGGAGTTTCTTTCCAAATCTACGTATCCTTGCGAGACATGAACTATGGTGACAAAATATTCTCGAAAGCGTTCAGAGTTTCGTACAATACTTGGTGACAAAGATTGACAAACGTTTCCTTGTCAATAAAAGAAAGCTTTCACTTAGTTTTCTAATATTTTATGCAAACCAACTTTTTCTCTGGCAGAAACCATGATAAAATCTGTTAAAAGAGGTGGTTCATTGGATGTCAACGCCAGCAAAAGAAACCCTGCCGTTGTAGCTGGTGCAAAAGCACTCTTGTCCAACCCTAAGGTGCAGGAGGCGGTGGTGGAAAAGGGAATCGAAGTAGCAGGGAAGTTGGTAGATAAACAATTAAAAATAATAGATGAGGCACAGGAGAAGGCAGCGAATTTTTTAAAGAAAAAGGTAAGGTTTCCATTTCCCTATGCGCGATACCCATGATCGTACTCATGACCGGTTATAATTACAACGTCACACCTCTCTAATGCTTCCCGTTCTTCGGTTGTGTCACAATGATCAACACCAGGTGAGGGTCTCTGGCGGGATCTCCCTCTCTCTCTCTCTCTCTCTCTCTCTCTCTCTCTCTCTCTCTCTCTCTCTCTCTCTCTTTCTCTCTCCCTCTCTCTCTGTCTGTCTTTCTGTCTATCTGTCTCTCTCTTTCTCTCTCTTGAATAATATGAACTCAACCTGTTTTCTGTTTCGTCCATCACGAAACACCTATGTGGCCTTGTGAACTTTTGTGCGGCGATCATGTGGCCGCCGTGCCGTTGGTGGTGCACCATTCACATTATCTCTCCCCGTTGTTGTTCATGCTCCTCAGCCCATGTCTTACTATAAGATACTCCCTTTTCTCTTATCGCCATCAAGCTAAGCGTTCGTGTCGCCTATCACACTTACAATTTCATGCTTTTTACTGTCTATTGTCGTCTTTGTTTGTTTATAGGGCACTTCTTTGTCTTTTGTAGCTGGTGTTGCTCCGGCTGTTGGTGCATAAACCTACATTGCTGTTGCCTTCTTGAACCTCAAACAGAATTAAGCAGCGATCACTATGCTACTTAGAAGGGTCCACGCCATAAAATCATCTTTGCTGTTTGTGATATAATTATCGTCATGCCTCTCTGATGTCCCTGCTGCTCTCCAGCATAAATCAGTGTGCTACCTGGCTACCTTTGTCCAATTAAGATGAGGGCCTAGCCCCAGTTAATCTCGTTTCAGTGGTGCCCAGTATGCCCAGTCCGTGTTTTTCAATCTCCCATGCTATTTGTGGAGTTTTTCTTGCTGTTAATATAGTACGTACATTCCAGCATCCTATGCACTACTGACTTTGCTGACAGTAATATATCAACGGTTGCCAGCAGCTTCGCTAAGGTTTTGTCCGAATAACTTTCCTGTGCTTCCGGCAGGAAGCGGACGGTTGCTCGTCCACAGTCAAGACTACACTACTGATGAATTGGTTTTAAGAATTTGCTTTTATTTAAGTGTAATGGTTTCCGGCATGCAGATGATTGGTCTCCAGCCCAACTTTCTACCCAGCGGGACCATTAATTGCAATTTGACTGGCCTTTCCCCCCCCACCCCAACATGTGTAGCAGGGGCAGCTCTACCAGAAGCACTATGCTCCAGGCAGCATAAATCATGGTACATCAACGAGGCACACAAGACTCCATCCACACCCACGACAAGGATGTGGTTTGTAACAGAGAACTGGAGTGTAGAGCTCGGATTTTAATAAAGGCCATAGATCTCTTAGCAACACACAGGATTACGTTGGCGTTCGAGGTAATGCCAAACGTGGTGTTCACCACGAGCTCAAAAAATTAATATGGTTTGCTTTAATGACAGATACAACTTGACATAAAACCGGATAAAGCTTGGGAAAATGAAGACATGTTCATACCACCAGGATATCACATTGATGCCGCTGTAGAAGGGGGAGAAGCATCACCCAAGGAACCTGGAGAAGTGCCTTATACCTTCCCAGCAGGCCTAGGAGGTGTCTTGATGAATGGGTGTTGGGGAACCGACTACAAAGTCAATGACCCTTGCTACAATTTTAAAGTTACATCACCTATCTGCTCGGTAAGAAATATCATTTCTTTTGCCCATCAAGAAAGAAATGAAAAAAAGCTTCATAATATTGTATTATTGTAATGATTCCAATATCAGCTGCTTCAACCGTTTGATCTCATGGAGAACGTAACTGTAATTGAGGTCTCGTGGGCAATCTTCAGGCGGTCGTTCACGTACTCGCTCACTGGAAATCAATAAATTTATTCAGTCAAACTTAGCATGAACTTTTATCGTATTGTGAAATAATGGAAAAAGCATATATGGTAAATGGTTTGACCAATCAAGACATTGAGCAAAGACATAAATACTACCACCTGACAATAGGTAAATCACTTGACTCTGACGATAACTTCTGCTCAGGTTTTCGCGAGTTTAGTCAGCGTCATCAGCATTAGTTCTTTTCAGAACCACTTAACTCCCGGACGATCAAACACAACAAACAACAAATGATATATGTTATTATATAGAATGTATATTTTGCATTTTCGTATTCTTTGGCGTTTTTTCGACAATCTTACCAATTAAGGCACTGTTTTTTTTATTTTTCCCACAATATCGCAAAGTAAAATCAAGAGCCCATTACCACTGGTTAATTTCAATGATACTTATCATAAGAAATGGCTGTAAGAGACATGAGTTAAATTTGCGAAAATTAATTTACTAATTTAAGAAGAAGACGGTGAGTATAAATATGGTGTAAATTTGCTCTGTTTTTGATAAAACAAGTTACGAGAGTATAATCAATATCTCTCGATGCATCAATTTCCCTCCAAGAATATGATTGATGGTGCAGCCTTTCTGGGAGTTGGCTTTGATGGTCGCGGCAAGTACAGTCCTGATTCCCGAAAAATGAGTATTGTACAGAGGAACTGTGCAAACAAGGCAACGTAAGTAACTGTTTCTTTCTGTCTTCGTGTACCGGTACAGAAGAGCCGATACAAAAGACCAAACAATACATTAGAGCTAAACAATGACTCCTAAACTAAGAAAACACAATGGTTATTCCCTCGTGTACCGGTATACGAGGACAGAACTACAGGGACTGTCCACCAATATATGTATATGCAATGCAGGTAGGTGCGAGTTGTATACCATGTATCACAGGTATGGCGGAGGGCGAGGGGTTGGTAGTGCTAGAGCCCCACCAATTTTTTGCTTGGATTATTTTACTAGGGCAAGGTAATTGGCTTAACACTGACATTAATGTTTGGTTGCATAGCCCAGATGTTTTCGCCCTACAACTTTAATATGTCTCCTCGGTTCCTGTATAATCTAACCATCCCAGACTACAAACTCCGAAAATTTGTCAGAAGCTGGAATTCTCTTTCACAGCCGAACAGAGTGTATTTCCCTTACACTAACGATAAGATTTTCAAGTAGCAAAACTTCAAATGAAACTTATTCTTTTGACTCAAAATATTAGTAAGTCCTTAAGATAAAGCCTGGCTGGCAGCGCTTCAATGGGCTCGCGTTTCAATTTTCTCCAGCAGGCTAAAAATGGTTAAAAGTACTTAGCGTAATTGGCCCCCTTTATTATTTTGGGCTCAAGATCCTATTTCTAGACCATAGAATGAATTAGAGTGTGGATCCGCAATAGCTTAATTCTACTTTCGAATTGGAAGGTTTAAGTTGCGTTAGCAGCTTAGCGCCCAACGATTTGTTGATCAGGTTTTAAGTGGGCTACATTTCTGATATTTTTTTCTAGTTATGACGGTCTTGACGTTCCTGACACCATGAATGTTCACGGTATATACGACACATCAGCGTCGCTTGTCACATTTGAGAGTCGTGAAGAATACTCGAAATTCCTGCAACAAGAGGCGGGTGTCTCTGGTTCCTACTTTGGCTTTTCCGCAGGTGTAAAAGAGGCCTGGGGAGAATCTACACAATCAGCCCGGCAGAAGTATATGGCAGTGTTGGATGTCGATGTTAACAGGTTAGCCCTAAAAGATAAAATTAAATCTATAAGATTCCCGGGAACAGCTTATCTGTAAGTCTGGGAGAATGACTCTAACAGAGCACAGCGTGGTCTCTAAGAAAGGGGTATCTTGGAGGGCTGGAAAGTGCACGCTTAAAATTCTTTTTCTTACCTGTCTGGGGTCTAAAAGGCTACGAATATTGGGGTAGGATGATCGGTCATTTTGAGAAGGAGCTGTCCATAAAACTCTTCAAACACAGCAATCTCATTGTTGTGACAGAATATTTTATAACGCAGTTAGTAATATTTCTTGTGATTTACTTTATTCATGAATCCTTTCTATAATCCTTTCACTTGCCATAGTGATTATAGGAAAGGATAATAAAAAGGGATAAAGGTAAAATACCTGTCATTCCTGAGAATCACTTATCCAAAAAATATCGTTTATTTATTTATGATACATTTTTTTATCTATTTACATATTTCCAATAGACAAACGCCTTCCCTGTATCAAGAAATTTTGCTAAGCACTTAGTAACACATTCAAAAAATCTATTTGGTTAATATAAGAGTTGTTGGAATCCAGTTTGTAAAAAAATGTGTGTTATCATGCCAGGATTTCTGTCAAAATTGGTTTCTAAAAGCGTGCGGCCTTCAGTTTATGGCGGCTAGTCTTCATAGCTAAACAACATTGTTTGGTACATGCCTTTCTTCTAGACTGGCTGCTTGGTATGATTGATTGATCTCGCCATTCTTTTTTGCTCATAGATATGAGATCTTCATGGATGAGGTGAAACCCAAGGACTTGAGCGTCCTATTCTTAAGGGAATTCATGGACCTGCCTGAATCATACTTTGCTGCAGGGGCACCCCTGAAATTCCGTAAGTAACAAGATACTATAAAACTCATATTGTGTAATGTAAGGTCCGTATTATAGTAAAAAAAATAACAGTTAAAACAATCATAACACCACGAATTCCAAATCATTTGATTTATGTTCAAAGAGTACTTAAAGTGATTGCATCATTTAAATAAAATGCTCAATATTCTATACTTATTGGTTGTGTGGTACTAAAAGAATCTCTGCCCTAGAATTCAGGAGACCAGAAAATTGAAGAAACCTGATTGCCTAATTTTTCTATTGGCTCTCAGACCACATAAGTCGTCCAATAAGTTGATTTATTTTCATATTTGTGTTACTAGAGGACTTCACCCAACGATGGGGAACTCATTACATTAAATCTTCCAAGTTTGGTGGCCAGTTGGAAATACGTAAAACAATGGATGCACAGGACGCTAAGAGTAAAAAGGAATTTGAGATCGAAATGGAAATGGAGTATAAGACTTTGTTTGCAAGCGTTGGAGCGAGGGCATCTGCCAAGACAGGCGAGTCCAGCAGAAAGCAATCAAAAACCACGTCTACTTCGGTTGTCGCCCATGGTGGCAGTCAGCACATCGCTTCCATCCTATCAGATGCATACTCACCGGCCTTTAAGACAGAGTTTAAGGAATGGCTTAAATCAATTCCTGATTATCCCAAGGCTTTCCTTTTTCAAATGGGGTCTATAACCGACCTGCTTAATTTCCGTGCCAATGATCTATTCTTTGATGAGAAGGTGGCTTGGGGCTGCGAAGGAAATGCGGCCAATCTCTTAACAGAGGTCAAAGATGGCAAAACAGTAAGATATTATGAAGTCGTTGAGTTGGATGGCAACAAAAAGAAGTATTACTGTGAATTTGACAGTCGCCAAGCTTTAGAATTTTCAATACGAAGACGGAGGACCAGTCTCCTAAGGGCAATAGAAATCTACATGGAGGAGGTAAATAATCAACTAGGACCCATCAAGGAAGGTCTTGATGGGTGTGGTGTTTTGACACTTGACTATTAAGAAATCCGCTTTTTAGACGTATGGCTAACGGTTAAACGGTTAGGCGTTTAATAGTTGACAGTTTTTTTTTACTGTTGTCGGTACAAAACATAGTTTTTTGATGATTGACGGCTAGATTTCAAGCAGTTTGACGGTTAACCGTTAGCCTCTTGTATATTATTTAAAATTGTGTAGGTATCTTTCTTTTTCTGCGAAGCAATTGTTTGTACTGTATTAACGTTGACACGGTGAAATACTTCGAAAGAACCTAGACGACAAGATCAAAGAAGAGAATAATATTATTCCTTTCCATGGTCTAATGTGGTTATCTACTAGATTTTCACGTATTTAATCAGGGAAATAATACCAAACCTTTCCACCTTTGCCTGACTGGAAATGGAGCGAGTCAAGCCAGAGGATCGAAATCAAATGAGAAGACGTCCACATAATATTACAAGTACCTCCTTTCATTGTGCCAAATGATGATTCATCTTCCAAACAGTTCCACAAAGCCTTTTCAACCCCTCCGCCTTCTATCTTTTGTCGAGAGTGCCGGAGAGACATTAATATAAATTTGAAGATGTTTCCTGATGACAGACTCTAACGTGTTATATTGATTTCTAGGGACCCATTTCAATTTCGAATTCAGAGTTGGCCGCATGCACACGACCGGGTGATAAAGAGCACGACCTTGCTTCAGATTATGGTCATCCATCCTGGAAAGCAATTACGAAAGGCAAGTCAATGTTCAAGGTCTCATTCGATATGCTGGAAGACTTGCCCAGCTCTGTCAGCAGTTCTCTGGACATTCAAAGGAATGCCACACTTTACGTCCGTTACACTGATAAACAGTGGCAAACCAGTGATCAAAATGGCAAATTCCATCTTTACACTTCTTTCAGTAATGGAGGTAGCGAAGATATTCGCAAGAAAAAAATCTCCATTCAGGGATTGGTGTTGACGTTCAACGAAGCCGATGGATCTCTAGCGCTTATGCCGCAGGATTACCGGTCCTCGAAGAAGTACTATTCATCTCTTGGGGAAGAGACGGCAGGATTCAAGTTTGCCCGAGTGCAATTCGCGAACAGGTGGCAACAAGCGGTTAAGAGGGAAAGTAGTCCTGCAGACAACCCAATTGCACCGTGCAGAGTCGATTGGTCAAATTCTCTGCGACTTGATCCTACTGATAGAAATGGCAAATGTCTGCACTTTACCGCTTCGACAGCAGGCAGCATATTTGTTGTGTTTGCAGCGCTACCCAAAGATGACTCAACATGGTACTACCTAGAGATTTCTCCACTGAGGGCCGCTATGTATAAGGTGCGTCATTTATACGGTATCCAATCTGTTAAATCTACATACAGTTCTCTACCATGTTTAGGCTACTAGAGATGAGGGGCATAACGAAATGTGCTTTTTCCAACTTGACGTAATTTTGGTTACCAGCTAGCACTGCATTTGAATACTTATGACATGTTTACTCACACTTACTGAATGATGCTTAGTATGACGTTAAACATTATGCATGTTACAGATTGGACCCTCAGTAAAAAATGACGGGTGAGACGGATAACGTCATTCAAGCTTTGCAGAATTCTTCATGTCATACGTAATCCTGCTCTAACCGTTTGACTGTTAATTTACTATAACGTGCATGATTCGCATCTAGGGAAAAATCCTTAAGACCAAGACAACTAACGTCAACGCCAGGGCCCTTGCCGACGCCTATCTTTACCAGTCCTATTTTGTGTGCATTACGGAGACTACAAAAAGCACATTGATTGAGTATGGAAAGAGTCTTGGGACATCAGACAGCGGTGACGTCTACCTTAATATGATCGACAGCGACGATCATCTTAATGTCCGTTTCTATGCTTTTGGGAATGACGAACAAGCAGCTAAAGTGATGGATGCCCATATAGTGTCACGTGCCCTGACCAAAGCAGATTGCAAGGGGGATACTGTGAGAGATCAAGAACTCCAGATTTGTGTACAAAACTGCCACAAAGATTGCGATCCTTTAGCCGGTAAGACAATGAAGGTGTGCCAAATATGGAATGCTAAATATGAGACTATATAACTAGATAATTTGTAGTTTCATGCAAATTTGATATCTTTAACCTTTAAATTGCAAAAAAATCCCGTTCACGTTAAGTTTATGTTTACCATGCAAATTTGCCGAATAATGATAATGATAATGATAATGAATTTGTATAGTCATATGTGTATGCTCAAAGGCGCTTTACATCAATTCTCCTATTAATTAATTAATTATAATCAAACTTTATCAAAGGTCGACCACAACACCGGGGTCTAAGTCCCCTGCTCTTTTCGAACAGCGTTTTGGTAGATTTAACGTCCCACAAGAACAGTGCTGTGAGACGGTGCCTACAGTTTTTCGTCCTTATCCGAGAAGACTAGTATGTCTAACCATCTGCAGATGTCATAACAAAAGCAGCACAATCTCCTTAGTTATTTTAAGACCTTGAGAGTTGGTCCGGCCGATGATTTAACTCACGACCTCCCGCTCGACAGGCCGGCGCTCTACCAGCTAAGCTAACCTGGAATAATTGTGGTTACCAACAAATGAAGGTAGCCACAATTAAGTTAACTTTTTTGCGTCAAAATAGTAGGCTTCAAGGCTAAGGGTCTTAAAATTATTTTGCTCTTTGGCTAAGAGGTTAGATTCTTAGAACGACAAGGTAGTTTTGACGAAAGCCTAAGCGTTTTGATTGCTTCTTTATGATCGGAAATTGTCATACGGAGAGTTACCATGGGGACTATCAAGGGCCGTTCATTTTGTTGACGAAAGATTGGCTTGATTGACTCACATTTACCGTAACCTAGCTTGCTCGGAGCGTATAGGTCCATAATTCTCCCAACACTCGAGTCGATAAATGCTCGTGCTTGGCTAGGAAGACGTTTTAAATAATTCGTTCTTCTGTAGTGCAATTTGTGTGTATATGTGTGTGTGTGTGTGTGTGTCAGTGTGTGTTTGTTTTGGCACTCTATATCTGTGATAATATTTGCTTTTCGCATCCCACATGAATTCTGATAGGGGTTTGAACAATTCCACAATCAAGGGCTGTATTGTTTCTCTGGAATTATAAGGTCCTTGGCCTTATCAAAATGTTTCAGTTTAGTTCCCATTTTTCGCATGGTCACTCTTAGTCTCTAGTGCACATCAAGAAATATATTTTATCAACTATGGCGTTTATTCCGTAGGATGCAAGGAGGTAAATAACCCCGCTGTTCCTCAGGGATGCTATGCCTGCCGTGTTGCCCTGGATTCTACAACCAATCAGTGCATTGCTGAATGCCCAGCACACAGGACACTCACAAGCGAGAAAAAATGCGTCCGTAAGTACAATATGGCTGCTAAAACATCTTAAACCCATATCTCTAGGTTACGGCGATACATTTTTAGCATATTGCATCGCTGCTTTACCACTAAGATGAGCCATATCATGTGTACGTACGTGGAGCATTCATACCTACAGGTGATTTTCAATACGTCACCGCAGTCTCGCAGAGTAGAGAAACAATAGGTGGCAGCCTTTGGTTGCAATGTTCCTATTTTTGTTTCGTCCTCTTTTCCGACTCAAGCTTCTACACAGAGCCTGAAGAGAGACGAAGACACATTAACCTGATAACTTCCTACTCGACCCAGTTGTAAAGCCATGCTGACATGTGATGGACCAGTGACATACGCTTCTCTACAATATCTCATCCTGCAATACGCGCACGAATGAGATAAAAATTACTAGTTATAAGCTTTTATGCTTCAACGTTAGATTGTATTCCAGCCAAAACAAAGGGCAGTTTGATTCTAAACACTCTTTAGAAATTGCAAGCTGGTAAAACCAACTGATGGGCACGCGCGGTCCATCTTAGCGGTCGGTGTAGTAAAATTTGCACCCCCTAGCGAACCAACTACAATTCTCCTTTACTTTACGGATCAGGTAAATCATATACTGTGATAATAACTATGTAATATACTATAACCATCATTATGCGCTGAGTTTGACAGAATTGCCCGTTTTCGAATTGTGATGTTATTATGGGCGACACCCGAAATATGAACAAGAATATTTTAATAACGTTTGTATAATTATTGGTTCTAGTATGTTTCTTGTATTAGCCTTACATTTTGTGATTAGTATAAATACTCAGGTGATTATACATCTGATTGGTTTCCTATCTCGGATTATCAGCCGACAAGAGAAAATGAGGTAAGAGAACGTGTCTTCCATACTGGGCTCTCTTACTATAATAAGGGGACAGAATCTATTTTTAGATCCGGAATCTATTTTAACTGACCAATGGCTGATGCCCTTCTCATCATGTGGTTGTAATTTCAATGCGCCATGTGGAAACCGCGCAGCCATGGAACGAGATATAAAAATATTTCGCGCTAAAAATAGATTCTGCCCTCTTATCACATCAGACGGGGTTTTGTTCTCCTTCCTCATTTTCTCTTGCAGCCGATAATCACCTCGACAAACAAAATGGCTGCCCGTCGTTCGCGCGCTTTTGATGAAATACACTTTTTTCGTGATGTACAATGCTTTCTCTCTCCTTTTTTGAAATAATCACCGGTGTATATTAAAACAGTTAATCCCCTCAGGCTCAGTAATTGTCGGTAAATATTCATCTCGCCTTCATTTCGGTTAATATATATTCATAATCATTTTGGCTTCGACGAATAATTGTTAATTAAATTACTACTTTGATGATTTGCAAACGAGGGGGTTTCGTCATCCAACGTCATAACGAACTTAGAGTTCTTGAGGCAGATCTTTTGAGTATAGGGTATAGCGATGTCGAGGTCGAACCAGTTCTCCAAGATATCTCTGGAGAGGAGCTCAGTGGAGGGTGCAATAGAGCACAAGACGTAAGATTGGACTTTCGGGCGCGTGGTTTCTGGGAAACCGAGAGCTCGGCATTCTTCGATGTGGGGGTGTGCCACCCTAATGCCGAGTCTTACAGGGACCAGGAGCCACAGCAGATCTGCTGCATCAACGAAAACGACAAGAAGCGGTTGTATTCAAGGGGAGTGCTGGATGTTGAGCATGGCTCGTTCACGCCCCTTATATTTACTACTTGAGGGATGGGGAAAGAATGCTTAAGATACCACAGTCGACTAGCTGAGCTGATAGCCGCCAAGAGAGGAGAAGAGTACTCACAAACAATCTCATGGATCCGAGCAAGGACATCCTTTGCACTCCTTCAGTCGGCCCTGGTTTGTCTTCGAGGAACACGGGTGAAGTGCCGTTCCACGTATTATTACAAAAATTGTGTCAATGAATTCGCGGCCGCCGAAAAAGCCATTGACTTTTCTTAGATTTTAACAGTTATAGATTATATCCTTTAGTTGAAGATCATAGGTATAAAATTTATAGAGATTTCAACTAATGAAGTAAATTAGGGTTTCTGTTAATTTAGGCTTATTTTAGGGTTTTAATATTATTGCAGTCGCCGCCGCCGAAGGAGCCATTGACACTTCTTAGATTATAATAGTTATAGATTATATCCTACTGTTATAGATCTTACAGAATTATAGAGATTTTTATTTAGTGAATTAAATTAGGGTATCTATCATTTGAGGCTAATATTAGGCTTTTTCATAATTATGATTGTTGGTCACTTTTTTTTACGCTGTTATAACATGTTTATGCAATTTTTTAAAATGTCAGTTAACATAGTACACATACCAATGAATAAAACTTTTATTGCTATAATTATCATTATTCCTCGCGAAGCGAGGCCGAAGGCCGAGCGTAGCGAGGTTACTAATCGTGTCGGTTCCGGTCAGACCACGTGGCTCGCAAGCCCGAGTAAATCGAGCCGAGAGTTTTTATATATGTATATATATATATATATATATATTTATATATATGTTTATATATATATATCTATATTTTAAAGGTGTCCGTTCGCAGGCCAGGTTACCTGGCAATAGTAACGCACTTGAGAACTGCTGAATTTCCGCCATTATTCGGTGATGCCTTTTTGAAAGTAATGTAAATTTTGTGGAAATCGATTTCACTCGTCCTGGAAGTACATCCCAGCAAGGTTATCTCCGAGATATTCAAGAAATATGAGCACAAGATCGTCGCCGAGTAAGTTCGAATACCGTGAAAATCAACACGGGGAAAGCACGACTCAAAGCCGGGATAGAGAAACGACAGCAGGGAGAATAACAACAGCCAAGACAACAACTGATCGCTCCAGAAAAAGGCAAACGAAACAGCAGGGAAAAGGACTAGGAATTCAATCAAGTTAGTTTTGAATTTGAATGTGTTATTGATAGAAATACAGGACATGAGTGAACGATTACATAACGAAATATATTGGCGTAGTACATTTAGCAAAACGACTTAGAAGGGACACCGAGTAAGAACGACTTCAACGATTGGAGATATCTCTGGAAAATAATTCTATTAGTCTAAAAACGGAATCGGAAGATGACCAACAGATTACAAGAGAATGTAAATAGGTATTTTTCATAATAAAACGATAGCGTTTCCAGTTTGAAGTAATTCCCAACACAGAGAGTTGCAGTTGTTATAGCAATCATTTATAACGATGTGATCTGATATCATTGCAACATTGAAAATATTGTAAATTTTATCGATCTGGCAGTTCTGTTAAACATTTTCAACAGAATATATACCCTGTGTCACTATAAAGTACTGGTTCTGCAATATTATCAGTGATCAATGCGATCATTTCAAAATAAAGCAAATGTGATTACTGAATTCTGAGTAGTATTTCTCTTTGGTATATATATATGTATGTATTCTCTGATTGAAAGGTTTCAATAATATTGCGTAGAGACAACAAGTTTCATAGCCTTTTCACAATGGGTCAGTTTTACCTTAGAGTGCAATGAACCCCCCTCCCCTGATAATATTGCTATCTAGAACCCCTGCCCTTTTTTCACAAATGAAATGTTAATTCAAGCCTTAATTTGAAAAGTTAGACATAACATATTAACTTTGTTACTTTCTGCTGTTTACTTTATTTTTATGATGTCAAATATCAATATTTCATAACAACCACAACATGCAATTAACCTTTTACATTGGAAAAACTTTATAAAGAAGAAAATAAATTTTGTAATGCCAAAATGTTTATGATCTTTCTCATATATTCATTGCAAGTGTGCTGTATGTAGTAACAAGTGTTTCAAGTTTCCTAAATGCCCTATGCTTTCAATGATTTTCCACACAAACTGTATAGACAAATGACTGCACTAGATTCTAAGCCTTAAAGAAGATATGGTATTCTTTGGTGCTGTTTTGATTACTACCACCTCTGATGGAAAGTCTATTAAGAAGATTTTTGTATTGCTTGTAGTAGTAGAGTAACAATATCTTTACCAAGATTAGGACATGCATCCCACCCCATAAAAATATATTATGTTTAACGTAAAAAATATAACAATAATAATATCAATACCAGTAATAATAACAGTAATGATAATAATAATGATAATAATATAATGATAGTGCTTCTCGTTACCATATGTCATTGGTTACAAGTTCAATACCTTTGCCTGCCATGACTTTTTCGATGAAATACCATGCGTATATTAAATCTTTCTTCTGTAGTTTTTATAATAGAAATTTTCATATATTCAAAATAATGTACTATTCTCTGTTTGGTTATGGATATTTTGCCTGTTTCTGTAACAGCACAATTAAACTTTCATGTGGTATACAGTTTTGACTGATTGATGTTGATTTCACATTATTTTTTTACAGGACTATGTAGTGCAGCAATAATTATCAACATATTGAGATTTCAGTAACTCTTTCTTACATGTATTGATTTTATGAGATGACCTAAAAATAGCACGACCACATACTATACAGTCGGCACACACTATTACTAAACCTTTATTTAAACTTTTTGTAGAATCCAATTGTTTTACCCCCAATTTTTATTTTATGTAATGACATTGTATCTCACACTTCTGTTGATATGGCATCACTGGGGGTACTACTGCAACTGAAGAGAGTACATAAATTGAAACATGCACTATTCATAATGCTCTCAATTGTGGTTACCTAGGAATGAAATAATGACTGCAGTAGACAATAATATATCTAATCAGAAGATTCTTCTTACAATGAATCTCATGCAATTATAAGCAAAAAACATAAACAAAAAATAATTGGAGCATTCAACTCATCCTCGGTGTAAGAACATATTGTGTTTAAAAGGGATGTACAACAAAGAAGACAAAGCAGTAGACTCAGACTAAGAAAATAAAACTAAAAAAAACACAGGTTTTTACACCGTGGTAAACACAAGCATTCATATCAACTATTCAAGATTTCCCCTGCAAAAGATTTACAATCATTTTCAATTTGTGGTAAGTGAATATTATTGTGATACCTCATCGACTCTGTATTCCCTGTCAAGATAATAAATAATTTTACTTTTATTCCCTCTGGTGCAATCTCAGTGGCAGTGAAAGAGCTAAATGAAGGTCAATTTTTAAACACTGTGTTGACCGGTATACTGATCATGTAATTTGCACCAATAAAATAAAATATAAAAGCATTGTGACTTCTTCAAAAACTAGCTTCGCGAGGTTTTTGCGTGAGTCGTATTTCTAGTTAGTATTATTATTATTAAATTCTTTTTTTTAATTTTCTGACATAACTATTTAAATTGTGTTATTATAGCTGTTTGTGGAAGTTGCTTTGGTTTCAGTCAATCTTGATTTTTTATTAACATTGATAGTTGTTGAATTAAATATGAATTTACTTATTTTCGACGAGTAGGTTAGTCCTCAGGGGCCCGTTTCTCGAAAGTCCCGATAATTTCCCGAGCCCACCATTAAAAACCAAAGACCATTGACAGTTTGTCTTGTACAAACCAGTGCAACGTGCAAGTCAACTTAGAATGGTCCGGCTTAAACTTGAAAACCAACAAATACCGTAATAATAATAATAATAATAATAATAATAAGCATTGCATGGCCAATATCCAAAGATCCTAGAGAAGCCTCATGTCGACACAGTCACCACCAACAAATGGTTGTCAAGTAATTTGAAAGGAGAAACAGAGGGACTACTTGTAGCAGCTCAAGACCAGGCAATAAACACCAGAAACTACCAGAAAGTAATAGGTGGCCAGCAAGTGGAGAGCGAATGCAGAATTTGTTCGCAACATGAAGAGACAGTGGACATATTGTATCTGGATGTGAGGTATTAGCCAAAACAGAGTTCATCTCCAGGCACAATAATGCTGCAGCATATCTCCATTGGAGCGTATGTAAAGATCATGATATAGAGATTACAGACAAATGGTACGAACACGAACCAGAGACCGTGATACACAATAAAGATAACAACATCACCATCATGTGGGACATGCCAGTCAATACTGATAGAACTAAAACAGCGAACAGACCAGATATCATCGTTAAAGATTCAGTGAATTCCACCTGCAAACTGATTGATATGACTGTTCCATCAGATAGAAACATCGCACTGAAGGAAACGGAAAAAAAATGCAAGTACAAAGACCTAGAACTAGAAATACAGAGAATGTCGCATGTGAAAACCGTAATGATCCCTGTGGTTGTTGGTGCGCTTGGTACAGTGAAGAAGGGTATGGTAGATAACATCAAGAAAATATCAGAGAGAGCTACTATGACAGAGATTCAAAAGATCTGCATGCTGAGATCTGCACGAATCATTAGAAAGGTGCTCAGTGTATGAAGAGAATGATTGACTTGAGTGACTGAAGCTCTAGGTGCATGGTTTGCGCCCGGCTGATGCACAAAAAGAACACCAGCAAAGACTGTGATAATAGAGACAATAATAATAATAATAACAACAATAATAATATATATTTACGAATACTGTAATGCCTATTGCACATGTTGTTATAGCTTTCCGGCCCGGTATGCTGCCGTGCCATTCGAGGAACGGGCCTTAGAACTCCTTTTGACAACGGGTTGAAAGGACTTCCCTGGAACCTCATAATCAAATAAGGGTGTTTTCATCTTTTTCTGTGTGTTGTTCTTTTGCTTGGCTCCATCTCACCGCTGCCAAGGGTATATAAAGAATAATAATAATTTATTTACTTGACATATGATCGGTAAGCTTGCCATCATGAGTAATTATTTTTAACTTTGTTTCCAGCGACATTTGATATTCTGCTGAAGCACAGTGCAGATTTTGGTCCCCTCGAGATGGACAACATTCCCGGCCCATTGGCCGAGCTTACCATTTCTGCCTGGGTGAAGATAGAAGGTTCGTGGGGAGGGGAGAATGCAAACAATGTATACTTAGTGCACTATGGACGGTCACAATCTTACAGCAGTGATTATTTCAAGGTGTATTTGAAAGGGAGTTTTTTCAACGAAGGAGGCATCGATTTATTCTTCGACGTTCCTCAGTCGGGAAGTTATAGGTAAGAAGGTTTTGTTGTTCGTTGCTTTCAGGTCTCATTGAGCATTTTCAGTTCCCACGATATAATACTGGTTCATGTTAGTTACGCAAACTGCAATTAAAAAGTCTACATAAGAGAAAATGAGGAAAGAGAACTTAACCCCGTCTGATATGATAAGGGAACAGAATATATTTTTATCTCGGAATCTATTTATTCATTCTATGGCTGCGTGGTTTACCCATGGCGCATTGAAATTACAACCACGTGATGAGAAGGACATCAACCATTGGCCAGTTAAAATAGTTTCCGGATCTAAAAATAGATTCTGCCCCCTTATCATAGTAAGAGAACCCAGTATGGAAGATACGTTATCTTACCTCATTTTCTCTTACTTACATTAATTAACACCGTAAATAACGTTACACAAGCTGAAACTGTGTCACTTTTTTTTTCTCGTTTTGTCCTTTTTACTCTGCCCGAAATCCTAAAAGCCGCGCAAGAGTGTCCATACTACCACTCCCCTGCTAAGTATGGTAGTTATCCTTCAGTTTCTTTCAGCCTATCTTTGATAGTTTTCAATGGAGGGGTGAGAGACGTAGATCTTGCACCATAGACTCAAAGAATATACTTTTTGTAAACTGAGTGCAATGATGGCAGAAAGGAGTTAACGTCAATGTTGCGTAATTCAATCTTCAAACAAAATATACACTTTATACCTATTTGGAGCTGAAAACTGAAGAGTTAGCATGATAAACAACACAAGCGCTGAAAATCTAACATTTGAAATCTCAAAGGGACGAATATTATAATATCCCTCGATCGACACCAAGGCTGACCAACATACATTAGTTCAGTCGGTCCACCTACTAGGAGCGATTTTATTTATTATTTTTCACAAAGTGTACAGTTGTATTCAACACTGACACCGAATGGAAAATTCTCCCATGGCTCGACGTAGGTTTTAGAAACACCTTATAATTGTTTTATTAAAGCACCTTATAATCGTATCGTTGTGGGCAGACATAAGCGTAGAAGGCGAGGAAAATAGCAGCGCATTTTGGGCTGCTTTCCTTGTGAGTTTTTCGAATATTCTTCCTCCATTAGCTGCTGCATGTAGGTTAGAAAATCGTTGTTTTTCAGCTTCTGTTGTTGAATTCATTCACGAAAGTGTTACTTTTGCAGTGATTTTCCTGCCCTCTGTCACGTCACTTTCCACCAGTCAAGGCCTTATCAATGTATAACGTAATATATGGCTATTTTGCTTTGTTTTGTTTCTCGGGGCGGAGTGAGCGAGATAGGCCCACCTTGCCTGCTCGTGTAGCCAATCAGAACTCAGGATTCGCCTTTCCTTTTCCGCACGCGGAACCATCATTCAAAAGCCTAAATTTTAATTATGGCTTTTTCTTCTCCAGGCTTGTTTTTGACGAGCTGAAAGATGGGAACTGGCACCAAATTTGTGTCAGCTTTTCTGGTTTAAGTGGCGTGGCTATTTATTATAAAGACGGAAAGCGAGTTCTCTCTGCAACTTACACGAAACAGGAACTGATCGGTGGAGGGAAGCTGAAGCTTGGTGGACTCACTGCTATACGTGATGGTGGAACTGGCAACAGGCAAGCCACGATCCACCTTACTGGGGTCAGCTTGTGGAAACGAGTCCTCTCTGATCAGGAAATAGCTCAGAATGCACGAAAGTGCGATGCAGGGGAAGGAGATGTGGTACCATGGCAGAAGTGGTACGACATTGCAAAGGCAAAGACGGGATTTGTCCGCGACACCTCCCAATGTACCGCTCCGACTCCCACACCAGCACCGGCGTCTGCCTGAAATGAGGGCTAACATGTTTCTGGGGTAAATCAATTCCGTCTACAGCATTCAAATTATCGTACAAATATTAATTGTAAAATGGTTGCTTAACGGCAAATAAGTCCAATAAAGAGCTAACATTCAGCATCGATAGACTACCTCAATTTCTTTAGAACTCCTTTGCTCTCCCAATAACCTCCCCAAAACGCCATTGACCAGCATGTGCTAGAAGGCTGCTTTTAGTGATCGGCACATTTTACTAGTTTGCTATTACAATTTTCAGGGTTTGTGTCGATACTGATGCATTTCCTTACGTACCAAATTTCCCCACCAAATCCACAGTCAGTCTTTTTTTTTATTTCACTCCGTCTACTAGAATAATAAAATCAAATCAAAGACGTATGAAATTATTTTTACTTTACCATTTACTTGAAAAATACAATAGGACTGGAAACCTCGTTTACATTTGTATATGTAGACCATTTGCATGGAAGTCAATATTCTACAACGAAAGAGTGCCTCAAAACAAAATGAATAATTATAAATAATCCAGTGCATTCTTATCAGGCATTTTTTAAAGCGAACCAGATTAAGGCCTTAAAAGAGCCAATATCATCTTCTTCAAGCTCGGTTCAATTTTTTTGCGATTAATTACATGTACTATTTATCGCAGCCGCGGCTTCACTGCCATCCTCTGAGACTGAGACGCACTTATATTTGTCGGGAAGAGGCTATGACAACGAGTGAAACTTGACACTGTCTAAGTTTACATACTGACTGAAATGGTCAAAGAGACGCTGGAAGCCACACAAATTGAATCACTCCAGAACGGCTATGTCATAGATAAGTTTCGATGGGGAAGAAAGAAAACTCTTTTGCATTATTATCCTGGACAATTACAGTAGCTAACTCAGACCGTGAGCTAATGAAGAATAAACCAATTTATACAAATTTACACAAAAAATAACAAAGACCTCTGGCCAGTGCCACCTTCTGTCCCAAATCTTAAGCAAGTTCCTGAGAAAACGGTACAGCCCTGTCATTTATTAATCACGCATTTTATCGTTTATACCTGAACCCATAAGTATAAAACGCTTTGGGGACTAGCCTAACAGACAAGGCTATTCGCAAGTTTGTGTTTTGAATCCATAAGTATGAAGTTCTCCAAAAAATTCTCCAAAAAAATACTTCCTTCATTTTTCGGTTAGTTTTTTCTAATTTTGCTTTTGTGTTGTTGTTGTTCTCTATTTTCACTCTGAAACCGCTCGAACCATTTTTTTCTAGTATACTTCGCCCATTTTGTAGGACGTGAAAGAGACTGAATAATCGCGAAAGACTTATGATAGAGTCAAGTTCATGATTTTGAGGTGGCGTTTTCGTCAACCGCCGATCGCCATCGGAGTTCTTAAACCACCTAGTCATCAGCTAAGGCGCAGTAGATTTCGTAGCTATATACAATTATGTAGTTAAATTCACCTCAGGTTGAGATATCATTTATTGTCAAGGAACCAATTAACGATAATAATGATATAAAATTCAAAGAAACAAGAACAGAACCTGTAGGTTGATGTTAGTATGATGATCCAGTCAAAAAGATATGTCATGGTTGCAAGTAAGTTATTGATGCAGGGCAGTTGCTTATGACCGACAAAACCCGCGCTTATAATTATTGGTTATCCATCCGTTTGGGTATTACAGTGCCAGCTGGGGCCAAATTGATTATGTGCAAGGAGCCCATTACTAGGAGGACCCTCTAGCACACCAAAAACGGCTAATTTTTGAACTCGATTCTCGCGC
Organism: Ricordea florida; assembly: GCA_949710005.1. Classification (NCBI taxonomy): domain Eukaryota; kingdom Metazoa; phylum Cnidaria; class Anthozoa; order Corallimorpharia; family Ricordeidae; genus Ricordea; species Ricordea florida. Next base: position 28,232,187 of record OX453274.1, on the reverse strand, counting down.
GGAATTTCTATTCAGACAAGGAACGCTTTCAATTTACAAATTCCCGATAATTCCACTTGGGGTGTAAATGGGACACAACCTCCTGATTCGTTTTACTGGAAAAGTTTCGGAATGACCAGAAAGTCTGAAAAGGTAGTTCGTTCCGTCACAATACTACCTTTCTTTATCTAGAGTCGGGTAATACATTTATGTCCTATATACACCAAACATTTAAAGCACTTTAACTCTGACTTCTGCTTTTCAAGATATCTTGCTGAAAAAATTCATGTAAACAAACCATCAAGTAAGAAACAACGTGTAGAAGATTTTTTGCTGCAAACGTTTTCGTGTATTTATGGATTGAAAACTCAAACAGGTCTTGAAGAACGGCTCCAAAATATAGGACATGAATGTATTACCTAAAATCGTATCAAAGGAATGCCCAATCATTGCTGAACAAATTGCGCTCAACTTCTTGACATAAAAGGTTACCATAGCTCTTAACAATCTTGCACCATCGTACATTCGTGATCTACTCACACCTTACGTTCCATCTCGTCAACTACGTTCATCATCTAAAAATCTTCTTGTGATTCCTCATTTTAATTTGAAGTCATGCGGCGCAAGATCTTTCTCCATAGCAGCCCCCACACTCTGGAACACTTTGCCGTTCGACATTATGAAAAGCTCCTCAGTGTTCGTTTTTAAAAACAAACTTAAAGCTTTCCTTTTTAACTAAAAGAATTTTTATGACTTTATTGTTTTGTTGTTCTTATTAAGCGCTTTTGAGCTTTAAGGATACTAGCACTTTCTAAATATTTTGTTATTATTATTATTATTATTATTATTATTATAGCAACAGTATAATGATAATGGATAATGATAATTAATTTGTATAACGCACTTCTTCATATAACCTGTTAAAAACCCTTAATCTTAACTTAAAGTGCTTATAACGTAAAAACGAGCCCGGTGACCTCATTTTTTATCATCGAATTGTGATCAACACATTAAGCTAAAACTATGGGGTCAGAGCCATCTTAATTTTTCCAAGTTTAAATTGGCTCTGAACCCCTTTGATATAATATCTTTAAACTTTGCAGAAAGTCGTATTGTGCTGTATTTTAGACACGCTGTTCAATAAGGACCCTTTGCCGAACGTTCCTGTTAGTCAATCAACAATTATTCGCCGAAGGCGAAGTGATTCTCCGAGACGAAGTCGAGGTGAATATTCAGCGAGAATCACTGAACCTGAGGCGAATAATTGTTTTCGTGTAAATACACAGGTGATTATTTCAAAATAGAAAAAAAAGAGCATTGTACAACACGAAAAAAGTCTATTTCATCAAAAGCGCGCGAACCACTGGCAGCCATTTTGTTCGTCGAGGTGATTATCGGCTGATAATCCGAGATAGCGAACCAATCAGACCGCAGGATTTTGCATGTTAATCACCTGAGTATTTATACTAAACAGTATTATTATAAGGGTAAAAGCACCTGAGTAAACACTTTTATTAGGTTACTTTAAATGAGTTACTTTAATAAACATATGCGTAAAATAATCACGGAAATTTTGACAAATGTCAAGGAGCCACGCAGGGTAGGAGAAGATTCAAGTTGTTTTGTAACATTATTAACCTTAATTGAAAATATCTGCACTTTTAGCAAAGGTAATGAAGCAAAACTGGAAATTAGAATAAACACTTACATAGCTCACGTCTTGTACAAAGAGTAACAACACGAGAGTTGTATTTATGTAAATTTTACGGCATTCTAGGCTGTAAAAATCATCATTAATAGTTTTAGGAGGTGAATTAGCAGCTTGAATATTTCTATCAAGCGGACTGTTTTCATCATTTTCACTAAGCGAAAAAAATAATACGCTAATTTTAACTATTTGAAGCAAATTTAAAAAGAATTAAATGAATTAACTGGTGACAAAACCGGATAAGCATTGTTATCATACCTGTCTAGTAAATATAAATATAATTTTTTTTTCACGTATAAGGAGGCGTAGTATAATAGAATCTGACTAGTTTGCAAGTGATTCTCCCGTCACACTTTAACAATAGAGACCTTACACAGCGACGATAGGAGGGTTTGACGACGGCGTTCGCGACCTAAAGGAACTGGGACGACAACCTGCTCCTTCTGGCGAACTGAAATGCTTTTGGCGCGAAATGCAAAACACAATTCTCGGTATAGAGCCTGTTACGTTTTATTTGTAAAACTATTATTTTAAAAACTGGATAAGCCTTTTTCAGCTTGGAACAGTCAACAATACTCAGAGTTCTCGTCCGGGTAGCCTAATGAAACAAGCAGGAACACGCGACCACAAGATTTTAATTTAACACATGAATGCTACGCCTGGAGGAAGAGTCCGCGTATGGCGAAGTGCTGTAATCAAAATCAGGAAAAAACTGGCCAATGAGATGAACGTTGACCTTAAACTCGTCAGTTATAAAAAGATGAGGAGCTAAATGTTAATAGAGCGGTAACTGACGCAAAAAAAAATTGCCCTATATATACTCACTTTTTTCAAACTTCTGTTGACTGCTCGACGTGAAAGCAAGCCAAATGAAGTCGTGCACGGGAGCACGACGGCATTCACGCTTGAATGCCTTCACGATTGCGCATGCACATAACGCAATTTTGAAGCGAACGCCGGCGTCAAGTCTTCCCGTCATCACTGCGTCCTGTTTAACTAACTTGTCGTTGTTCGTGTTCCCGGCCTTTGGTCGACCGCTCATGCCCGACGCTCCGGAACCTTATTCTAAAGCCATGGCCCCATGTCCCACGTGCAGGACCTTGGAGAAATAATGGAAACGTCATGTAGCCCCCATTTTACAGCGACACAAGGTCTGACTTATTGCTAAAAGAATAGTAAGTCATCTTCAAATTCAACTGGCTGCAAGTTCTGTAATTGTTCGATTCATGGAGACTAGTGCCACATTGTAACCAGTCTTCAGTACAAACACGGACAAAATGAGGAATGATCAGTATTAAGGCCTTGCGAAATATTTCCCATTATTTTGTTCAGAAAACTTAAGATATCACTGCATAACTGATACGATTCAGTGTTTCTGTAATAACTGTATAGCCAGTGATGTAAGTTAGTAATAAGAATAATTAGTATTCCCACATCAAGCTTGGCCAGAAGCGTTTTCATGATTCATAGCGGAGCTCCACAACGGCTCGAAGAGCCGCAGAGCGAAGCCCCATAACTACCGTGCGAGGATAGAAATTGAGAAAACCAGGCGTTTGAGTTTTCATGGTCATCGTGGCTAGCGGCATGGCTCGCGGGCGCGTGCGCCTAGCGACGACGACGACGACGACGTTGCCCCAACATGGCGGCCATAGTCATCCGGGATATTTAGAAGGTCTTAAACCGAAACGAGGCTTTGTTTTTCGCGCGCTTTTCGCGGCTTGCCGCGGCTACACAACCTACAGCCGGCAGTCTACAGCAGTCTACAATGTTTTGCTGAAGAAACGGATTATTCATAGCGGTTTTGGAGGAAAAATTTTCTTCCTACAAGTTTTTAAGCGTTTTTGGAGGGACATAAGCATAAAGCTGAGTTCTTCCTACAAGTTTTCAAGCATTTTTGGAGGGACATAAGCATAAAGCTGCGTGTCTATTTTTCATTTGTTAAAGAGCTGCCTAGCTGCTTTTGGTGTTGCTTTAAAACTATTATAATTTTGCTGACCAGGTAATGGTTCTTCCGTTGAGTCGCGAGCTAGATGTTTTTTTTTTGACGATTTCTTTCAGCTATCGAATCTTCTTTAAGTAGTTGCGTACACCAGGTGTATTTAATAACTTTAGTGACAGCATTTTCAATTAATGTGCGAGGGTCTGTGTGAGGAGCTCCGCTTTTAGGCTTGCCTAAATCTATTTAATAGCACAGGTTTTTTTTACACGAAATTAATCTTTTTCATTTATAAAACGTTTTATTTCCTTTAAAAATCATCTAGGCTAGGAAAGAAACTGGTTGAACATTGATTTTTAAGTCAAAATTAGGTTTATGCAAATGAGGTCATTTTGCGACAGTCTTGCATAATAATGATGTCAGGAAAGCAACAAATCTTAAAGACCCAAATTTTTCTGTCTTGTTTTGGATTATGGATGCCCTTCGGTAATTCATGACGAGTGACTTCATTTTTAATAGGATTACAGGTAAGAATTATTGTTTCTTGAAGTTGGGTTATTGTATTTTTTTTGGGAGAGAGGGGGAGGGGGTGTAAACTTAAGCCATATAAAAGTAGGTTCTTAGTAGAAACATCCAATACCATTAGATATTCTTTACGCTTTCTGGATTTATCGTAATTGGACTTGAAAGTTAACTCTGATACTGTGGTTTTTTTTTTTTTGGAACTCTGAGGCCCCAAAATGGGACCCTACGCCGCTTGAAAAATCGAAAGGAAGATAAAACGAAGACAAATAAAACTGGATTTAGTAATAACTCGGCAAGGTCAATGTCTTCATTAAGTTTCATCGAATTTGGCCGACCCCCATTTCTAAGGTGTGACACGCTTTCTCAGTCAGGGCCTCTTAAGAATAGCACTTCAATTGCTTTCAAGGATCAGAGCATATTTTTCTTCCCTTTGTTCTGTTTTTTTATTCCGTGTGTTTTCAACCAATCGTGCGACAGCACAAGCCACATGCTTTCATTGTAGTGGCGGCCATTGGGTAATTTAAATACTAGAACACATGTGGCTGCCTTATTAGGCAACCAACCTATACTGTTTTAGTTAATTGTTAATGTAGATTGCAAATATCCGATGATGTAATACGAATGCAATCACGTGATATATTCCTGTATATGATTGTGATCTTCAGTTTACCTATAAAAAATTGTAATAAAGCATTCATGAATGAGATAGCAAGTCTCAGTGTTCTGTATGGGAGGACCAGAACCCACAATCTAGAAGAACTCGACTCAACCAATCCAACGTTACGGCGTGGAAATTGAGGAGACGAACATCCTACATCTCTTAATAGCTTTTTTATATGTAAAGTATAGCATTATTTTATATAAACATGATAATTTAAATCTGAAGTCTCAACACAATCTTGGGTATCTTTGAGTAATGTAGGACGTTAGGTAATGTTTCAAAAAAGCCATCACTTTATATTTTGTTTCATTTTTGATTTGAAGGCTTTGTCAAAATGGAATCGCACTATTTTGGTTCCAAATCGCCTTCTTCCAGCAAATGAAAATGAAACCACAAAACGAAAAAAAGAATTTGGCCTTCCAGGCTCATTTGAATTAAT
>OX453274.1:28021939-28221939 GCA_949710005.1 Ricordea florida | reverse complement strand
CTGAACCAGAAGCGCCTAACCCGCAAGGATAGAAGACCTGACCCGACGACTGCTGTCGCTTGCAAGGAGTGTGGACGTATCTGTGCGTCCAACTTTGGCTTGCGCTCCTACTTGAGGATTCATTGACGTCTTCATCGCAAACGATGGACTTCCATGACAATAACTTATCATAAGTAACTTGCACTCGGTCATCCGTTCCTGCATTTGTTCTTCTTACCTGCTACATCTTAACAAAATATACTTCTTACTCTAGATTTATTAGGATTTTAAGGCCTCTTATTGGTTTCGAGGACGCTTATATGTGCAACGAGCGACGAATAAAACAATAAAAAATTTAAATTTTGCGGTAAGCTTAAGTGCGTTAGGGACATAATTAAATTGGTTGGTAAGATCTACGAGTTGTATGAAGAAGGTATGTAATGTACAGCGTCCTTTTCTCGGGTCATGGCTTAAAGAAGCAGGTATATAACATATGAAGCAAGCAGGTCATGAGTTCCAGAGCAAATGACTTCACGGCTATTCTTCCGAACTACCAGTGGACTACCAAAGACTCCACTGGAATCCAGTGAAGTATATTAGATGCAGGAGCATAGACGCAGCCGGCAACCTTAAATTTTAGGCGACATTTTCTTACCTTTAGCTTCCCGACTGAGGGACTTCAAGTAAAAGTCCAACCCTGCCCGATTAAATTGACCTCGTGTTAGTGATGTTTGGAAATAATCTTTCGAGAGTGCGGTCTGTGGACGAGACTAGCTCATCAGGCCTAACCAGTTTTGATTATCGCTACCGAACGAGCCTTGAGGTGATCTCGTACAGTGTAGGCACAACGTCGATTTGAATGGGACCAAAATCCGCGGAGGGCTTTAGTAAGATATCAAATGTAGCTGGAAAGGAAATAAGGAAAATAAGAAAAGACAGCCTTTTAATCTCAACATCTAGACAGGATGCGTACATAGTCTTGACAATGTCAAACCCGGTTTCCTCACCCGGAGCAAACTTAAAAAAAGGTTCAAAACTTATAGCAGCTAAGTGATTTTCTTTCCAGTTGTCTGACCAAAATATGCAAGTTTCAGAAGTCTCTTATGCTTACATTGCACTGTAGTTACTGTGCATTTACAGTGCATCATGGGAAAAGCTTGGTTCACTCGCTTTCAATGTATTGTTCGATCTCTAAATTTTAATAATGATAAGCTTGTGGGTAGTTACCACGACTATTCCTTTAAACTATGCTGACACCTGTACTAACCTTGCGTCTGGAACTGTTATTTTGGAGAAAGTATTGAAAAAGGTTTGACTTAAGCTTTTGCATACAAAAAATGGTACGAACCTAGTCTGATGCAAACAACGATGGATTCTTCGTTTACTTAATCTCTATAAGGGCTCTACATTATTAAAAATATTACTTTTAGATTTTATTCTGATGCCTGCTACTCTCCCAAGAAAAAAAATCTAGGCTACGAAATCAAATGTTTACACTGGTAAAATATCCCATCACTATATATTTTCTCTACCGATATGTATCTTCTTGTACCAATACAAATAATTATTACATGGCAACTGCTGTCTTGAGGAAATTCCGAGCACTCGGTGCTGCACCGATCCGTCCTGCGGTCTTCCTCAGTGCGGTCTTAGCACTCGGTTTGTTACAGGTTATTATTATTCAGGGTCACATGTCCATCCAACGGCGATAAGAACATCCCTCTTAGGGCAATAGCTCTTCAAATTATGATTAAGTATTCTTCCAGGGCAACAACCTCCTCTTCTTCTAATTAATGTCTTAAAGTCTAACAAAAATTTTTGCATCACCTGTCGAAAAATTGTGAAATACGACCACCTAGATTTTTTTCATAGATGACGTCATAAGGTTCAGGGTTGTTCAGTATACACACTACACCGCGTGGAGTCATAATTGTTCTATTCGTAAGGGAGAAATCGGAGTGAAGCGCCTCCCGGTTAGGGCTTAAAGAACGAAGTACTTCACAGTTAGCTAGCCTTCCCAAAACTCCAGCGGACTCGACGCGACTCCTGTCTTACTAAGAGGCAATATGAAATACGAGAGGAAAAATGGAAATATTTTTACCCAGTCTTTGTCAATGATTTTGTAGACTGTTGCAGGTATGCGCGCACGAAATGTCAGCAAGTAGCTTTTTACTTACGAACGCATTTTCTTCTCGCTTGTGATTGTCTTGTGTGCCGGGCATTCAGCAATGCACTTATTGGTTTTAGAATCCAGCGCCACACGGCAGGCATTGCAGCCTTCAGGAACTGCAGGATTATTTATCTCCTTGCATCCTGAAGTGTAAATGTCATTGTTCAAATTTTAGACTTGACACACTCACTTTATCGTGCTTACGAATCTGACATAAAGCGAAATACTCTCAGCAACACACTCAGCCATAAACATCTCGATAACCGGTAAAAGGGATTTTCTAAAAAAAAGGCCGAACAAAGAAAAGATCTGTCCAGCTGGGTGGCCTACAGTACTGCGAGAAATGAGGTTAACAATTGAATTAAAGGTGCTAAACGAAAATACTATGACGCTAACCTAGTTAACAAAAGAAAAGATCCTCGTAAAACATGGCAGCTAATTAGTGAATTGAACTTTCGCCAATACATAAAAAAAGATATTGCTGAAATCACTATTGGAGAAAATAAAATTAGTTCTGCGCCAGAAATGGCTGAGGCCTTTAATCACCATTTCGCAAAAACTGGGCATGATTTGGCTAAAGGCATCTCTCAGGCTATCAACTAACCTGAATACTATCTTAATACAACCAACGAAATATTCTCCTTTAATAGCTGTAGAGTTAGTGAAGTCCTAAAATTACTGGAAAATCTTGAGATCAAGAAAGCGACTGCTCTGGACAATATACCTTCCAGACTGCTTAAATTAACCGCACGCATTTTAGCACCTTCTTTAACATACATTTTTGACCGGTCTCTTTGTTCTGGAATAGTTCCTTTAGACTGGAAGTTAACCAGAGTTACCCCAGTTTTTAAAAAGGGGAATAGAGAAGATGCCAACAATTATCGGCCAATTTCGATTATCCCTGCCGTTAGTAAAGTTTTTGAAAGAATAATCTATGGGCAATTCTACAAGTACCTTAATGATAACCATCTTTCAGTTAATTGTCAGTCTGGCTTCAGATCACTTCATAGTGAGTTGGACTAACTGTCGTGGGTCGTGGGTCGTGGGTAGTAAGTCGTGTGTCGTGGGTCGTGGGTCGTGGGTAAAGTCGTGGGTGGAAAAAATACCGGTGACGAAAAATAGTTTAGCAACGGTAAACATCAACAACTTTCCAAAAAGGATTTCGAAAAATAATGAATTAAAAAACAAACAAACAAAAACAAAATTGAACCATGGAATTTAGACCCAGACAAGAGATGAAGGCGTGACGGCGTGACGCGTGACGCGTGGCGGCGCGGCGGACGAGACCATCAAAGGGAAGACCTGACAGTTGACAACTAGCAGACCTCGTGGAAAATTGCCAGCGCAGCCTTATTAAAAATACACATACCGTAAAATTCCGCTAATAAGCCCTCCCGAAAATAAGGCCCCCAAATCTCAGACGCAAATATCCTTCCTTCCTTCAGTTCAAGTGTAGGGGTATCGAATGGTCTTTGCGAGCATTTGCAAGCACGCGAGCACTGCGTCTTTTTTTGCGAGCACGAGCAGTGATCAAATTTATCTTGCGAGCAGCGAGCACTTTAGAAAATACAACTGGCGAACAGCGAACACTTCGATAAATTTTCCGCTCATTTTACGTTTCGATTTATTAGAGTGCGCCTAGTACCGTAACTTTGCGATCATTTCACGTCCCGGAAAATTTGAATTTGAGGAAGTAACAATATTTTGTGTGCTCATGGCGAACGTAGCAGCTTTTACATGATTTACGGAATTTTAAGAAATCGAGCAAATTTTAACGAGAATCCGAGCATGCACCTCCATGACCCACGACAATCAGCATATCTCATGGGTCCTTTGTTCGCCCAGTGTGTTGTGCTGTCCTTTTGCCACTGTCTACCGTCAGTAGATAAAGTAGCCCTTCGCGCTTTCACATCTTTTACATTTTTAATTGAAAATGCTCTTAGGCCGTCGATACCATTAGGCAATTTTTCAACTACTTCTAATTCGACAACATCCCACATCTCGGGAGCAATTTTTCTTTGTTTCTTGGATGGGGGGTGTGGTTCATCATCCTCGGTTTCACTGCCAGAGGGACTGCTGGGTGCTGCCTTCCGTTGTGTGACCCTGACTGTGTTACTAATAATAATGATAAATAATGTATGATAAATAATAATGATAAATAATATATAAATGATACATTATATAGATACATTCGAGAAGTTCGAAAACAGGTCATATAGCCGTATCGATACCAAAACTAAGGATCCTACGAGTTTCGTTATAAGGTTAAACCAAAGCTTTACCTACGTTAGGTTCAATCTTTTTTAAATATATAATTAAATGTACAATAGAACCCCGCAAACTCGAACTTCCAGGGGTAATGAGAAACAGTTCAAATTAGTGGGGGTGCGAGTTAGAGGAGTTGGTGTTGAGTTTTAGGTTTCCTGTTAACATAATATCGAGGCTCACAATCACATGTCATTTTGGTGCACTTTGAAGAACTTACACACTTTCTACTAACTGTGTGTTGTGCACTGTACAACTTTTGGACGCCGCCGACTTCGCTGATGTTCGCGTTATCCATAACGGTTAAATATTCCGACAATACTATCAGCTATGTGACGTTTCAAAATTCTTCTTTTTCTTGGGTGATGGACTTGTGAGGTCAATAAACACTTGCCCTTCACTTGATGAATTGCTGCTAATCCTCACACATTCCACAGTAGGACCCTACAAGGGAGCAAAGACCTCAAATAAGCGTGACCTGACAGCTGGCAAAGCCCATCTGAAGAAAGAAGTGAAGCAGCCAATTTTCTGTGCCCCCCACCCCACTCCCCCCCCCAACCCTTCTCCTTGTATCGCGAATTATCAAGTGGCGAGTGTGATGTGGGAAGTATCTTAAGACATCTGACCATAAGTTTAGGAGTAAAGACGTTTCTAACTTCAAAGCACTAGATAGAATATCCCCTTTCTCTTTGCCTACGTTGCCCCTTCTCCTTTTCTGGCTCGCAACCCAGCTATTACCGCAATAAATACACAAAGGTTTTTACATATTTCCTTTTTTCTTTTTGTTTCTTTCTTTTTCTTTGTTTTTAATTTCTCTAACATTTTTATTACCATTTTTATTACTTTCTAGACTGCAAGCAGTTTCTACTTTTGACAAATCGGGCGAAATACACGCGGGCGCGTGAAAATCGTCTCCGCGAGGAGACATCTATGAGTTAGAGACTGCTCGCAGTCTACAGCATTCGTGACTTCAACATCTTTTTCATTTTGCGTCCTGGTTTTATCGCTGTCAACACTTGTCATGATATTGTTTCTCGTTTCCATTAAGTTCAATACACGAGTGTGCGCTTTTGATAAAAGATGATATCAATACCGCCCGTATATTTAGGAATATAGTTATTGAGAAACGGAACAAAAGGACAAGCAATGTCTAGTTACAGTACCTTTGATCGGGACTTTTCCTTCCGTGGTTTTGTCACCACAGATTGACTAAAGCCGGGCGTTGGATTCTCCAGAGATCCATCCGAATCCGAACCTTCATCATTCTAAAAGGCATAAATTAAGACAAACATTTCGGTTGGTATTTCGTGCTTTTGATAAAAAGATGATAGTATCAGTACGAATCTCTAGGCGCCGTGACACGCGAATGGCTATTGTAAACTGAATGAACACGCTCAAAAGGAATGTAATAACATAAGAAAAACATCTCTTTTCTTGTAGTCAAAGCTAGATGAAATAATTCTATGCGTCTTTTTGCGAAAAGCAAGAGCTGAAAACCGAACTCAGTGTTTTTGACAACTTAAAAGAATAGAGTACAAAAAGCTATGTAAAATAGTGACGGTACCTTTGATCGGGACTTTTCCTTCCGTGTTTAATTTTTTTCACTACAGATTGGCTAAAGCCGGGCGTTGGATTCCTCAGAGATCCATCCGAATTCGAACTTTCATCATTCTAAAAAGTAAGCGAGCAATTACAGTTTTCGATCCAGTTATCGACCTGTTGACTAGACAAGAGACAAATAGTTGTCAAAAAGTGTAACCTACCTTTGTACGTGTAGATAGAAGAGATTCCTTTAAAGCTTTTCTCATTGCTTCGTCTTCATCCTCTATCTGAAACATTCCTTAAAGGGCTGTGTCCTTTAACGACATCGGCATACAATGTACGGATACTTTCTTCACTAGAGCTGGTAGCGCACGACTGGTCTTCAGGGTTTATACGTGAGGAATAAATCACAGAAAAAAGGTGTACAGATCTCGCAACCGTCTTGAAGTGATCTCACTTAACTCAGTTAGAAATGCCTCATTGTGGTGATTTTCCACGAGGTCTACTGAATGATATCTGCTAGTTGTCAACTGTCAGGTCTTCCCTTTGATGGTCTCGTCCGCCGCGCCGCCACGCGTCACGCGTCACGCCGTCACGCCTTCATCTCTTGTCTGGGTCTAAATTCCATGGTTCAATTTTGTTTTTGTTTGTTTGTTTTTTAATTCATTATTTTTCGAAATCCTTTTTGGAAAGTTGTTGATGTTTACCGTTGCTAAACTATTTTTCGTCACCGGTATTTTTTCCACCCACGACTTTACCCACGACCCACGACCCACGACACACGACTTACTACCCACGACCCACGACCCACGACAGTTAGTCCAACTCCTTCATAGTACACTAACAGCTCAGCTTGAAGCTTCTTACAGCTGGTCTGTCAATATAGATAACGGTTTCATCAATGGGGTAATTTTCATTGATTTAAAAAAAGCGTTCAATACGATAGACCATAAGATCCTTTTAAGTAAGTAAGTCAGTTATGGGGTTGAGTATGACGCCTTGAAGTGGTTTGACTCTTTTCTGAGTGATCGCCATCAAAAATGTTTAATTAATGGTGAGCTATCTGGTGCACTTGCTGTCACCTGTGGAGTCCCCTAGGAAGTCTTATTGGCCCTCTTCCATTCTTGATAAAATGACTTGCCAAACTGTCTGATTAGATCCATACCTCGAATGTATGCTGACGACACAAGTATCAGCATTGCTGCCAGTGGTTTATCAGAGCTTGAAACTCTAGTACACAGCGAACTATGTAACCTTTATGATTAGCTGAGAGCGAATAGACTAAGCCTAAATATTGCCAAAACTGAGTTAATGATAATAGGCTCGCGTCAAAGACTTGCTAATACCGTTATTCCCCCATTAAAAATACAAATTGAAGGGCATGAAATAATCAGAGTTTGTGACACCAAATCCATGGGAGTTTACACTGACCAACATTAATTTTGTCATGATCTAAGCATGTTAATGAAATTACTAAGTCTATTTCCTCAGGTATAGGTGCACTTAAAAGGCTAAGGCCCTTAGCTTTATAAGTGAAGACACAGCTATACTTATCATCGAGCACTTATTGAACCATATTTCGACTACTGCTCTCCCGTTTGGGACGGCCTTGCAACGAATTGGCAGACAAGCTTCAAAAACTACAAAATCGCGCTGTTCGGGATATCACAAAGTCTGATTATTATACTAGTACTACTGCCCCTTCGCGCTAGACTTGGTTGGGATGACCTTTCTACTTGAAGGATGAAATTCAAAATGAAGTTTATGTTTAAAACGTTTAATAATCAGACTCCGGAATACCTTCAAGGCCTGTTTACACCATTCAGCTCAAATTACGAACTAAGGGATAGGGATTGTAAATTTACTTTACCCAAGCCCCGTACTAATTACCTTAAACGCAGTTTCTGCCATAGTGGGGCATTGTTATGGAATAATCTTCCCCCAGAAGTCAAAGCAATTCGATCCTTTAAATCGTTTAAAAGCGAAATCAATCGCCTAAAGTTTACCTCGTACTCCCACACCGCAAACATGTTTTTTTTATTTTTTAAACATTGTACTGATGTTTTTACAGTGTATAAATAAAGTTTATGATGATGATGATGAAATGTTTCACTCTAAAACAACGCGGCACGCTATTCCCAAAAATTTTAATCTAAGGTATTCCCCCTTGCAGTTCACAATAAACGTAAAACGGCTCTGTTATCTCGCGCACTCATAGGGTCCTTAGAACGACACCAATATTGTAACAAAATAAACCTTACCCGCCAAAGAGTCGCAATCTTTGTGGCAGTTTTGTACACAAATCTGGAGTTCTGGATCTCTCACAGTATCCCCCTTGCACTCTGCCTTAGTCAGGCTACGTGACACTATGAGCATCCATATCACTATAGCTGCTTGTTCGTCATTACCAAAGGCATAGAAACGGACATTTAGATGATCTTCGCTGTCGACCATATTAAGGTAGACATCCCCGCTGTCTGAGGTCCCAAGACTCTTTCCATACTCAATCAATGTGCTTTTTGTAGTCTCCGTAATGTACATAAAATATGACTGGTAAACAGAGGCGTCGGCAAGGGCCCTGGCATTGACGTTAGTTGTTTTGGTTTTCAAAGTTCTACCCTAAAAGCAAAGTGTCAAAATACAGCTCAAATATATGGCAACACACAATGGCGTTTAATGTTTAACTTGGTGTCAGAGAAACTTTTTGAGAAGCTCCTTACAAATAGCATGCAGTTGTGCATTCTTATTAACTTCAGCTCTGATAGCACCGCGTTTTATTTTTCCATAATTATTCTTATAATTGCCAAAGACTGATTTTCAGAATCAGTTTCATTTAAGTCAATGCTTTCTGGATAATGGGTCATTTCGCTCACCAGCAGCCGAAGACTAGAGAAAGCACATCAAGGATCGGAATTTCGTAATTGTTATTTCAGTATTAAATCCTAAGAAATTTACGTTAAACATGTTGAGAATTTCATTACGTATCCTTCCAGTATGTAGAGCACATTTTCATGGGCTTTACGTCTTCTTTTAATGAAGTTGAAAGAAATATTGTGTGTAGACGGTAGGTCTTTCTTTGGATGCGCTTTGATAATCATATGTTAAATCCATCCGTTAAAAACTTGTTTTCGAGAAGATGTACTTGTTCAGTAACCTCAAACTGGCGTAAAAATTTTATTGCGTTAACGAACCTAAGTAGCGACCTTTGTTGGAGAAACCACGAAACAGGCTTGTAGGGGTAAACCTGTAGTTTGTTTGTGTGTTTTTTCTCCCGCAACAACTACTTCGCTCTACGTTCACGTATTGAGCACTGTTTTACGATTAATCAACTTTTACACTTTATATATATATATATATATAGCAAAGAGAAATACTACTCAGAATTCAGTAATGACATTTGCTTTATTTTGAAATGATCGCATTGATCACTGATCATATTGCAGAACCAGTACTTTATAGTGACACAAGGTATATATTCTGTTGAAAATGCTAAACATAACGGCTAGATCAAGAAAATTTACAATATTTTCACTGTTGCAATGATATCAGATCACATTGTTATAAATGATTGCTATAACAACTGCAACTCTCTGTGTTGGGAATGACTTCAGAATGGAAACGCTATCGTTTTATTATGAAAAATACCTATTTACATTCTCTTGTAATCTGTTGGTCGTCTTCCGATTCCGTTTTTAGACTAATAGAATTATTTTCCAAAGACATCTCCAATCGTTGAAGTAGTTCTTACTCGGTTTCCCTTCTAAGTCGTTTTGCTAAATGTAGTACGCCAATATATTTCGTTATGTAGTCGTTCAGTCATGTCCTGTACTTCTATCAATAACACATTCAAATTCAAAACTAACTTGATTGAATTCCTGGTCCTTTTCTTTGCTGTTTCGTTTGCCTTTTCTGGAGCGAGCAGTTGTTGTCTTAGCTGTGATGTCTGTTGTTATTCTCCCTACTGTCGTTTCTCTATCCCTGCTTTGAGTCGTGCTTTCCTCGCGTCGATTTTCACGGTATTCGAACTTACTCGGCGACGATCATATCTCGTGCTAATATTTCTTGAATATCTCGGAGATCACTTTGCTGGGATGTACTTCCAGGACGAGTGAAATCGGTTTCCACAAAATTTACATTACTTTCAAAAAGGCATCACCGAATTCCCAATGGTGGAAATTCAGCAGTTCTCAAGTGCGTTACTATTGCCAGGTAACCTGGCCTGTGAGCGGACACCTTTAAAATATAGATATATAAATATATATATAGTTGTGTAGAAAAGAAGGTTTGCCAACGATGACGCTAGTGAGAAGGATCCCAAAGGATACACGGCGCTTGCACTCGGTGGATTTAGATGGAATGAAGGAGAAACAGCGAACTTCTCACATGAAGTTTAATACTGTAAACGTTTCGCCCATTCGGGCTTCTTCAGTACAGTATGTTCACTATGTTCTTAAAAAGACTAGAAATACGACTCCCGCAAAACCTCGCGAAGCTAGTTTTTAAAGAACTCATGATGGTTTTTTCCACGAGGTATAGAGCCCCAATTTATGTATTTACTTATTTTTATATCATTATCACTTTTTTTACTTTCTCAGTTATTGTAATTATTATCCTGATCATTATTGTATTATTACCATTTTTATTATTATTATTAGTAATGGTAATAGGACTGAGTGGAGTCCAATTCGGTCTGTAATCATACGAGTGATTAACAAAATCGGACGACCGCGTAGCGGGAGTCCAATTTGTTTAATCACGAGTATGATTACAGACCGAATTGGACGACACGAAGTCTTATTACCAATTAATCATAACTTTAACAAAATTTTTTATATATAAACTTATTTTTTTCTTAATCAAAACACATGAAACTCCAAGATTTGTTTTGCTATCAGTGAAAAAAAAGCCATTTAAGCACGCGCGTGATGGCGCGTACTGTCCAATTACTCAGGCATAACGCGTACTGTCCAATTTAACTGTCCTATTAAGGCTGAAATCAGGGCAGTTGATAGCCAATCAGATTTGAGAATTTTGTTATAGTTATGATTATTATTATTATTATTGCTGGTATTGATATTATTATTATTGTTAATTTTTATGTTTAATATAATATACTGTTATGGGGTGGGGGTGCATGTCCTAATCTGGGTAAAGGTGTTGTTCCTCTGCTACTACAAGCAATACAGTTTTCTTCTGAATAGGGTTTGTATCAGTTGTTGTAAAAATTACTCATCTCTGAACAATACCATTTGCCATTTAATTCTATCACTCCAACACATTCCATGTCACATTCTTAATTACACCAAACCATAGCTGAATTGGCAATAAATAAATTAGAACTCTTAAATTTCACTTTTCCCTGACTTCTCTCAAAGATAAACTTTCCCTTACTCGAAATGAAATTCCCTGACTTTTCCCTTACTTGAAGAATTTTTTCCCTGACCATTTCCTAACCTGTAGCAATCATGCTAGTGCAGTCAGTTGTCCATACAGTTAGTGTGGAAAATCATGATTGAAAGCATAGGGCATTTAGGAAACTTCAAAGACTTGTTATTACATACAGCAACCTTTGAATGAATACATAAGACCCATCATAAACATTTTGGCATTACAAACTTTAGTTTCTCCTTTGTAGAGTTTTTTTAATGTAAAATGTCAACTGTATATTGTGGTTGTTATTAAATATTTGTATTTGACATCATAAAAATGAATTAATCAATACAGTCATTTGTCCATACGGTTAGTGTGAAAAATCATGATTGAAAGCACAGGGCTTTTAGGAAACTTTAAATACTTGTTATTACATACAGCACCCTTGCAATGAATATATAAGAAAGATCGCAAAAATTTTGGCATTACAAACTTTAGTCTTCCGAATGTAAAAGGTCAAATGTATATTGCAGTTGTTGTTAAATATTTGTATCTTAAATCATAAAAATGAATTAAACAGCATTAAGGAAAAAGGTTAAGATGTTATGCCTAATTTTGCAAAGTAGGGCTTAAATGAATTTTTCATTTGTGGGAAAAGGGCGGGGACTAAGAGAGTAATTCCCAGGGATACCTGGAACTCAAATGTAAAAATCCATTTTCAAAGGGCGATGGAACTGTCAGTCCCAACGAAACCTTTAAATTACTTAATACATATATGTAGCAAAGATATATAGCAAAGAGAGATACTACGCAGAAGTTAGTAATAAATACCATCTGCTTTATTTTCAAAGAATTGCATTGATCACTGATAATATTGCAGAACCAGTCACTAATTGTTAAGTATCTTTTCTGTTGAAAATGCTGAACATAACTGCTACAACAGACAAATCTACAATATATTTTCACTGTTGCAATGATATCAGATCACATAATCATAAATAATTGCTATCACAACTGCAGTCTCTGTATTGGGAATTTCTTCAAAATGGATAGCTATCGTTTTAGTACGAAAAATACCTACTTGCATTCTCATTGTTGTATTAATACTTCGTGGCTGTAATCTTTCATTTCTTTGCGGTTGGTTTCTGTTTCCCCTTTCCTGGCACTTTTTTCAAGACGATATGGCAATCTGTTTTGTCGTTCACCTTCTGATTCTGTCTGTATGCTGTTGCGATAATTTTCCTTAAATTCTGAATGCTGTATAGCCAAAACGTGTCTTTGTTTTTATCGATAACAAATTCAATTTCCAATCTAACTTGATAGTATTCCTGGTCGTTTTCCTTGCTGTTTCCTTTGCTCTTTTTGAGCGAGCAGTTTTTGTCTTTGCTGCGATGCCTCTTATTATATTATCGTCCCTTAACTGTCGTTGCTTTAGTCGCCGCTTCCCGTGTGCTGAGTTTTGCGGAATTCAAACTTACTCGTCGACGATCTCTCGCCACTGTTACTTGTGCATCTCGGAGACCTTCTTGCTAGGATGTACTTCCAGGATTAAAAAATCGGTTTCAACAAAATTCACATTATTTTCAAAACATCATTCACGGCCTTCTTAATGGCGGAAATTCATATGAAGTAATGTTGCCAGGTAACCTGGCCTGCGAACGGACACCCTTAATATATATATATATATATATATATATATATATATATATATATATATATATATATTTATAAACATATATATATATATATACATATATAAAAACTCTCGGCTCGATTTACTCGGGCTTGCGAGCCACGAGGTCTGACCGAAGGCGACACGATTAGTAACCTCGCTACGCTAGGCCTTCGGCCTCGCTTCGCGAGGAATTAAAAACATTAAAAACACTTGGAATGAAATTTAGTCTCTTATATATGAAAAGGTGAACTTACAAACAATAAGGAAAGAACAAAGAAAATTACAAACAGTAAAAATTTACATCTAATAAAAAAACCTAATGAATAGGGACTAATTTGTAATACAAGACTCTAAGGCATTACGTAATAGTTTTTTTAGATGCAAAAACAACAAGATCCCAAGACAGGGCCCAGAACAAAGGTCACTTTGTGACGCAACAAAAACAAGGTAGCAGGATCCAGAAAAAGGGCCTTTGAATAAAATACAATTAGATTGTAACAAAACCCTAAATGAGGTCCCTGAACGCATGTAATTGTAAGGAGCGTTATACTCTCAGCTAGGTAACAGGATCCCTGATTGGGCCCTTGATTAACATGTATAGAATAAAAACCAAAAATTTGAACAAATAAGAACACTTGTAAGAAGACAAGGAGAAACAAAAACGTTGACAGATGTTAATCAAATCTTATTCCTATTCAATATATTTTCCCACAGTTTCTCTTATTTAAAAAAAAAGTGCCATTTTAACTCTACTTTCATCACCTATTGAAGAGATTGTATAGTGAGACCATTCATATACGACAACGATTTAAGTGATCAGATCTGAATATGTACAAAACAAAGCTTGGAGTTTCTTTCCAAATTTAAGTCCCCTTGCGAGACAAGAACTATGGAGACAAAATGTTCTCGAAAGAGCTAAGATTTTCGTTCAATACTATGTGATAAAGATTGACAAACGCTTAATTCTCAGTAAAAGAAAGTTTTCATTTAATTTTCTAACATTTCACGCAAACCAACTTATTTCCTGGCAGAAACTGCTATAAAGCCTGTTAAAAGAGGTGGCTCATTGGATATCAATGCTAGCAAAAGAAACCTTGGCGTTGCAGCTGGTGCAAAAGCACTCTTAGCCAACCCTAAAGTGCAGGAGGTGGTGGTGGAAAAGGGAATAGAAGTAGCAGGGAAGTTGGTGGATAAACAACTAGAAATAATAGATGAGGCACAGGAGAAGGCGGCGAATTTTTTAAAGAAAAAGGTAAGGTTTCCATTTCCCAATGCGCGATACCCATGATCGTACTCATGACCGGTTATAAGTACAACGTCACACCTCTCCAATGCGTTTGGTAGGTCCCCGTTATTCGATAGTTTTACAATGATTACACCAGGTGAGAATCGCTGGCTGTGTCTGCCACGCGATACTCTATTATATTCCACTGTCCTGTTCTATGCTCTCTCCCTCTCCCTCTCTCACCCTTCTCTCTCTCCCTCTCCCTCTCTCTCCCTCTCCCTCTCTCTCTCTCTCACCCTTCTCTCTCTCACTCTCTTTCTCTCTCTCTCTCTCTCTCTCTCTCTCTCTCTCTCTCTCTCTTTCTCTCTTTCTTTCTCTCTCTCCATCTCTCTCCCTTTTGATCATTATGTACTCAATCTGGTTTCTCTTTCGTCCATCAGGAGACACCCATATATATGGCCTTGTGTATAGTTGTGTGGAAAGCATGTGCCTGTAATGACCATGCTGTTGGTGGCTTACCTTTCATATTATCTCTCCCCGTTGTTGCTCATGCTCCTCAGCCCATGTCTTACTATGATATCCTCCCGTTTTTGTAACCGCCACCAAGCTAAGCGTTCATGTCTCTCATCACAATTACAATGTCATGTAAAATTAAACATGTCTATTGTCGTCTGTAGTTGGTGATAGGGCTCTTCTTTGTCCAGTGGTGTGCCTCCGGTTGTTGGGGCATAAACCTACATTGTTGATACCTTCTTGAACCTCAAACAGAATTTAGCAGTGATCAATCTGCTACTTACAATGGTCCACTCTATAAAAATCATCTTAAGTTTGCTGTTTCTGATATCATTATCTCATGCCTCTCTGATGTCCCTTTGCTCTCCAGCATACATCAGTGTGCTACCTTTGCCCAAGGTGAAGGCCCAGCTCCAGTTCATATCGTTTCAGTGGTGCCCAGGATGCCCAGTCCGTATTTTTCAATCTCGCTTGCTATTTGTTGAGTTTTTCTTGCTGTTAACATCGTACGTGCATTCCAGCACCCCATGAACTACTGACTTTGATGACAGTAATGAGCAGACCGGTCGCTAGGCTTCCCTGAGGCTTTGTCCCAACAGCATTCCCGTGCTCCACACAGGAAGCAGACGATTGTTCCTCCAAAGTCACGACTGCGCTAGTGATGGATTGGTTTTGAGAAATTGCGTTTTTCTAAGAGTAATGTTTTCCTGGATGCAAATGATTGGTCTCCAGCCCAACTTCCTACCCTGCTGGACCGTTTATTACTATTTAACTGGCCTCTCCCTTCCTTGACCTTTGTAGCGTAGGCTGCTCAACCCGGAGCACTAGCTCCAGGCAGCATAGATCATGGGATCAATGAGGCACACAAGCCTCCCGCCTTACCCGCGACGAGGATGTTATCAATGGGAAGGAGAACAGGGGTGTAGAGCTCAGATTTTGATAAAGGTCATGGATCTCTTAACAACACAATAGGAGTATGTCAGCGTTCCAGATAATGCTAAAAGAGGTGTTCACCACGAGCTTAAAAAAGTTAACAAGGTTTGCTTTTATGACAGATACAACTTGACATAAAACCGGATAAAGCATGGGAAAACGAAGACATGTTCATACCACCAGGATATCACATTGATGCCGCCGTGGAAGGGGGAGAAGCATCACCGAAGGAACCTGGAGAAGTGCCTTATACCTTCCCAGCAGGCCTAGGAGGTGTCTTGATGAACGGATGTTGGGGGAAAGATTACAAGCCAAATGACCCTTGCTACATTTTTATAACCACATCAACTATCTGCGCGGTAAGAAATCGTGTTTTAAAATAATGAAAATGGTATATACGTAAATGGTTTGACCAGCCACAACATTGAACAGAGACATAAATACTACCACCTGACCACAGGTAAATCACTTGACTCTCACGATGACTTCCGCTGAGGTTGTCGAAACGTCAGTCAGCTTCATCAACAATAGTTCTTTTGAGAAGTACCCATACGATCAAACAAAGCAAAAAACTAACGGTACACATCGTGATATTGGACTGTATATTTTATATTTCGAACTCCATCTTTGCTAAGAACTTGTTCTATTTTTCGACACTCCTAGCAAGGCACTGGTTTTTGACTTTTGCCACAACACTGCAAAGTAAAATTAAGAGCCCACTACCCCTGGTAAATTTCAGTGCTACTTAACATGAGAAATGGCTGTAAGAGATATGAGATAAGACTGCGGTAATTAATTTCTAAAATTCATTAATGCTGCATAAATTCGATAGCCAATAAAAAATGGGTAACTTCGTCACGTGCAGGACTTTTGATACCCAATGAAAATACAGGCAAAAACCATGTATATACCACACGTGTTTTGGATCACATATTAAAACCACGCGTGGTTTTCATTTGTCTTCTCATTAGACATTAGGACTTATGCATCAAAACAAAACAAATTGACGCAGTCAGCTACATCGACACTTCATTTTCCAAATCTTCTTATGTTCGCCAACACGAAAGCTAAACATTTTAACATAGAAATAACTAGTATCTAGTAACTGATTAGCTGTTGCACTGCCAAATAATCCGGTGCTCCAGAAATTTTCTTCGCCCTCGAATGTAACTGAGCTTCCTTCTGTTCTTTCTTTGTTGCAAACTCACACATTGCCGCGTGCTATCCTCCATCTCGGCATAAAAGCAACGACGGAAAATAACAAATCTTCAATAAAATATAGGAAGATTATAAAAAGATCGATCTACATTCTATTAATTGTAGTCTTTGACGAAAATGGTATCTTGCATTGAACATAATAAAAACTGTCTCCCCTCGTATCTTTTATCCGAAGCATCTAAAGGATTTGATACCTCGCTTCCCACAATTTCTTCTAAATTCCTTTGAATGGCACAAATAAATTCATAAAGGGACCTTGCTGAATGCATCTTCCCTTCACTTTTCGCGGCCTCCTGCAGAAAATTGATCAGCCATAGTTTAACGCGTTGGCATCTATATTTGCCAAATATATACTTAACGACTGATCTTTGTACAAATCTACATGCTACAGGAACCATAACGTTTCTATTTACCTGCCATTCATGGAAAATTTTAACCGGCCACTTAGTTTTGTATGCAGTTGACTTAGGAATACTCCTTTTCAACAACTTTGATTCTTCTTCCCCGGCTTTTGAGGAACGACCGATGGCTTACAGTATTTGCTACAAAAGACTCCCCCATAAATTACAACTAATAACAACAAATTTCCCACAGTTTCATTATAATTTAAATACATAATCACATAAGAAATTTGAGCACCAATGTAATACACCCTAATTATTAAAAGAGTGTGAATACTTTTAGAAGCCATCTCAAAAGCTCGTGCTAGCGCTTCGTATTTCATAAGGGCTTCCAAACACCTCGAAACAATAAAAGCACTAGTACTCCGCCTTCGCGTCGTGCTTTCATCTGTTTCTCGGTGCTTGGAACCCCTGATGAAACATTTTCACTCTTTTTAGATATATTACTAACCAATTTAAAAAGAAGACGGTGAGTATAACTCTTGTATACAAGTTGTTCTTTTTTTGACAAAAGAAGTAACGAGAGTTTAAATACTATCTCTCGATGCATCATTTTCCCTCCAAGAATATGAATGATGGTGCACCCTTTTTGGGAGTTGGATTTGATGGTCGTGGCAAGTACAGTCCTGACTCCCGAAAATTGAGCATTGTACAGAGAAACTGTGCAAATAAGGCAACGTAAGTAACTGTTCAGCAATTTATGTATGTATAATACGTGTAGGTGCGAATTGTTCCACGTATCATTTAGCCATCCCAGACTGCAGGTTGAACTCCTAAGAAGTCACAAATTGGAATTCCCTTTTACAACCGATCAGAGCGCATTTTACTTTTAGCAAATCTTAAATGAAACTTAGTTCTTTTAACTCAAACCGTTAGTCAGTCGTCGAGATACAGCCTGGATGCCAAGGCTCAAATGAAGTTTGCGTTTAAATTTTCCGGCGCCATGAGGTTGAACATGGTCAAAAGTATATATTTAGCGTAATTGGCCCCCTTCATTATTCTGTGCTATTTATAGATCTTAGAATGAATTAGAGTATGGATCCCTAATAGCTTCATTCTACTTTCAAATTGGAAGGTTTGAGCTGCGTTAGCAGTCCAGAACCCAAAGATTTGTTGGTCATGTTTGAAGTGGGCTACATTTCTGATATTTTTTTAGTTACGACGGTCTTGACGTTCCTGACACCATGAATGTTCACGGTATATACGACACATCAGCTTCGCTTGTTACATTTGAGAGTCGTGAAGAATACTCGAAATTCCTGCAACAAGAGGCAGGCGTCTCTGGTTCCTACTTTGGCTTTTCCGCAGGTGTAAAGGAGGCCTGGGGAGAATATACACAATCAGCCCGGCAGAAGCATATGGCGGTGTTGGATGTGGATGTTAACAAGTTAGCCCTAAAAGATAAAGCTAAATCTACAAGATTACCGGGAGAAGCTTATCTGTAAAGGGATCTAGATCTCCAAAAAGAGAATGAATCTAACCAAAGCGTAGTTACCAAGAAGGTGGCATCGTCGAAGGTAGAAGGTTGCACGCTTAATGCTCTTTTTCTAACTCTTCTAGATCTGGTGTTCAAAAGACTACGAATGTAAGGGTAGGATAATCTGTCATTTTGAGAAGGAGCTTCCCATGAAACACATCTATCTCATTGTTGTGCTAGGATATTTTTTAAGGCAGGAAGTGATATTTCTTGTGATTTATTGTATTCATAAATCCTTCCTATAATTCCTTTCATTTGCCATATGATTATAGGAAAGGATTCTAAAAAGTAATAAAGGTAGAATACCTGTCATTCCTGATAATCACTTATCTAGAAAATATCATTTATTTCATGTATTTATTATACATTTGTTTATTTATTTACATATTTCCAATAGACACACGCCATCAGTGTATCAAGAAATTTTGCTAAGCACTGAATAACACAGTTTAGAAATCTCTTTGTTAGGTGGCCACTAGAAGATTTGTTGGAATCCAGTTTGTAATAGGATGTGTTCGATCATTGAAGGATTTCTGTCCAAGTTGGTTTCTAAAAGCGAACGGACTTCGGTTTATGTATGGGTGCTAGTCTTCATAACTATACAACTTCGTTTGGTACATGCCTTTATTTTCTTCTGGACTGGCTGCTTGGTATGATTGATTGATTTTTGCTACTCTGTTTTGCTCGAAGATATGAGATTTTCATGGATGAGGTGGAACCCAAGGACTTGAGTCTCTCATTTTTAAACGAATTCATGGACCTGCCTGAATCATACTTTGCGGCAGGAGCACCCCTGAAATTCCGTAAGTAAATAGCGACTATAAAGCTCGTATCGTATAATGAAAGGTCCGTATTGTAATAGAAAATAAACCAGTTAAAAAATCATAACGCCGCGAATTCCAGATCAATTGGTCCATGTTCAAAGAGTACTTAAAGTGACTACAGCATTTAAATTAAATGGTCAACTTTCTATACTTATTGGTTGTGTGGTACTAAAAGAATCTCGGCTAAGAATTCACGAGACCAGAAATGAAGAAACCTTGTTCCCTTTTTTTTTATTGGCTCCCGGGCCGCCTTAGCCGTGAAATAAGTAGACTTGTTTTTATTTCTGTGTTACTAGAGGATTTCACACAGCGATGGGGAACTCATTATATTAAATCTTCTAAGTTCGGTGGCCAGTTGGAAATACGTAAAACAATGGATGCAAATGAAGCTAAGAGTAAAAAGAATTTTGAGATCGAGATGGAAATGGAGTATGACTTTGTTTGCAAGCGTTGGAGCCAAGGCATCTGCCTCGACAGGTGAGTCCAGTAGAAAGCAGGCAAAGACCACGTCTACTTCGGTTGTCGCCCATGGAGGCAGTCAGGACATCGCTTCCATCCTATCAGATGCATACTCACCAGCCTTTAAGACAGAGTTCAAGGAATGGCTTAAAACAATTCCTGATTTTCCAAAGGCTTTCCTTTTTCAAATGGGACCTATAACCGACCTGGTTAATTTCCGTGCCAATGATCTATTTCCCGATGAGGAGGTGTCTTGGGGATGCGAAGGAAATGCAGCCAATCTCTTAACTGAGGTCAAAGATGGCAAAACAGTGAAGTATTATGAAGTGGTTGACGTGGATGGCAACAAAAAAAAATTACTGCGAATTTGACAGTCTTCAAGGTCTAGAAACGTCAATACGAAGACGGAGGATCAGTCTCCTGAGGGCTATAGAAATCTACATGGAGGAGGTAAATAACAGAATATGAGCCATCAAGGAGGGTCTTGATGGGGGTGGTGCTTTGACACGACGATTGAAAAATCCGCTTTTTTGACGGACGGCCAGCGGTTAAAATTTTTGGCGTTTAACGGTTGACCTTTAAAGGTTGACAGTACAAGAAAACGTTTTTCGACGGTTGACGGCTGGATTTCAGGCACTGTGGGGGTAGTTTCTAAAGAAACTGGTGCTGCGTCGGTGGGGAATTGAAACACAAGAAATCGGGATAATCAAACAAGTTGATAAAGTAATATATGTATTGGAACCTCGATTAATGAAGTCGCTTGGGACCGGCCAAATTTGTTCGTTAAATCGAGGGTTCGTTATATCAAAAACCCCGATATAACGAACTTAAGGAAAACGAACAAAATGTTCGTTATATCGAGGTCATAGTTAATAATTGATTTGTAACACAGGTGACTTCAACGCAATTTTTGTCACCCAGAAGTTCCGCGTTTTGAGATGCACTTCATTAAGCATGGTGGCTTTCAGCCTCAATTATTTTCACTTTTGTGCAGACGCACAGCATTTGTTTACAAAAGAACGACATTTTCAGAGTAGCGATTTAAAAATGTTGCAACATGGAGGTTATCAAGGAGGGACGTCGCAGATCGTGGGTCATGTGCCATTGACACTGTCACGTGTATTTCACTTGTACTTAAAAGAAGTGACCGGCAAACGGAGAAACAAGGGCATTGGAATATAAATTTCGGCTGCGTATTCAATGTATCACAAGAAGCCTTCAAAAGTGAAGAACTTAATAGAACTAATAAGAGACAAAGAAGATAAAGCCAATAGGCCTTTTGCAGCTGGACCAAATTTTTCTGAGAAAATTTTCATATTATGGGCTATAACTTAAAGAATGCCAGAAATGGAAAGAGCGCATCGAAAATACCAAAATGGCCAAGTTTGAGGCCCCTGGCATTAAAGAGTAAGTTTATACGACAGCTTGAATTTTCGGAAAATTTAGAGGATTTGTATGGAAAATGTTGCTGGAGAGCAAGACCTTGCCATAAGGATTTAAGGATTTGTTGGCTGTTGATCCGTTCAGTGTTTATCTTCTGTCGCGTGTTGACGTTATAATTCATTATATCGAGGTAGATTTTACGTTTGGGTTTCCGGATTATGTTTGTTATATCGAAGAATTCGTTATATCGAGGTTCTATTCCATAGCTTATATTGTGACTTTGGCCTGGACATAGAATATCGTTCGTTATATCGAGGATTTCGTTAAATAGAGGCTCGTTAAATCGAGGTTCCACTGTAGCACCGTATGGTAAATCAAAGTAGGACTATGGTGAACTCGTGGATATGTTTACAAAACAGAGAAAAAAGAAATAATTTAAAAATTAATGAGGTGTTTTTTCAGAGTTGTGATTGAATGAACTTGAAGATAATTTTAATAATCTATAATCACAACATAAAAGTGACCCGGGAGCTGAGTAGCTTTTTGAAATAAACATACAGTGAGTACATGACGCCAATCATTTGACTACACTAGGCATCAGTTATAAGGCAGGTGGCAAGCATACATTTGTTAAAAAATTTGATAACTTAACATAAGGGTACAGGATTAAATGGCACCGAAACCAAATGTAGTTCTGGTATCCTGCTGCTCACTGTCTGTGTGTTCAAAGTAACAGGGTCCTTCTGAATAAGGTCTGAATTTTGTTGCCATGACATTGTCAATTTTATCATCATTATAGTTTTTGTTGTCTACAAGTCTATTCAATGTATGCAACAGAAATATCCACCTTGATTCTGCAGCTGATAATGAACAAAACCATGTAGGATAGCCCAGCTGATGTGATGATCTTAAAATCATTAAGACTCTCAATCCTTTATCAAGTTGAATTAGTTTATTTACCGTACAATCTCATTTTAGGTTATCAGTGGTATATATATTCAGGGTTGCACTTAAAAAAAATCACACTTGCCATCATTAATACAGCAATACATCTTTGTTTTTATCCTTATAACTTCTTGTTTTTACAATGTAAATATGATGAGTCACACAACAGTAAGCAAAACAGGTAAGCCTATTTTTCCAACATGTCTACTTCAACACAATCTAGTTCACTTCAAGGTAAATTCGGAAATCAATAGACAGAAAACGTTTCATTGTAACGGCTTGTGGTGTATTGTATATAATATAACGCTTAATACATTTTCTACATGACTTACTGTTTTCGAACCCTGGTTCTCCGTCACGGCATGCGCCTCTATATTTAATGGTAAGCGTTGACATACTTCTTGACCGTCCCAATACTTTTCCAACTCCATTCCTGTTAGTACTAACACTTAAATCAGTAGAAAAGTCCTCCATGCGATGTTTCTTATCCAGGTTGGCCGCAGAAGTTCTTCGGTTTCACATCATGGATTCGTCAATTTATTCTGTTTTCAGTAGTGGTTTCGTTCAATAACGAGTACTCATTTCGCTCAAATAAATTCTCATTCAAGTGCTAATTTCGCTCTATGAGTTCTCATCAAAGCTTACTATATTAGCAAGAGATTTTCTCATCTTCAGATCACTTTCGAGCCAACTGAAATTCATATACTGCTTGTAATCTTGGGGGCGGTCGATGGCGGTCGATGTCGGAAAAGCGAATAGTTATCATCTGTTCACGTTTAGCGCCTGGCCGAGTAAAAGGCTCATGAAATTCAGTCTCCAAGTTGGTCATTGTCCTAACTGGAAACATTTAAACTCCTTTTGATTTTAGTAAGACCGCTAATGAGGCCCTGTTAGTGAGGTTGTTTATGTCGCGCGTCTGAGTTTCAAACCTTTTCACGTCGCAATTTCGGAAGGTCGAAGGTCGCTGTCGTAATTTCCCGTGAGCGGCTCGTCGTTCGTCGCCATTTCAGGTCCTTTATGTCGCCGTTTCAAGGCCACGTCGCTTGTCGAAATTTACCCCTAACAGGGCCTCGCTAATCGTCCTCTTAAGCTACAAAATCATTACAAACTCTGGCAACGGTACGATAAACTTTCAGCGTGAACTTTCATCAACAGACTTCCGTGACTTCGGTCACGACAATTGTCGTCTTCATATCGGTGCCCCGAGTTCTATCCGACTAATTACGAAGTGTGTCTACACTGGAGTGAGTGAGTGAGTGAGTGAGCGAGTGAGTGAGTGAGTGAGTGAGTGAGTGAGTGAGTGACAATTTGCATATCGGAGTCCCCACAAAAACTCGCAAATACGCTTCGCGTATCCACGAGTTAAAAAGGGGTGCTGACGTTTCGAGCGTTAGTCCTTCGTCAGAGTGAATGAAAGGATTATGGGTTATGTGCAATTTATAAAGAGGGGTTAAATTTGGAGCTATGCTATTGGTGGAGCCATAGCAGCGAGTGAACGAAAGTAATATAATTAAATGAAAGAAAGACGTTCGTTGATACCATGGGGATTAAGAGAACCGAGTTCGAATATATATCTTCCACTGAAATCGGATCAATCACCTGGCACCTTTAAATGCACACTCAAAAGATGCAACTCTTGTACGTCCTTTCATTCCTAACACAGACAAAGTAACAGGACCTAAGCGATCGATGAAAATCACCAACCGCTTGACATGCACTTCCGCCAATGCTATATGTTGCATAAGATGCACCTCATGCAAGAAGATATACATAGGCGAGACCCGGCGGAATAGGATTAGGTGACCGTTTCCTCGAACATCTGCGTGACGTAGAAAGAAATGAGAAAGATGCATCTAGACCAGTAGCGCGACGCTTTAATCTGCCTAAATATTCCACTCAAAACATCACGATCTGCGGCCTTTCTCTGCATCATAGTAACACGTACAGCCGTAAAAACCTAGAAAAAAGATATATCCTCCAACTCGGTTCTCTTAATCCCCACGATATCAACACGATTTTTCATTCATTTAATTATTTACTTTTGTTCACATGCTGATATGACTCCACCAATAGCATAGCTCTAAGCCTCTCTATATAAATTGCACATAACCCATAATCCTCTCATTCGCCCTGACGAAGGGGTAACGCTTAAAACGTCAGCACCCCATTTTTACATTACCGTGGTATAAATCAACTTATTTGATGATCCCAATTACTTAGAGTTTAGACAGTTTGACGGGTTGACATTTAACCTGATCAAGATCCTCATTAAGGACGATAAATGTAATCTGCTCTTACAACCATCAGCACTAATGTTCATAATTATTCTTGGGTGTTATTTGAAATTGTGTAGGAATCTGTTTTTCTGCGAAGCATTTGTTTGTACTGTGTTAACGTGGGTACAGTGAAATGCTACGAAAGAAAATGGACAACAAGATCAAGGAAAATTTAAAAGTATATTCCTTTTCATTGTCCAATTTGATTATCTATTACAAATTCACATATTTAATCAGGGAAATGATACCAAACCTTTCCAATCTCGCCTGACTGAAAATAGAACGAGGCAAGCATGAGGATCAAGATCGAATGAGAAGACGTCCATCTAATGTTACAAGTACCTCCTTCCACTGTACCAAATGACGACTTATCTTCCAAACAGTTTCACAAAGCAATGGGCTCAGATATCTTTTTTAACCCTTCCGCCTTATCCCTTCTGTCGAGAGTGCCGGAGGGACTTAACCTTACAATAAGACTAAAGACGTTTCCTGATGGCAGACTCTAATGTTATATGTTGATTTTTAGGGACCCATTTCAATTTCGAATTCAGAGTTGGTCGCATGCGAACGATCGAGTACTAAAGAGCTCGACTCAGCTTTAGATTACGGTCATCCATCCTGGAAAGCAATTACGAAAGGCAAGTCAATGTTCAAAGTCTCATTCGATATGCTGAAAGACTTGCCCAGCTCTGTCAGCAGTTCTCTGAACATTCAAAGGAACGGCAGTCTTTACGTCCGTTACACTGATAAACAGTGGCAAACCAGTGACCAAAATGGCAAATTCCATCTTTACACTTCTTTCAGTAATGGAGGTAGCGAAGATATTCACAAGGGAAAAATCTCAGTTCAGGGATTGGTGTTGACGTTCAGCGAGGCCGATGGATCTCTAGTGCTTATGCCGCAGGATTACCGGGCATCGAAGAAATACTTTTCATCTCTTGGGGAAGAGATAGTCTGCTACACAGCCGTTATTAGTGTCGTCACGCAACGCTCCTCCCCACTAACGGCTGCTAAAAACCGAACCACATTCCTTTCCTTTTGTGTTTGCGGTCTAACGAACAAACCAATCACGTATCTAGAAATTGACTGTGACGTCCGTTTTCGCGGGAAAAGCCAGTCGATTCCGGGCGCGAGGATATGAACATGTTTTCCAGCAAGTCATGGACGGAACTCCAAAGAAAATTGTCCACAGTGATTCGAAATGCTTTACTTGCTCTTCGCCGTCAGCAAATGCAGAGAAAATTTATATTTTTGGTAAAAAATCGATCGACTTGCAAGGGATTATTAAATCGTCCCTTAATGTGGATGTGAGCTGTTTCGCGAACAGCGGCAAGATATTTGTTTGCAGGAGCGTTTGCTACAAACGATTGACGAAAAACTGAACGAAATTCTGCAAGAAATCGAAGAAGTCTTCAAAAAAAGGGATGTACCGAGAACAAAGCGCCTTCAAAGGGCTTCAGAAGAATTACACGGCAACATTCCTGAAGCCGGGAAACCATCAGGACCAGGTCCGCGATATGTCACGGACACAGGAAAGTTTAAATCGACAGAAAGTATCCAAATCGCTTCAGTTTGGCACAGGCGAAGCTACCACTTGCACTTCTTCTGCTAATTCGAGTTATCAGGATTTTTCTTCATGGAAACGGCCTGTGCCTGCTTACCTTCCTGGTTTTTTTATCCCCAATTCAAAGTCAGCTCAGTCATCTGTTGAGTGCTTTCCCAAATCAAAATATGGCAAGTCCTCGAAGTGCACATGCATTTCTTCCCGGAGTGACTTCAACTCCAAGATCATCCGGCGTCCAAGAACAGAGTCAAGTGCAACTAAAAATTCAGTATCCCAGTAAAAATGTTAGCAAATCTCTAACTGGTTCATATCAGTGCACTGGAAAAGCCTTAGCACATGGCGTTCCGTCTCAAATTGCGGGAGCTGTTATGAACTGTCATTCAGTGCGAAAGCATATTGCGGAAAAGGTGTTGAAGATCGTCAACAAAGAAGTTGCCGAAAAGGAAGATTTGGAGAAGTTTGACCTACAGTTAGTTTGTGATGAGTGGCGTGAACGAGCTCCCGTTTCTTATTCATTCCTTCTCACTTCGGCTATCAACAAAAGAACGAAACCTTTCGGCTGGTTTGGAAGCTTGGCTATGGCAGGATCTATTCTGTTGAAACAGCGAAACAAGGACATGAGCGCTGCTGCATCTGTGATAGGTATTCTCCTGAAAAGCAAGTCTGTCGAAGTGCGATTCGTTTTACTGATCTTGAGCTTATTTTACTTTAGTCTGTTACACAGCCGTTATTAGTGTCGTCACGCAATTACTAATAACGGCTATGTAGCAGACTAATTTTACTTTTGATACTTTATATTTGGTGTCATACGTATCTGAAATTGTTCAAGCTAAATTGCAGGACATTTATTATTTTAAGGTCAATCTGTATTTGATAAAACAATACACAAAATAAAGTCATAAAACTGCTTTATTCTCTGAACGACAAAAATAATGGTGGTATTTACTAGAGAGAGAAAATCATGAATATTCCCACTGATCTGACCGTCAAGGTTTAACATAATTTAACGAGAGATGCTCGTACAAAAATAGCAAATTCAGTTAAAATTGGTCTCTGGCAGACACTCCCTATCTAATATGATATTTAATAACACATTAATATAGTTTCAACGAGCAAGTTACATGCGAAAATCGAGAAAATACTTAAACGTAGGTCTGATAACAGTGAACTTTGATCGCAGCAGAGAAACTATTGTTTAAGCTGACGGAGAATCTAGAAGGCTAACGCTCAGACTTACCACTGCCTTAGGACATGAGCTTCATCAATTGTCACGGCGCAGAGCTTATTCGAATAGACATGGTTGTCTAACATTCTTCGCCAGCGATCATTCATTAGCCATGCTTCAGGTGAGCCAAAGACAATAGAATATTTTCCCTCTTTAATCTTTGTAACGCCTAACTCCTCTTGTGAACTGATACTTATTGCAGAAAATCCAAGATCTGTTAGAATTTTAACCTGATCGTCCATAAGGCTTACCAATGGCGACACAACTATAACAATGTGACCGGCACTCCTGTTTACATGGTCAAACACGAACGGGAGAGCTTGATGAATAAGCGATTTCCGAATCCTGTCGGCAAGTTTACAAAGACATCCTTCTTATCGACCACAATTGCTTGAATTGCCCGCTTCTGATGCGTATTTATTTCCAAAATCTTAAATAAGGAAGCCCGGCTCGAATAAATGCTTCCTCTAGCGCGGCCATTGTGTTTGCTTTCTCCACGTTTGGGGTACCGATAAAAGCAAGGCCGTGATTGGATGAAACTTCTGGCGCGAACACCTTCCAGAAAATGGGAGCTGAATTCTAATTGGCTAACCGCGGGAAAGGAATGTGGTTCGGTTTTCAGCAGCCGTTAGTAGGGAGGAGCGTTGCGTGACGACACTAATAACGGCTGTGTAGCAGACTAGGGGAAGAGATGGCAGGATTCCAGTTTGCCCGAGTGCAATTCGCGAACAGGTGGCAACAAGCGGTTAAGAGACAAAGTAGCCCTGTAGACAACCCAGTTGCACCGTGCAGAGTCGATTGGTCAAATTCTCTGCGACTTGATCCTACTGATAGAAATGGAAAATGTCTGCACTTTACCGCCTCCACAGCAGGCAGCATATTTGTTGTGTTTGCAGCGCTGCCCAGGGATGACTCAACGTGGTACTACGTAGAGATTTCTCCAATGAGGGCCGCTATATATAAGGTACGTCATGTAACTGGTATCCAATCTGTTAAATCTACCAATTCTAGGCTGTGAGAGGTGAGGGGTATAACGTAATGTCCTTTTTCCAACTTGACATATTTTTAGTAACCATTTAGCACTGCATTTGAATACTTATGATATGTTTACTTACATTCATTAAATTATACTGGGTATAACGTTAAAAGTTATGTATGCTACAGAGGTTGCCCTCAGTAAACACTGAAGGCTGAGGCGGATAACGTCATCCAAGCTTTGCAGATTTATTCATATCATACCTAAGCCTTGTGGAGGCACAGTAGTATGGTGGTTAGCGTGTCGGACTTCCGAGCAGGAGGTTTGGAGCTCGAGCCCTGGTGCTGGCACTGTGCTGTTTCCTTAGACAGGAAACTTTATCTCACACTGTCTCTCTCCACCCAGGTGTATAAATGGGTACTAGTGATATAATGCTGGGAGCGACCCTGCGATGGACTAGCATCCCATCCAGGGGGAGTAATAATACTCTCAGGAGCTTCGTTCTAGTGAAACCGGGATAAGCTCTGGCCGTGTGGGCCTTTGGCTCGTGTGCGCCTTTACCTTATACGTAAGCCTACTCAAACTCTTTTTCATTCGCTATAACGTGCATGATTTGCATCTAGGGAAGAAATCTTGAGAACAAGACAACTAACGTCAACGCCAGGGCCCTGGCCGACGCCTCTCTTTACCAGTCCTACTTTGTGTGCATTACGGAGACGACAATTAGCACATTGATTGAGTATAGAAAGAGCCTTGGGACCTCAGACAGCGGTGATGTCTACCTTAATATGATCGACAGCGAAAATCATCTTAATGTCCGTTTATATGCTTTTGGGAATGACGAAAAAGCAGCTAAAGTGATGGAAGCCCATATAGTGTCACGTGCCTTGACCAAAGCAGAGTGCAAGGGGGACACTGTGAAAGATCAAGAACTCCAGATTTGTGTACAAAACTGCCACAAAAATTGCGATCCTTTAGCTGGTAAGGCTTTAAAGGTGTAATAAATGCCAAATATGAAAACATATAACTGGATAATGTTACAAATTCAATATTTTTAACTTTTAAAATGCAAAAATGAACTCCCTTTAACGTGAAGTTTATGTTTACCACCCAAATTTGCCGAACGAAAGAAGCTTACTTGTTCAAACGTTGTCGGCAAAACAGCCTCGAGCAGACACAAAACGACAGAAAAGTTAGCCGCAATGTTACGTTAACGTTTTTGAGTCAAGCTTCAAGGCTAAGGTTTTTCAAATGACTTTGTTATTTGGCTGAGATGTTGGAGTCTATTAGAATGACAAAGCAGTTTTGACGAAAGTTTGAGCGGTTTAATTGCTCTTTTAGGTCGGGAATTGTCATACGGAGTTACCTCGGGGAGTATCAATGGCCGTGTATATTTTGTTGACGAGAGCTTGGACCGTATAGCTCCGTATTGCTTCGACCTCGAGCCGATAAATACTCGCGCTCGGAGAGAAAGACGATTTAAATACATGTACTTTGTTCTTAATAGTGCAATTTTTGTTTGTGTTTTGACATTCCGTATCTGTGATAATATTTGCTTTTAGCATCCCACCTAAATTCGGTTAGGGGTTTGATCAATAAAAAAAATCAAGGGCTGTTTTGTTTCTCTGAAATTATAAGGTCCTTGGTCTTATTAAAATGTTTCAGTTTGGAATGAGTGAACATCTTTCTTACCTCCCATTTTTCTCATGATCACTCTTAGTATCGAGTGTACATTAAGAAATATCTTTCATCAACTATGGCGTTTATCCCGAAGGATGCAAGGAGGCAAATAACCCCGCTATTCCTCAGGGCTGCTCTTCCTGCCGCGTTGCCCAGGATCCCTCAAACAATCACTGCATTGCTGAATTTCCAGAACACAAGACACTCACAAGCGAGAAAATATGCGTCCGTAAGTACAATATGGCTGCTGAAACCTCTTAAGCCCATATCTCTAACTTACGGCGATATATTTTTAGCATATTGCCTCGCTCCTTTACTACTACGATGAGCCATATTTTATGTACGTGGAGCATTCATACCTACAGGTGATTTTCAATTACATCACCGTCGTCCCTCAGAGTAGAGAAACAATAGGCGGCAGCCTTTGCTTGCAATGTTCCCATGTTTGTTTTTTCCTCTTTTCCGACTCAAGCTTCTACACAGAGCCTGAAAAGAGACGATAAACCTTTGGGCAATCAAATTCTTGAAAATCTCCCCACTTAAATGAGCAAAAAAGCTAGTTTTGCACAAAGCTACTCTTCGCACTGTCTTTAGAGCTGACGTTTGAGAAACCTTTCCAAGCAAAAACTGATAAACTACGCCAGCGTTTACTGAATCGCTCAAGTCGCACCGTGCACAACCAAATGTAGAACAACTATTTGAGTTATCCCCAATTGTCGGTCGATCTAGAGCTCAACAGAATTAAGTTTAATCAGTTCAACGTGTTCTTGCAACTAGAACTTAAGTTTTTCCACCTTTGTACTTCTAACTAAAAAATCGCGTACGTTTTTGTTACGTTTAAATGAGATGAGTGGTGGTAGTGAGAAGATGCTGCCGCGTACGCGATTTTTTAGTTAGAAGTACACTAAAATCAGACGAATCACCTGGCACATTCAACTGCACACGCAAAAGATGCAAAACTTGCCCTTTCATCTATAACACAGACAAAATAGCAGGACCTAAACGATCGTTTAAAATCACCGACCGTTTCACATGCATTTCTGCCAATGTTATCTATTGCATAAAATGCACCTTATGCAAGAAGATATACATCGGCGAGACCGGAAGGAGATTAGGTGACCGTTTCCGCGAACACCTCCGTGACGTCGAACGAAATGACAAAGATGCATCGAAACCTATAGCGCGACACTTTAATCTACCTAACCACTCAACTCACAACATGGCGGTATGTGGCCTTTCCGTGCATCAGGGCAACACGGAAAGCCGTAAAAACCTAGAACAGAAGTTTATCTTCCAGCTCGGTTCTCTTAATCCCCACGGTATCAACGAACGCTTCTCATTCATTTAATCATTCATCTAATTTATTCACTTCCATTCACACATTGCTATGGTTCCACCAATAGCATGGCTCCAAACTTCTCTATATAAATTGTACGTAACCCACAATCCTCTCATTCGCTCCGACGAAGGGCTAACGCTCGAAACGTCAGCACCTCCCATTCACCTTACGGTGGTATAACTTACTTAATCAACTCGTTTGATTTATCCAATTTCTTGTGTTTCAATTTCCCACCGACGCAGCACCAGTTTCTTTAGAAACTATCCCCACAATTGAGTCATAAATAAGTGCTGTTAACGACCAATCATATTCGAGCATTTTATTGACACAATTATTATTTAATTTCTTTTATTAAAGCTGTTTGTGGAATTAAGTTGCTTTGGTTTCAGTCAAACTTGATTTTCTATCGACATTGATAGTTGTTAATAATAGATGGGCACATATACGGACAGAATCAGACAACTTTTACGTCCAAAATTGGGTCTGTCTCGGTTTCACACTAAGCCGACTTTGACCGTCCAGGTAATTTGTCCGTCTCTAGTGTGAAAACGTTCAATATGAACATTAATTAGTAAGTTGATTGTTTTTTTAATATTGGGTTTTCTTTGGAATCCTTTGGCAAATTTCTTTTAAAATAGATATGAAAGTACTTACTTTCGACTTGCAGGTTAGTCCTCAGGGGTCTGTTTCTCGAAAAGTCCCACTATTTAAAACCACAGACTATTGACAGTTTTTCTAGTTCTTAATGTACAAACCAGCGCAAAGTACAAGTTAACTTAGAATGGCCTGGCTTAAACTTGAAAACTAACAAATATCGTAATGCCCATTGCAGACGATGTTACAGCTTTCTGGCGAGGTGAGCTGCCGTGCCTTTCGAGAAACAGGCCTTAGAACTCTTAACAACGGGTTAAAAGGACTTCCCTGGAAACTCATAATCCGTGTGTTGTTTTTTTGTTTGGCACCATCTCATAACTGCCAGAGTTAAAACCGGATATTCATTTATTTACTTATATCATGTAATTTAAAAACATATAATCGGTACGCTTACGATCATGAGTAATTATTTTTAACTTTGTTTTCAGCGACATTTGATATTCTGCTGAAGCCCACTGAAAATTTTGGTCCCCTCGAGATGGACAACATTCCCGGCCCATTGGCCGAGCTTACCATTTCTGCCTGGGTGAAGATAGAAGGTTCGTGGGGAGGATATAATGCAAACAATGTATACTTAGTGCACTATGAACGGTCACAATCTGACGGAAGAGATTATTTCAAGATTCATTTGGCAGGGACGTTTGACATCGAAGGCATCGATGTATCCTTCGAAGTTCCTCAGTCGGGAAGTTATAGGTAAGACGATTTTGTTGTTCGTTGCTTTCTGGTGATTTTTCAACATGATTTTAATACTGGTTCATGGTAAATTACACAAACTGCAAATATAATGTCTAGATTAATTAACTTAACACCGCCGTGAATAACGCTGCGCCAACTGGCATTTTGGTAATATTTACTGGGTTGCCTAGGTGGGAATTATCTCTGAAACTACGTTGTGTTATTTCTCGTTTTGTCCTTTTACTTCTGCTGCCCGAAATTGGAAAAGCTGCGTAATGGTGTCTATACTGCCACTCCCCTGCTAAGTATGATCGTTGTCCCTCAGTTGTTCTCAGCCTATCTTTGATAGTTTTCACGGGATGGGTGAGAGGCGTCGATTTTGCACTGTAGACTCATCAAAGAGAATATTTTTCTTAAATTGTCTGCAATGGCGGCAGAAAAGGTGTAACGCCAACGTTGCGTTATTCGATATTTCAACAAAATATACAATTATACCTATATGGAGCTGAAAACTGAAGCGTTAGCCTGATAAACAACACAAGCGCTTAAAATTTATCTAACATTTGAAATCTTAGAGGAACGCATAATAGCCCTTGATCGGTACCAGGGCCGACCAACAATACATGTACACTGACATATACAACAGTGTGTACATCTGTACGTGCACATACGTGTACAATGATAGGTCCACTGCCTGCTCGTGTAGCCAATAATAACTCAGGATTCACCTTATCTTGCCCGCACGTGGAACCATCCATTTAAAAGCTAAAGTCTTAATTATGGCTTCTTCTTCTCCAGTCGTGGTTTTAACGAGCTGAAAGATGGGAACTGGCATCAAATTTATGTCAGCTGGTCTGGTTTGAGTGGGGTGGCTCTTTATTATAAGGACGGAAAGCGAGATTTCTCTGTGAAATACACAAAACAGGAATTCATGGGTGGTGGAAAGCTGAAGCTTGGAGGAATCTCGTCCATACCTAATGGTGGAACTGGCAACAGGGAAGCCACGATCCATCTTACTGGGGTCAACTTGTGGAAAAGAGTCCTCTCTGATCAGGAAATAGCTCTTAATGCAAGAGAGTGCGATGCAGGGCAAGGAGATGAGGTAACATGGCATGAGTGGTACGCCATTGGAAAGGCAGAGACGGGATTTGTCCGCGACACATCCCAGTGTACTGCTCCGATTCCCGCACCAGCACCGGCTCCTGCCTTAAGTAAGAACTAACATGTTTCTGGTTTAAATCAATTCCGTCTACAGTATTTAAATTATCGTAGAAATCATTTATTGTAAAATGGTCACTAAGCGGCAAATGAGTGCAATAAAGAGCTAACGTTAAGAATCGATAGATTATCTCAATTACGTAGTCTTGAGGAAATTCTGAGCACTCGATGCTGCGCTCAATCCGTTCTGTCACGAGTCTAGGCCAACATTCTCAGTGCGGCCTTCGTGCTCGGTTAGCAACAAGTCAATATTATTCAGGGGCACATGTACATCTAACAGTGATCAGAATATTCCTCTTAGGAAAATAGCGCCCCCCCCCCCTCCAATTAATATCTAAAAGTGTAACAAGAAATTCTGCATCACCTGTGGAAAAATTGTGAAATACGACCATCCAGTTCCTTTGTTATAGCTAAAGTCGTATATAAGGTTTAGGGCTGTTCAACGTACACAAATACACCACGTGGGGTCATAAATTTTCTATTTCCAAAGGAAATTGGTGTGTAGCGTCCTCTTTTCGGGTTATGGCTTAAAGAACGAGGTATTTCCCAAACCTCCAGCGGACTCGATTCGATTCCTCTTTTACCAAGAGGTAATATGGAAAACAAAGAGAGGAAAAGTAATAATATATTTACCCAGTCTTGTCAAGTCAGTGATCTGGTGGATAGATGCAGGTATGCGCGTACGACATTTCAGCAAATAGTACACTCATCCACGAACGTCTCAGCTATAAACGTCTCAAGAAAGGTAAATGTTTCACTTTTAAAAACCCTACACGCTACTCCCAATAATTTTACTCCGGGGTATCACCCCCATCCATTTCCTCTCCCTTCC
Organism: Ricordea florida; assembly: GCA_949710005.1. Classification (NCBI taxonomy): domain Eukaryota; kingdom Metazoa; phylum Cnidaria; class Anthozoa; order Corallimorpharia; family Ricordeidae; genus Ricordea; species Ricordea florida. The sequence goes on along the minus strand of OX453274.1, from coordinate 28,187,118 downwards.
TTAAAGGGTGTTTATACAAAATTTCCGCTCTCTTAGCGCTTACTACATACATGCAGCTCACAACAAATGTGTAACCGCTCTGTCATCTCGTGCACTCATAGGGTTCTTAGGACGACACCAATATTCTAAAAAACCCTTACCCCCCAAAGGATCGCAATCGTTGTGGCAGTTTTGTACACAAATCTGGAGCTCCACATCTTTCACAGTATTTCCCTTACACTCTGCTTTGGTCAGGTTTCGTTAAGATGATCTTCGCTGTCGATCATATTAAGGTATAGACATCATCGCTGTCTGAGGTCCCAAGACTCTTTCCATACTCAATCAATGTGCTTTTTGTAGTCTCCGTAATGCACACAAAAGAGACTGGTAAAAACAGACGTCGGCAAGGGCCCTGGTGTTGACGTTAGGTGTCTAAAATTTGTTCCCTAAAAGCAGACAACCTCAAAAATCATCACCCCTTCGTTTTGCCCCGCCTCTAAACCAATAGAGCAAATAATGGCCCGCAAATCAATGTAGAGCAATTGTGCAAATATGTCTTATAATTTTGGCCATTTTAAAACAAGGATGAACATGATGTTTTTTACATATTAGGTTTTTAAAGTTTTTGTAGGATATAGTTTTATTATATATTTCATATTTGTACAATTGTAAATAGTTTTCACATGAATACTTATTTTATGTAAAAAACTGTTTAATTCAGCCTACGGGATGCGATGCGAATTTGGAAATAAACTATCTAACTAACTATCTATCTATTTATCAACAGATATCTTAAATATATGGCAACGCTCAACGACGTGTATATAATGTTTACCTTTGTGGCAGAGAAACAAAGATTCACTTCCTGAGAACATTCGTACAAAGAGCACTCAGTTGTGCATTCTTAACTTTAGCATTGATTTCACCCGCGTTTCATTCTCCCATACTTATCCTCATAATTACCAATGACTGATTTTGAGAACCATCTTCATTAAAGTCATTGCCTTCTGGATATTGGATCATGTCGCTCACCAGTAGCCGTATTTCGTGAATTCGTAATTTCGTAATTGTCATTTTAACATTAAATCCCAAGAAATTTATATTAAACATGATTGTTAAGAATTTCATGTATCCTTCCAGTATGTAGAGCACATTTTCACAGGCTTTAGTTATTCTTCTAATTTAAGAATTAATAATCATGAAGTTGAAAGAAAAATTTGTGTGCGGTAGTCGATCTTTCTTGTTGTCGAGAAGATGTTCTTGTTAGAAATTGTCATGTACTAAAGTAACCTCAAGCTGGCGTAAAAACTGTATCGAGTTAACGAACCTTATAAGTAGCGACTCTTGTTGGAGAAATCTCTACGTAGTACCACGTTGATTCGTCTTTAGGTAGCGCAGCAAACATTACAAATATGCTTTCTGCTGTCGACGGGGCGAAGTGCAGACATTTTCCTCTATTGTCAGTGGGGTCAAGTCGAATAGCATTAGACCAATCGACCTGGCATGGTGCTTTGGGGTTATTTCCAGATTCTCTCCTGACAGCTTGTTGGTCCAGGTCCTCTTTGTCCTCTTTGCATTCTTGCAAACTTGATTCCTGTCATTTCTTCCCCAAGCGAAGGAAAGAAATTCTCGGAGGCTTGATAATTCTGTAGTATAAGAGCTAGAGATCCATCAGCATGGTTGAACGTCAACATCAACCCCTGAACTGACATTTTTCAATAACAAATGTCTCCGCTACCTCCATTACCAAACGAATTGCAGAGATGAAATTTGCCATGTTGGTCACTGGTATGCCACTAGTTGTCAGAGAATCGGACGTATAGGCTGGCGTTCCGTTGAATGTTTTGAGAGTGGCGAATAGAGCTTTGTTGGTCGCCTAGGCATATCGAATGTAACCCTGAAGACCAAGTTAGCTTTGGAAATCTCTTTCCAAGATGGATGACCGTAATGTATGGGGAGATTGTACTCTTTGTCACCTTGACTTCAGCATTTGCCTAACTCATGGTTTGAAATTGAAATGGGACCGTGGAATGAAAATTTGAGATAGACTTGGTTATGGCATCACAAACTACGATTAATATATTTAAACCAGAGTTCGTAACGATTATCTCTAGAGAGTTTTATTATTCCAGCTCTTTCAATTTTTGTCATTAAAAGCGAGAGAATATTATGTCACGCAATTCCTTGGGCTTGCACTGCTACTTTAGATGACACCAGCTGGTAAAAAACTGCTAGACCAATTTACAATGTCACTCAATCGGAAATAAAATTAAGACCAATAGAAACTCGCTTGAACGCGTTTTACCGGTCTTGGCGCTAACAACAAGTACAGTATTTGCTTTTCGTTTTTAACAGCTTACAGGAAAACCTCTTTAATTGCAATTTTCGATTAGTATGTATTCTTCGTTACGCTGCCTACACAACTGTTTGCATCAAGAATGTGTGTTATAGTGATGTTATTAAATTAAGACATTCAAGATCCAGCAGTAGTAATAATATGCTTATTAGAACAAGTGTTACAGAGAGTAAGAACAACAGTTTAATGCAACCAAGTCAAGTAAAACTTTAAGGTTAGTTAGCGTAGATCAAATGTTAAAGAAGAGGTGTCTCTCTCTATAAGACACCGTGCGTGAGGGGAATTCCAACTTTTTACCTCTTCCATGTAGATTTCTATAGCCCTGTGGAGACTGGTCCTACGTCTTTGTAATGCATCCTCTAAGGCCTGACGACTGTCAAACTCACAGCAGTATTTCGTTTTGTTGTCATTGGTCTCAATAATTTCTCATTATTTCATTGTTTTACTATTCCAGTCCTCACTTAATAATAATAGTAGTGTAGAAAGGCGGATCCTGGCACACCTCTAAAACCAAGTAAATTTTTAATAAATGTTTAACGAGCTATCTCCGGAAGTCCACTAAAAATAACTCAAGACTTCGGACGAAACCGCCCCAATCCAAGATTTTGCATCAACTCCATAAATCTATCATTACTAGTAACAATATATTCTTCACTGACTTGGATACATCCTGTTTCTTTTCTTTCTTTGACACAATAACTAAACATGTTTGATTAATCATATACAATGCCTTTAAATAGCTACTTAAAGAAATCGAAATGTACTAATTAATTAATCACAAGTCAAACGCCAAATATCCTAGATCAACGAATTCCAGAAAAAATGTGCCAGTTTTAAGACCAACAACAGCAACAAAAACAAACCAAAGCACGAGTTACTGAAAGACAAGCAAAGACGAGTTACTGAAAGACTAGCTGATGAAACTAGGTGTCGATGAGAGAATTTACTGATTGGCTTCTGTCTTACGTTCCTACTCCAATAAGAAGAACTGTAAACCAACGAGTAGAAGATCTAACTAAATCGAGGATGCAACAACTCTACAGAAATGATCAGAATCCGTCAGATTATGCCTTAAGAGAACATTAAACAGCGCTTCAAAAGTACCTTAGAAACTATAGAATTGACGGAGACACAGGTGATGCTCGATCATTCATGGATAAGATAAGTCTTCCATTGTTGAATACAATTAGAAATATGGAGAAACCAGTCAAATTGCGAGTTATATTAACTTGTAGGTTTAAGTTGGATTCGCCAACACGAGAACCAAAAGAAATGTTTTCTAGATTCAATGGTGGAAAACCCATATTGATTACTGAATCAGATAATATCATGAAAATCCTAGACAAAATAACCAGAACCATATTAAAAAAATACCAAATTTCCAAGCTGAGGCTACAGGATGGAAATTCATTAATGTTGACCATTTTTATATGCAAGTAGTTGAAGCTGATCCGATTTCCGGTAGTAGTTATATACCACTCCCTAAGTTTATCGCGGATAAAAAAGCTATTGTTAATGTTAAGAATCTAAATGATAATGAATGTTTCAAGTGGGCAGTCACATCAGCTGTGTATCCCGTAGATAACAACCCACAAAGGTTAACTTCCCAAATGTTAGAAAACTTTCAAAAATTTGACTGCACAAATATTAAATTCCCAGTAGACTATAAAGACATAGACGAGTTTGAGAAACGTAACCCCTATAAAATTAATGTGATTGGATACAATGATCAAACCGAAAAACTTCAAACGCTAAGTAATAGTAATTATGTCCTAGAAAGTCACTGCTTATTTCTAATGAGAGTACTAATCATTATTGGGGGACTAAAGATTTTAGTAAACTCGTTTCCTCTAAAATAAATAACCACAAGGGCAAAAGATTCTTCTGTTTCAGGTGTTTAACATTCGTTGAATTGTCACAAATCTTTATTAAATCATGAGAGTTTTACTCAGAAATATCAGAAACATACGCTCGCTGGATTTTGTTATTTTTCACAACCAAGTAATATGGCGATTTGTAAACCCAAATTAATACATTAGACAGCTAAATCTGAGAAAGATGATGTAGCTAAAGAATTTGTCCTCAGTTTAGAACATACTACACAATATATTTACAACAAGATAAAATATCCAAGGGATGTCATACTTTCATCTTCTGATAAAACCGATTTTAGTAATGCGACTAAATGTCATGTTTGTGAAAAACCATTAGACGACGATAAGGTATTAGATCATTGTCATTTGACCGGCAAGTATAGGGGTGCGGCCCATAATGAATGAAATATTAATTATAAAATACCAAAATTAATTCCTGTAATATTACACAATCTAACATGATATGACTCTCATTTACTCATTAAATTAGACTTAATCGAAGAAGCCAGTGGTCGTATCGAACGAACGATATATTTCATTTTCCAAACAGATTAAAGTTGATACTAGAGTAGATAAAAACGGTAAAAAGGTTTCCTCTTTATATTTATTTAAGATTCATTGATAGTTTTCGTTTCATGGCAACTAGCTTAAATGATTTAGTGGAAAATTTGCCCAAACACTAATTCATTAATCTGTGGAATTATTATCAATGTAACCAATTATAATTATTACAAAGAAAGGGTGTTTTTCCTTATGATTGGTTTGATAATAATCATAAGCTAAAAACAACGTATTTGCCATCAAAAGAAGACTCTTATTCCAAATTAACCGAAGAATCCATTTCAGAGGACGATTATGAACATGCTCAAAAAGTTTGAATCGAAGTTAATATGAAATCCTTCCAATATTATCACGACTAACATTGCAAATCGGGCATTGTATTATTGTCCGATGTGTTTGAGAACTTTAGAGATTTATGTCTGGAAAAGTATAATTTTGAACCACTTTGGTAGTTTACAGCGCATGGTCTTACATGGGACGCATGTTTGAAATTAACTGGTGTTCACCTGGAATTACTAACTGACGTAGATATGCTGCATATGATCGAAGCAGGAACTCGTGGTGGAGTCTCGATGATCAGTAACCGTTATGGGAAGGCCAATAATAAATACATGAAAGACTACGACCCTACGAAACCAAGTCAATTTATAGTATACCTAGACGCAAATAATTTATATGGATGGTCCGTGAGTCAACCATTACCCACTAATGGCTCCGATGGATGACTGAAGATGAATTAAATAATTAACAGGATATTCCATGTATTTTAGAGGTTAATTTAAGTTATGACCCTCTAAATAATTTTCGCGCTATTTTATTGGTTATTTTGGGTCACATGGTGTCAAATAGCTGGACGGGTATCAGGCGATATACCTCGGCCGCGTGGATATTTGCCCTGCGATTTTTCAGTCGCAAAAAAACACAACAAAGTCAGTCTCTTTTTAAACAAACTCGTTTTATAGAATCCAGTGATCGCAGTCAAGTAGTTAGTCGCAGCTGTAGCTGCGGATAAAAAAGAAAATCAACAAAATAAGCTGCTGGTGTTTGTGGCCTCGAGGTGAGCAAAAGTTACGAACCCTTGGGCAATCAAATTCTTGAAAATCTCCCCACTGAAATGTGCAAAAAGGCTGGTTTTGCACAAAGCTACACTTCCCACTGTCTTTAAAGCTGCCAGTTGAGAAAACTTTCCAAGCCAAAAACGATAAATTACGCAAGAGATAATTATAAATCCCTCAAGTCGAACAATGCAAAGCCAAGTACAGAAAAACTGTTCGAGTCATCGGCAAATATCGGTCGATTAATAGCTCAACAAAATTCAGTTCAGTCAGTTCAATCTATTCTTGGAACTATAGTTCTTCTACCTGTTTTTTTTCTTCGACCTACTCAGCGCCCGCCATTCAACAACAAAGCCAAGTTTGCGAACAATCCACTTTTAACGTAAATCCTCCAACAACACGAGATTTTCCAATTTCTCTTTTTCATGGGTGTCATTTCTTGGGAATTTCTTTCGCAGTGTTAGTGGTATTGTTGAATTTTCTTTTCTAATACACTGGAAACGTTTCGCTTTGACTTGTCCTCGAACAACACAGTTGACAAAATAAACCAAAGTGCCGTGTTTTCGAGATTTTCATGTAAGGGGTGTTGCGAGAGTATGTTTGACATGACAGCTTGTCAAGCTCTGGTCCAATCACAGTTTACGTAAAACAATTTTAACCAATCAATGTACGTGCTGTGTTTGCGTCAGTCGTAATCATAGTGAGACGAATTGTTTTTCTTTTTCTTCAACACGTTCAAAGTAAGAATCAACTCGCGATCGCGGAGGGTTATAAAATAAATAAACCCCTTTCTGGCTTACTGGTATATGGGAGGATAATGCCCTTGGCTGAGAGATTGTCCTCAAAATTTTACATATGCCCTCGAAGCTTCGCTTCTCGGCCAACTGTTCATTTTTCGGACAATCTCTCAGCCGCGGGCATTATCCTCCGATATACCAGCCACCAGAAGGGGTTTATTTACTAATTAGCCACGAGAATTACACGATCTACACAACGACTATCCCGTGACTAGCTCCGGAACATATCAAAGTAGATAAAGTATCTAAACTCATTCCTACTCTTAAAAGCAAAAACAACTATGTATTACACAGAGAAAATTTAAAACAATATATAAAATATGGTTTAATTATAACCAAAATTCACCGTGGTCTTACGTTTGAGGAATCGACGTGGATGAAAAAGTACATTGATCTAATTACTAACCTAAGAACAAAAGCAACGAATGATTTCGAAAAGGATTTCTTTAAACTTATGAATAATTCCGTGTTTGGTAAAACCATGGAAAATATTCGAAACAGAAAAGAGATCAAATTAGTCAAAGATCTAGAAAGCGCCAAAAAATTAATCATTCAACCAAATTACCAACATGACACAGTATTCGATGAAAATCTAGCAGCAATACATGTGGAAAAACCAGAATGAACATTTGACAAACCCGTGTATTAAGGCATGTGTATTTTAGACTTGAGTAATACTTTAACGTATAAATTGCATTATGAGTATATTAAACCGAAATACGGAATAGTGCGAAGTTATTAGTTCATTACGGACAGCTTAATGTACCTTAAAAAAAAAACAAAAGATTGTTACCTGGATATCAGTCCAGATGTAAAATCTATGTTCGATACGAGTAATTTTCCAGAAAATTATGCAACTGGAATTAAAACTGCTTTAAATAAAAACAAATAATTGGAATGTTTAATGATGAAGCATGGAGGGGGAGCAGTGAAGATGGAGGGGAGCAAATCATCGAATTCGTCGGGTTACGAGCAAAATTATATTCGTATCTAATGGATAATGAGAAGGAAAAGAAAAAATGTAAGGGAATAAAAAAAATCCGTTATTAAACGTTCCACATCTCATGCTGATTATAAAGCGTGTTTATTGAACCAGGTAAAACAAATGAGAAAGATGAACACTGTTAATAGTCACCTCCATAACATGTATACCGAGACAATCAATAAAGTCGCCTTATCACCATTGGATGATAAAAGAATTATCAGACGAGATTCCACAGATACGTACGCCGTTGGGCACTATAGATCTAAAGATAAGTCCATTGAGATTATTACGATGACGATTAAATCTAAAATTAAATGTTCTGTTGATTTGGATGTTGAACCAGATGAGCAAATAATTGGAATCAATACTAATAATAGTGCTAGATTTAAAAGTCAAAACACCCTTTTTATTGATTTAGGAGATAAACATATCAGTAGTAAAGTACTTAGGAATGGAACATTATTACATGTTGGTTGTAAATCGTTAGAAGAAGATATTCTAGGTACGAATATACTTAAACGTGCTTTAATTTCAAGGATGATTCATCAGCGAGTGTCTCAATTGGCTTACTTAATTCTTCCATGAATTGTGGATATTGCATTTGAAGAAGTAACTTCGTCAAATTAACGAACCCTCAATCAGATGTCGTCAGTTGTCATTTTGATATAAATAAATATGCTGGAGTCATTATCGTTTATAAAACGACGGATAAAGGGTTGAAAAGTATTGCATTCAGGTCTGGTAAAATAAATATAACATCAGCTGTAAACCATCAACAAGTAGTTCTAAGAATTCTATGCATTTATTATCGGAATTTGCACTAAATATTTCAATGCAGTAAAATTGAATAATGAGTGAATATATGAGTGAGCCAAGAAATCAAAATGTCAAAGATTTAAATTCTATAGATACCTTAGTTACTTTTTAAAAGAAGGACGAGAAATGAAATGTTGTTCTAAGTGTCGAAAAAATGCTACAAAATATAAAATTACTAAGAAATGTATTCATGGGAGTCGAAAGTCTCGGTGTGTTACGTGTGGTGGATCTGAAAAATGCAGCCATAACCTACGAAAAAATCGATGTAAGGAATGTTGCAACCCAATAAAAATCACAACTAAAAAAGTGGATTCATAAGTGCAGATTTTACGATGAAATAACCTTTATGATCCTGATCATTTCATAGATGAAAGCTTTTTAAAAGGCTAGTTGAAAACAATGTTTACTGTTATTACAAAGATTATTAAGTCCGACTTCAATATGTTAATTTTGCTAGTGATTTAGCAACAATTGGACGATTAGATAATCAAATAGGTCACACTAAATTCAACACCGTATGCTCTTCCCTGGTAAAAAAACGCCTCGGCCCATTAACCAAATAATATAATACACGTTGACCTTTGGAAACAACAATTCCATCTAATTCCTAAACCTCAATCGACCAATGAGGGTCAGTAGGCCTTATTTGACCTTCTTCTAATTCACTCGACGCCAATAAATATCTGACATAAACACCCATGGGTAACCTCGCCTCATACGTACCTATGGGCCGTTTATAATTTACAAGCTTAATCTCTACCTTACCTCTACCGTCACCGGCTCTTTAGGGACGGACCACTAGAAAAGTGATGGGGAGGGGAGGGGGGGTATTGGGAAAAAAAAAAACAAAAAAAAATTCATGCAAGGGAAAATGCCAAGAAAAAAATTCATGCAAACAAGAAGGAAAAAAAAAATTCATACAGAAGGAAGGTCCAATTGTGAATTTTTCACACGTAGTAAAAAAAATTCGTGCAGAGGGGTTCACCTGAAAAAAAATTCATGCACAAGCAGTGAGCGAAAAAAAGAATTCGTGCAAGCTGAAAATTCCCCACCCCCCCTCCCCATCACTTTTCTAATGGTCCGCCCTTACCAGTCAAACGTGTTGGAGTTGAATTTAACGTCTGAATAATATCTGGAAGTCTTTTAACCCACACCCTTGATCTATCTTCCATGAGCATTTCTTGGGAATATTGGTGACTAAACTAGAAATACGACTCCCGCAAAACCTCGCGAAGCTAGCTTTTAAAGAACTCATGGCTCATGGTGGTTTTTCCCATGAGGGATAGAACCCCAATTTATGTATTTACTTATATCATTATCACTTTTTTTACTTTCTCAGTTCTTGTAATTATTATCATGCCTATTATTGTATTATTACCATTATTATTATTATTATTGTTATTGCTGGTATTGATATTATTATTATTGTTATTTTTTTATGTTTAACATAATATACTGTTATGGGGTGGGGGTGTATGTCCTAATCTGGGTAAAGGTATTGTTTCTCTATTACTACAAGCAATACAGTTTTCTTCTGAATTAAGGGTTTGTATCAGTTGTGGTAAAAATTACTCATCTCTGAACAATACCATTTCTTTTTTTCGGCTTAGAGTCTAGTTATGGTTGCCACAGCCACAGGATCTTGAAATTCCCCTACTTTTTCCTGACAAATGTAAAATTTCCCTTACCAACGAAATAAGAAAATTCACAAATTAGTCCCACCTCACAGCCAACCTCTCCACTCATTTATTTAATATGCTTTCAGAAAGTCACATACAGTGCATATGGATTGATAGTTTCTTAAGGTAACAAAGTCATGGAAAAAGGATTGATTTTTTAGGCAATCCAAAATCAGCTTGTCATTTAATTCTACCACTCCAACACATTTCATGTCACATTCTTAATTACACCAAACCATAGCTGAATTGGCAATAAATAAATTAGAACTCTTAAATTTCACTTTTCCCTGACTTTTCTCAAAGACTTAAACTTTCCCTTACTGGAAATGAAATTCCCTGACTTTTCTCTTGCTTGAAGAATTTTTTCCCTCACAATTTCCTGACCTGCAGCAATCATGCTAGTGCAGTCATTTGTCCATACAGTTAGTGTGGAAAATCATGATTGAAAGTATAGGGCATTTAGGAAACTTCAAAGACTTGTTATTACATACAGCAACCTCGGAATGAATACATAAGAAAGATCATAAAAATTTTGGCATTACAAACTTTAGTTTCTCCTTTGTAGAGTTTTTTTAATGTAAAATGTCAACTGTATATTGTAGTTGTTATTAAATATTTCTATTTGACATCATAAAAATGAATTAGTCCATACAGTTAGTGTGGAAAATCATGATTGAAAGCACAGAGCTTTTAGGAAACTTTAGAGACTTGTTATTACATACAGCACCCTTGCAATGAATATATAAGAAAGATCGCGAAAATTTAGGCATTACAAACTTTAGTCTTCCCAATGTAAAAGGTCAACTGTATATTGCAGTTGTTGTTAAATATTTGACATCATAAAAATGAATTAAACAGCATTAAGGAAAAAGGTTAAGATGTTATGCCTAATTTTGCAAAGTAGGGCCTAAAGGAATTTTTCATTTGTGGGAAAAGTGTGGGGACTAAGAGAGTTTTTCCCAGGGATACCTGGAACTCAAAGGTAAAAATCCATTTACAAAAGGCTAAGGAACTTGTCAGTACCAACAAAACCTTTTAATTACTTAATACATACGGTATATGTAGCAAAGATATATAGCAAAGAGAAATACTACTCAGCGAAAAGCGACTTCCAAAATCATCTTGAAACTCTGACGTGTGCACGTTTTACACCGGGCATGTTGCTACAATTATCGTAAATGATCGGAGATTGTAAATTGCTGTCAGTTACCTTTTTATAACGTTTTGAATCAGGTAAAAACTTCATTCATTGTTTTTGTTGACGTGGTATCCTTTTGCGTGCAATTAGTACATTTTCACAACCATTTTTTTCGATGTTTCATTGGAAATAATAGCGCTTGTAAAAATCTGTCCTCAAAAAAATAGATATCTCAGGACCTACTGAGTCTAAGAAATCGCTCGAAACGGGAATGTACTCCTTAACTCAAAGCAGTGATAGCTAAGAATATTTCACTGATGCGTCGAATATTCCGGTATTGTAAAATTTTGAGCTGCGAATGTTTGTTTACACGTGTGCCGACAATCACTTTCCTTGTCGCGTCATTAATTAGGCGTGGCCATGAAATGAACATGTCGGCATCATTTTTGCGTGCTTGTGAAGCCTGCTTTTTCACATTTAAATTAATTTATTTTCAAGTTCAATACCCGTGTAAGTGAGGAATGTTTTTTCTTAACTAACAAAGAAACAAGCTGGACAAGGAAAGAAAGAAATAGCACAAACACGATAAAAGATTTGTTTATCTATCGATTTTGGTTCAATTTGTTCGGCTTTCATCAAGAGCAGAAAAGTCTGTTATTAGAATAAGCAATGAAGGCGAAGTAGATAAGGCAATACACGGGTCTTGGGAAGAGTACGTATCTTATCATCTCTGTTTTCCTGGTTAGCTTACGGTTTTAAACTTTACCGGTAGCTCTAAAAATTATTGCATTACCCGCACCTTCCTATACCTCGCACCAACAACTGTTTGCGGAAAAATTAACACATTACCCGCGCGTAATCTGCCGGAAATTACGGTACCATCTGCTTTATTTTCAAAGAATTGCATTGATCACTGATAATATTGCAGAACCAGTCACTAATTGTTAAGTATCTTTTCTGTTTCAAATGCTGAACATAACTGCTACAACAGACAAATCTACAATATATTTTCACCGTTGCAACGATATCAGATCACATAATTATAAATAATTGCTATCACAACTGCAGTCTCTGTATTGGGAATTTCTTCAAAATGGATAGCTATCGTTTTGGTACGAAAAATACTTACTTGCATTGTCATTGCTGTATTGAAACTACTGTAATCTTTCATTTCTTTGCGGTTGGTTTCTGTTTCCCCTTTCTTGGCACTTTTTTCACGACGATATGGCAATCTGTTTTGTCGTTTGTCTTCTCATTCTGTCTGTATGCTGTTGACATAACTTTCCTTAAATTCTGAATGCTGTATAGCTAAAATGAGTCTTTGTTTCTATCGATAACAAATTCAATTTCCAATCTAACTTGATTGTATTCCTGGTCGTTTTCCTTGCTGCTTCCTTTGCCTTTTTTGAGCGAGAAGTTGTTGTCTTTGCTGCGATGCCTCTTAGTCACCGCTTCCCGTGTGCTGATTTTTGCGGCATTAAAACTTACTCGTTGACGATCTCTCGCCACTCTTACTTGTGCATCTCGGAGATCTTCTTGCTAGGATGTACTTCCAGGATTAGAAAAATCGGTTTCCACAAAATTCACATTATTTTCAAAACATCATCCACGGTATTCCCAATGGCGGAAATTCATATGAAGTAATGTTGCTAGGTAACCTGGCCTGCGAACGGACACCTTTCAAATAGATATATATATATATATATATATATATATATATATATATACATATATAAAAACTCTCGGCTCGATTTACTCGGGCTTGCGAGCCACGTGGTCTGACCGAAGGCGACACGATTAGTAACCTCGCTTCGCGAGGAATAATTTTTCTGAAATTGTTCGATTCGCTCTCTCCACAAAAGCCTGAGCTCTATGGTTATTTGCTTCACTCCTCTGTATAATAACATTATGCTGCTTCATCAATTTTTCTGCGGAACCCATAAATTCCCGTTCAGGATCAACAACTAATGTCTTCAGCCATGATGTAGTAGTATGGGGGTCCTGGCACAATTATATAATTATTATAGAATTATTATATAATTAATTATTTCAAATTTAATAATAGCTTTGTGAAGAACTATTAAAAGAGCTAACTGCTAACAGACTTTTGTGCAGACTTTCTCTATCTTATAGCAAAATATAAAAAAAAAAATGATAAAAAAAATGATAAAAAAATATGATTTAAAAAGATAAATTACAAATTACAAAATTACAAATGGAACAATTAAAAAGATTAACTGTTGTACAATTGAAATCTTTAGTCGCATGGTATAATATTGAAGGAAGGTCAAAATTGACTTTAAAAGCAGACCTAATTAGAGAGTTGAGTAATATTCCTGAAATAATTAATAATGTTCAAGAAATAATTGATAATAAACGAGAAATTGTTGCAGCTTTGCGTATTACAAAAAATAGACCTCTAGACCAACCAAATTTACCTCTTCCAATTCTAAATAATACACCAAGGCCCACATCCCAAGGCTTACCAGATCAATTTAATCCAGATAGCCCTCCTCCAGGTTCACCAGATCGATCTTGGGTAAAAACACCACCAGTTTCTCCATCCCCAACAATAAAAATTAAACCTCCTCGCCCTCCACCGCCTAAACAAGCCGCCATAACCGCTATGAGAAAAAATAAAACTCAAACTCAAGACATCATACCTACCCCAAGAAAAAATATTATATATAATTTTGTTGATAGTGCTAAAAGTTTAGTTAAAAATATTAAAGAATCAAAAACAAAGAATAAAACTTTTAATTGGATAAAGAAACAGGCAACAAAAGTAGTTGATAGAGTTAAGGCTGTTGGTAAAGATCTTAAAAATCTTATAAATAAAAATACTAAAGAAAAACAAAAAATTATTACAAATGAAAGTGTAAAAAAAGAGAAATCAATTAATCAAAAAGAAAATGAAAAACAAAAATCTGACACAGACGAAATTGAGGAAGATTTTACCCCTAAAGAATATGAATCGGCTATAAAAGGTAATTATATAAGTTATAGGATTGAAGGAAATAAAAAGAATGATGAAAAGGTATTCTTGCATAAAATCAAACCAAAAGTTATAAATTTAATTAAAGATAGAGTGAAATCACAAAGATCATTAAAGACAAAATTTATATTTTCATGCAGATTCAAAAAAAAATTATTTGATAATATAGACAAAATATATAAATACTGTGATGCGAACTTTCCTTCTGTAAAATCAGAAATTGTTCTTGAAGAAACAGATTTATCAGAATTATTTGATAGACTAATAAATGAACAATTTAGATTATTTGAAGAATTTTTAAATAAAGAATCTGGTTGGGTATTAGATCATGTACTATTCTTTGACATTTTCATAGATCGTTTTGTTCCTATTTTAGGAGGGTCTTATATTCCACTACCACCAGAATTAGAAAACAGGAATGCACTTATTAACCCCAAGAATGAGAATGATCATGAATGTTTAAAGTGGTGTGTAACTGAAGCTGTATATCCAAGGAAGAAAAACAGGCAGAGAGTAAATAAAGAATTGATAGAAAACTCTATGAATTTTAATTGGAGTGGAATTAATTTTCCCGCTTCATTACAAGATATTGCTAATTTTGAAGATCAAAATGATTATGATATTGCTATATTTGGATATGATGAGAAAGTGGGAGTATATCCTATAAAAAGAAGTAGGAAACGAGGATTTAAATTGATTAGATTACTTCTAATAACTGATGAAGAAACAGATAAAGAAACAGATAAAGAAAAAGATGAAGAAAAAACAAATAAACACTATTGTTTAATAAATAATATTAGTGCTCTTATAGTTAGACAAGTTACTAAACGTAAATGTAAGATGTTCTTTTGTGATAATTGTTTACATTCTTTTCACTTAAAAAGAACATTAGAAAAACATGAAGGATATTGTTATTTGTACAATGAAGCTAGGATTGATATGTTAAAAGATAAAGATGGTAAACCATGTTTTATTTCTTTTAGAAATTTTATGAAAAAAATGAGAATACCTTTTATTGCATATGTTGATTTTGAGTCTATTTTGGAAAAAATAAAAAAACATTATATCCTAGATAAAAATAAAAGTTTTACTAATAAATATCAGAGGCACAAACCAGTTTCATTCGGTTGTTATATTAAGAGTTTTAATGAAAAAATATGTAAATCTAGATTTTATAGATATACAGCTAAATCACCAAAAGATGATGTAGCACAGAAATTTGTAGAATATATAGAAGCAGAATTTAAGAAAATTTATAAAAATTGTATAAGTTATAATGTAAAAAGATTTAAAAAATTTAATAAGAAAATGATGTCAGAAAATGATGAAATAAAATATAAAAATGCAACTAATTGCCATATTTGTGAAAAAGAATTGGTTAAAGATAAGGTAATAGACCACTGTCATCTTACAGGAAATTATAGAGGTGCAGCTCATAATGAATGTAACTTAAATTATAAGATTCCAAAATTCTTTCCCGTCATAATTCACAATCTATCGGGTTATGATTCTCATCTATTTATTAATAACCTTAGTAAAACAGAAGGTAAAATAAAAATTATACCTAATAACGAGGAAAAGTATATTTCTTTCTCAAAAGAGATTGTAGTTGATACTTTTAAAGATAAAAAAAGTGGAGAGATGAAAGATGTTAAAAGAGATATCAGATTCATAGATTCATTCAAATTTATGCCATCCAGTCTTGATAAATTAGTAAATTATCTACCAAAAGAATCTTTTAAAAATAGTAAAAAATACCATGTTGGTGAGAAATTAGAGTTATTATTGAGAAAGGGAGTATTTCCATATGATTGGCTTGATGATTTTGATAAACTAAATGAAACCCAACTTCCAACAAAGGAAGCGTTTTACTCAAAACTTAACGGTAAAGATATTTCAGAAGATGATTACAAACATGCTAAAAAGGTATGGAAAACTTTTAATATGAAAACAATGCAAGATTACCTTAATCTATATCTCGAGTCAGATGTACTATTATTAGCAGATGTATTTGAAAACTTTAGAGATGTTTGTCAAAGTAATTATGGTTTGGATCCTGCTTGGTATTATACATCGCCCGGACTAGCTTGGGATGCTATGTTAAAGTTAACTGGTGTTAAATTGGAGATGATAATTGACATTGATATGCTAAATATGATTGAGAAAGGTGTTAGAGGGGGTATATCTCAGATATCAAATAGATATGCTAAAGCTAACAACTCGTACATGAAAGAATATGACCCTAACAAACCAAAAAATTATATACAATATTTAGATGCAAATAATCTATATGGTGGAGCAATGAGTAAACCACTCCCTACTCATGATTTAAAATGGATGATTGAAGAAGAGATTGAAAATTGGAGAAATATATCGTGCATAGTCGAGGCTGATATAAAATATCCCCGTCACCTTAATGATTTACATAGTGACTATCCGCTAGCTCCTGAGAGAATTAAGGTTAATGGTGTTTATAAATTGATTCCAAACTTAAACAATAAGGAAAAGTATGTAGTTCACCGAGAAACTCTAAAAAAATATGAAAGCCTAGGATTAAAAGTAAAAAAAATTCATAGAGGTATTAAATTCGAAGAGTCAGTGTGGTTAAAATCTTACATTGATTTGAATACTGAATTTAGGGCTAATGCAAAGAATGATTTTGAAAAAGAGTTCTTCAAACTCATGAATAACTCTGTATTTGGGAAAACTATGGAAAATCTTAGAAAAAGGGTGGATATAAGATTAGTTACGAATGAGAAAGATGCAAAAAAATTAATATCAAAATCTAACTATAATCGTCGCACTATTTTTTCTGAAAATCTTATGGCGGTTCATATGAATATAACTCATATAAAATATAATAAACCTATTTACTTAGGAATGTGTATTTTAGATATAAGTAAAGCAATAATGTATGACTTTCATTATAATTATATCAAACCAAAATATTGTGAAAAAGCTAAATTACTTATGACAGATACAGATAGTCTTGTATATGATATAGAAACAGAGGATTTCTATAAGGATATAAGTTATGATGTTAGAGAGATGTTTGATACTAGTAATTATCCCAAAAATCACCCATCTGGTATTGAGACGGGCGTAAACAAAAAATTAATTGGCAAGTTCAAAGATGAAGCTGGTGGTAGAATAATAGCTGAATTTGTTGGTCTACGAGCAAAGCTATATTCTTTCAGGATGGATGATGGTGAAGAGATAAAAAAGGATAAAGGAATGAAAAAATCAGTTGTAGAAAATGACATATCATTTTATGATTACAAGGAATGTTTAGAAAATAAAGTAAAGCAAATGAGGGAAATGGAAGTAATTAGAAGTTATAAGCACGTTATTTATACTGAAACTGTTAATAAAGTTGCACTATCTGCTGATGATGATAAGAGAATAATTTGTAAAGATGGAAAACATACTATTCCATATGGACATTATAGTCTAAAAACAGAATCAGGTGGAAGTTCAGTATCAAATGGTACAACTTGAATTTCTTCTCTTACAAAACCTCGTCTTGGGCCATCTATTAAATAATATAAAACCGGTTGATTAGGTGAAATCACACTTTTATAAATATCAAAAACTTTAATACTCCAAATAGGATCTGTAGCCCGCCTTTTTTCACCGCCCTCAAGTTCACCAGGAGAAAGTAAGTATCTAACTTTAACATAAGATGGTAGTCTAACCTCATCAAGACCCACCTCCCGTAGGTAATTTTTTGGTTCAATATAAACTTCTTTCAGTTTTATAGCATCATCAGGTTCTTTACCGGTTATTCTAGTTGGCGTATTATTCAAAGTTTTTATAATATCTGGTAATCTTTTTACCCATACTCTTGACCTTTCATCACTAATCATTTCTTGTGCATATTGATGACTAAATAATCGTTCGCTTAATGTTCTGTTTGCTCTTTCAACAAATGCTTGAGCTCTATGGTTTCCAGCTTCACTTCTTTGGATTTTTACATTATGGTAATTAATAAGTTTTGTAACCGCGCCCATAAATTCTTTTCCTGGATCAACCATTAATGTTTTGGGATATTTCATTTTTCTAGAATATATTTTTTCAAAAGCATTTGAAATTTCTCTGCTTTCTTTTGAGGTTAATGGTTCAGCATCTTTGTATCTCGAGGCCACATCAATCACAACCAATGCATATCGATATGTTTTTCTTCCAACTATATCATGCGGTAAAAATAATAAATCCGCTTGGTGAATCTGATTCGGTTTATCCACGGTCCAGTGTGGTCTAGGTATATGCTTGGGAGCCGGAAGATAGATTTGCCATATCGCCTGTTTTTCAAGCCATTGTTTTGCTAAATCTTCACTTACTTTTGATTTTTCAGCTAATTTATTAATCGCAGAATATCCTTTCCAATAACCATCAGTTGAATAATATATTTTCGACAACCTTCGGGATATGTTTTCGTTACTCATTTAAAGATTACCCCGCACTTCCTTAAAATAAATATGACAAACGTATCTGAAAAAATTAACCCAAACAGGATTCCAAGAGAGCCACTCGGTTTGAAATCGGAATCAACATTGCATAGAATTACGCTAAACCCATCATCAGCTAATCCGGGAGAAACACTATATATAAATATTCCTAAACTTTCTGAAAATTTAGTGATTGTACCAGGAAGTGTATCTCTAGTATTTAACTTGACTGTTGAAGGGCATGAAGATAACACCCTAGTGAATAATGTAGGTAGTAACCTTGTATCCAGACTAAAGGTTCTTTTTGGAGGTGAAACACTACAGGATACTCAAAGATACGATCTATTTCAAACCTACCATGACTTATTCTTAACAGAGGAAGAACGGGAGGATAGATTAAAACAAGGTATTTCTTCTGAAAACATGAGGAAGCTACGGACAAATGCAGGTGATAAGGTAGACACAGATGCAAAGGAAGTAGCACTTGCAGTAGTACACAACACCAAGTACCATATCCCACTAAATCATCCTATTCTCAACGATCATGGAGTTTTCTACCCAAAGGCATTAGATCATCAAATAATCTTTGAGATTACACTAGCTCCAGTTAACGATATTGTTGTTTATTCTGACAAGACAAAGACCCCAAAATACAAAATAACAAACCTTGAGTTGGAATATTCTTGTATATCAAGCGAATACTTAGCCCGTGAGGCACAAGCAGCTTATCAGGTTGGAAAGGGGTTCTTTTATGAGAATGTAACTCTACACAAAACTTTCACCATATCCAGACCTACAGACAGCGTTATAAACCAGCATATTAATCTACCTAGAAGGTCAATTACTGGGATATTATGTTTGTTTACATTACCATATGGTGAAGGAGCTCGAGATTCTGAGAATTTTTTCAATCCAGGTATCACCTCAATCAATATCGATGTTAATGGTGTACCAAATCGTTTCTACTCTAAGGGAATGGTACCTTCAGACCTATGGGAGTCGATAAAGAAACGTTTCAGTGGTTCTTCCCTTTGGTCGGTAAAGGAAAAGGATTTTTATAGTAAAAAGTTTGCTCTGTGGTTAGATTTGAGAACTCACCCAGATAATGGTATTCACGGAGGAGGTCTGGCCTTAAATAACGCACAGGATGGTGTAAAAATAGAAATGAAGAGAAAAGTTAGTGGGTCTGGTATTATGACTTGTTACATGTTTGTGGTAGCTGATGCATTAATGGAGGTTATGAATTCAAACTTAAGATCAATCATGTATTAGTTAAAAGAAAAGATGGAAGAATTAAGAGATAAAATTCCTTTTCATTGCATTATAACTGGCCCGACAAATTGTGGAAAGACAAAGTACATAATTGATCAACTCCGAGGTCCATTCCGAAAAGTTTTTGAATACATTGTTTTAATATGCCCAACTTATGCTAAAAATAAAACCTATCATAATTTTGCTATCGGAGATAAGAGATTCTATGTATTATCGCCCGATTCTAGTAACGTTGATGAGATTAATGAATTGTTAACTGATTGCCAAACTTTATTCTCTGGAACAAATACATTAATAATTTTAGATGATTGTGCCGTTTCTAATGATTTGAAAAAACGATCAAACAAGTTTATTGATTTAGCATTCTCTGGAAGACATCATGGATTATCAGTTTGGGTTCTAACTCAACAATTAACTTCAATAGCAAAACCATTCCGTGAAAATGTAGCCTGTGTTGTTACTTTCCATAACCCATCGCAAAAAGGTATGAAGATGTTTTTCGAAGATTATGGTGGTGATTTAGAACCTGAAACTAGTAAAAAATTTGTTCAATTATTAAAAAATGAAAAATATTCTAGACTTTGTTTATCTTTACGACACCCATTTAATTGCTATTTGGAAGTTCCAAACGTAGCGTAGCGAAGTGCGGAACTCGACCAAAGGGAGCAGCCTGAAGTTATAAATTTTACGCCTAGCAGGACCCTAACGGGCTTAAAGACCTGACTGTATGTAAGAAAATTGTAAAATGGCAGAAGTTGAAGATTATATTGAAGAAGAAAAGACTGAGGTAAAAGATAATTATAATAATGAAGTTGAAATAAAACAAGAATCATTGGCTATTCTCGCGGCTCTTGGAACTACAAAGGAATATTTGGGAGTTGATATGAGTCTGGGTGATGTAAAACAATTATCAGTAAAAGACATTGAAAAATATTATAATCGTTATCAAGCAGTATTGGGTAAGAAAATTAGTGGTGGATTGGTAGATTCATCTCTTCAATTAGTTTCTCAAGTCATTTCTTACATGGTTCCCGTGGATGATATAGAAGCTCTTTGTAAAGATTTGAAGAATGATGATTTGGTTAATCGTGAACTTACAAACATTGTAGGCCTATTAGCATTAAAAGCAGGAAGATTGGCAGCACTTGCTAGCGGGCTATTCCAGGTTGCTAAGCACATTAAAATAGGTAAAATACAACAAGTTACAAGTAAAAATATAGATAATTCTAACACAACAGAGGAGGCTACTGAACACAACTGAATACAAAATAAATAATGTTGGTATAATATAAAAGAGATATGGAAATTGAAAATCAAAAAGCTTTAAAAACTTATTGCAGATGTTAAAAGGATGATTGATCATAAAAACCAAAAATTTAAAGAAATTATAAAAGATATTGAGACGCTAAAAGAACAAATACGCAGGGATGCAAGAAAAACTTATCCAGATACTGATTTGATTCGCGATCCTAAAGGAATCTAAAGATTCTTTACTTTGTGAAATAAAATAATAATGTCTGACAGAACTGAACGAAGTGAAGGAGGAGCAGAAGTTGAACAAATTACAATGGATCCAGCACCTGAAAAGAAAGATCCTAAAAATAAAGAGAAAGATCCTAAAAAGGTTGCAGCTGGTAAGAAACTAGCAGAACGTAATAAAAAAGCTAGAGAAGCATTAGCTAGGGAAATGAAGCGTGAAAAGGAACAAGAGGAGATTAAAAATGAAGAGAGTGAGCCTAAAGCATGGCTTCCAGAGCTATCTTTTACCACTGTTTTATCTATTGTTGGAATAGGGTTTACAGCATTTGATATGTTTATGAGATATTATAAAAAAGACCCTAAGGAAAACAGAACATCACCACCCCAAAATATCCCCATACCACAACCACCAACACAGATTCCAAAAATAGGAATGTTATAAGAAAATAAGTAGTTTAAAGATTTCTTAATGATACAGTAAAAAATTATGTCAACTGAAAACAAACTTGTGAAAACTGTTACTGATTCAGCAGTCCTTATTGGGTTGGCAGCTTTAGTTGGATATGTAGCTAAAAAGGCCATGAGAGAATCATTTATGAACGACCCCTCCTCAAGTATTACAAACTATGCTAAATGGGTGGTTGTATTGTCGGGTAGTATGTACCTAAAAACATATTTAGAGGATCAAAAGATTTTACCAAATTAAACATGGCAACAATAGCAATGATGTTTGGAGGTGCTATTTTGAATGCAACCGCCTTTGTTGGGGGGTCATATCTTGCAAAATATCTCTCAGGCGATAAAACAGATACAGAGAAAATAAGACATGATAAAGCATTAGAAAAATATCAAAAAGATTATGCTACATATCAGGAAAATAGACAGAAACTAATTGATTGGAAAGTACAACAAAAGGATGCAAAATATCAAGCGTCAAAAAATATTTCGAATACAGATGAAGCTTTGAAATTATATAGTCAAATGCATGAACCAAAATTCTCTGATTATTATAGACCCAGTGAAAATCAAAAGATGGGTGAAATGGCATATGTAGGTGGTGGTATGTTGGTGTTGGGTTATATGGCAAGTAAATTCTTTTAGTTAATTGCGTGACTAGTTTAAAGATTTCTTACTGATGAGTAAAAAATCATGGAAGAAGAAGAACCATTAATACCAAAATTTAAAACAACTGATCTAGGCGATGATGATAAAGAAACAATTCAAATGGAAACAATATCATCCACCACTAGTGTAATTAACCCTGATGATGCGGAGGTAGAAACTTCATTTGGTGGTAGGGATTATGAGAAGGATGGGGCTAGACCTAAAACCAAATCAGGATATACACAATTAACAAGTGAAGAAATAGAGATGAATGCTATGGAAAAAGAAAAAGATGAAGTGTTGAGAGATATTTTAAATAAATTTCCAAATGCTGAACCTAATTTTCTTTTCAAATATAATGAGTGGGGTAAAATAACAGTTGCAATCCCGCGCAGTGATCCTAGGAAAATTGTATGGTATGATTTATTCGATAGGAATGGTGACGTGAACAAAAAATTACCAAAAACAATTAAAGAAGCTCTAGGAAAAAAAGCAGAAGAAGTTGTGGAAATAAATTATGATCTTTCATCACAATTGAATGAAAAAAATAAAAAAATTAGGGATTTAAATAATGAAATAGCTGAGTTAAAATCACTTTTAGAAAAAGGTAAAAATGAGATGGAACAATATGATACAAGGGAAATAGAAGAGTTGAAAGCTATGATTGAAAAACAACAAACCAGAATTGCGAAAACTGAAAGCTATTTGCATGAGTCTGATAAATATAAGCTATTTGCTAAAGAACAGATTGATAAACTTAGAGTTGAATTGAATCGATACAAAGATGAAATAAATAAGTATAAGAAGCAGCAGTCAAATTTAACAATGTTAGAACGCGGTAATGAAAGATTACAAGCTGAAGTTGATAAATTTCTAGAACTATCAAGAAAGAGTATTATTTACAACCAAGAACAATTAGATGATCTGTATAGTAAAAATGAAGAAATAATTAAAAATCTGCCATTACGAGAGCGTGTGAAGTACATCTTCAAAAAGTATGGTTTTACAGTATTTGCAGTTGTGAGTGCTGTAGGTGTTGTTATTGGTGTAATAATTTCTAATCTTTCCAAAGGCCTATCCACATTAGGTAAAGGTGTTGGTAATGGATTGAAAAATATAGGTAAAAAACTTGGTGAAATATTGCCAGGAATGATTGGAGCAATAGTTAGCTTTTTATTCAAAACAGCTGGTGAAGTAATTGGATTTTTAGGTAAGAATGCTTGGTTGTTAATAATGTCTGTGGTTCTATATTTTGTGGAAAGGGTAAAGAAGAGTAGATAACAAAACCATCCCACGGTCCTAAAAGGTCTAAAGATATCATGTTGATCAGTAAAATACAATATGGATGACTACAATAGAATTTATCCTAATGCGTCTGTTAATTCAGACCCGAGTTCCTCATTTCAGACTGTTAATTTCAGACTACAAAAGGCATGCGAAGTACTACAAAATCTTGAGAAGGAAATTAAACATTACGAAGATGTTAGAAAAAAGTATAATCGTGCGAGAGGTATATTTACAAAAATAAGTGTTAGTAGTGGAGTGATTTCAGTTATCCTATCTGCAAGTGGGCTTGGAACCTCCCTTACTGGGTTTGGTGCTGCTGTTGGTATCCCATTAGGTGCAGTGGGAGGAATTTGTGGGGTAATATCGGTTGGATTCGGTTCGGCTTCTAAAAAACTTTCACATAAAGTTAGTAAACATGAACAGACAGTTTCTTTGGCAAAAGCAAAAGTAAACACTATTCACGACTTGGTTTCAAAGGCTCTAAAAGATAACGCTATATCCGATCAAGAATTTTCATTAATTTTATCAGAGGTGGATAAGTTTGAAAAACTAAAACTCGAAATCCGACAGAAAAACAGGAAAGATGGGGAAAAAAACTTAAATATGAATCAGATAAGAACAGAGGTTCGAGCGGAAATTATAAAGGAGTTAACCAGTCCCGAACTTGGAAATTTTCATTTGAGAGAACGCCAGTAGGATGGAATTGTTATGCTGGTATTAGAAAAGAGGTTATTTAAAAGCAACATGTTATGAACAAAAAATGTCATTATTCAATGATTTCAGAAATAAATATCCAAAGGCTGATCAAAGTCAATTTGAAGTTATATCTGATCCGTATGGTGGATACATAAGTTGGAAAGTTGATGGCACAACAATAATGTCAAATGATGATCCTACTGGAAAAACATGGACTGATAATCTATCACCAAGTTTGAAAAAACTTTTATGGAAAGATTTAGGATTGGATGACAGTGAGTTGATTTCTTTTCCAAAAAGTTTATCCATAACCAACCAATCTTATCCAATACCTGCTATTAAATTTGATGACTTTTCAACTGATATAACAAAAATGCTAACCTATCTGGATATATATGTTTCAAATACTAAGAAATTCACAGCAAAGATGAGAAACATATTTAAATCTCAAGTTGTAACATTCAAATCTGGAAAACAAAGTAGAAAATGGTTGAACTCCCCTGATATGAATTATTGGCCTCAACAACTTAACTTTGCAGTTTGGTGTGCAACATCTGGTTGCGGTATAAGTCCTTTTGAAAGTCTAAATTATCCCAGAGTAGTAAATAGCTTCATAAAGTTTCATATATATTTCACAATAAGGCGGATATTATATGAATTGAGTCTTCCCTTACCCGATGAGCAACCTTTTGTAATAAATAATAATCCTTATAGTAAAGTTGCATATCAACGATTGTGTGCAGAATTTGGAATTGCCAATAATTCCGATTTTAGATGGAAAGGGGGTAGAAACGGCGGATTGGGAGATATATTCCTTGATTATGGTGCAGGATATCGTGGAAAAGGAGGGGGATATCAAAATGTACATATTGTAAGGAATTATGATGTTGAAGCGGATCAATGGCCCGGTGAAGGTAATAAATTCGCTGATGAAGGTGGAAAGAAGGAAAAGGGTAATCTCATTTCATTTATCCGTAATGATGACTTTGCTGATTACAAATATGCCTGGTTTATCCCAACAAGAGGACATGGGCTCACTAAAGCCGGACTTGGTAGATTGAATCGATCCGCTGAAGCTTTTGTTTACTGCATATTGGGCGCACAAGTTAACACAAGAAATTCAATTTACGGTAATGGCGGTGGCGCAATCGAAACACAACAAGAATTCTTGGCTTTATTTGAAAGTAGTGTGATCGAGAATGACATTTCTAGTTCGATTCAAAGATATCAATTAGCTGTACAGGAAGCGAAATTACGGCTTGATTTAGCTATTGCTCCTGGCGTGTGGTTGATGCCGAGTAATATGATAATCAACACTGAAAGCGTGACAGGTTTTAATAACAAACTCATGAAAGCGAGTAATGATATGAATTTTGGTGTGAATAATTCCCTAAACACTGAAGCAAAACAGGTTGGAATAAGTCATAACTTAGGATCTTCAAAGTTAAAGTTACCTCATAGAACTGAAACGAAACCAAAACCAGACTCGACGAAACAAGAAATCCGCAGTACCAGCTCCGCTGAAAATAATATTGACTCAACGCAGCATGAAAAGAATATATTAGCATTGGCAGTTGTCGCGGGTGGATTAGCTTGGTATCTATTTCGGTAGATGGCTGGATTTTTCAGCTTACGCGTAAGTCGTTTTTTATAACATAACAATTTTTCCCCCGCTTACGCGTAAGTCGATTTTTATCGCAGGGTAATTAACATAACAATTTTTTCCGGCTTACGCGTAAGTCGATTTTTATAACATAACAATTTTTTCCGGCTTACGCGTAAGTCGTTTTTTATCAAAGGTGGTTATTATAGAAATTTAAAGACCAGCTTCGCTGAAAACAAAATGTTAAGCATAACAATGTATGAGTCTGAAACTAGGATTTATTTAGATCCGCCTCTGAAAAATCTTCGGGAGATACAACTCCTGGATTGTAATATACAAACCAAAAGATTGATTAATTTCAAGGATAAACAGATAATATTAAATGATAAAAATCAGGGCTTCATAATAATTCAACCTGGTACATATTCTCTTCGTAATATTCAATCAATCTTTCTTAATGATCCTGATGTGGAAAAGATAACAATAATTGAGACTGATACTGTTGACTATCTATATTCAAATAAGAACTTCAAAATTAAACTTACGAGAGGGTTGGGTTTTGGTTTAGGTGTTCCTGATGTCATAAATCCGGGTAAATTATACCCCATAAATATTCAGATTAAGGAACCGCTGAGACTTATCTGTAGTATAGTTGATAGTAAATCTTCATATATGAATAGAAACAAAAATGGAGAACTTGTAAAACTCTCACCATCACACCTACTTGCAAACATCCCCTCAAAGGATTATCCAACAATTCCAGTTCGAAAATATGATACTCTAATAAACCACTTTGATTTAAGAATATTAGACAATGAATGGGAAAAACTTGATCTAAAGGGGTCTCCCATAACTTTTAGTTTAAGATTTAGGTAAATTCCTTCAGGTCTTTTGTTATATAACCATTATTATTTGAGTTATATAACATAAATTAAAATTTGTATTACTAATTATTTAAAGGTTCAAACATTTTTGTATTTTTCAGAGATATATAAAAACAAGAAGATATTCCTTCATTTACATGTTTTTTTTTATTTTTTCGTAAAACTTATTTTTATCCGTAATTACTATATTAAAACTAACCTCAAATTAATTAATAAATATTTCTAAATTACTATTAATTTCTCTTTCATTATTAACCTTAATTGCTTTTTCAAAATTAATATCTTCCTCAATTTTATGCACCTTTACTCCGTTTTTAGTAAATTCTCTAGCAAACAATTGCCCGGCTCTCATTACCGGTGGTCTATATCCCAATATATAACGAATTTTAAAACCAAAAAATACACACTTATCTGATGCAAAATTATTTGGATCAATATTTGTTGCAATAATCATTAAATTATCATTCTCTTCTATACAAATTGATAAACCTTTATTTACTCCATTAAAAAAATCTTTTGAACATTTTTTTTTTCTTTATTATCGTATTTAATAGTTAATAATTTTATATTCTACATTCCTTACAAGAAAATTTTTGTTTTCCATGCTCACATATTTGTGATCCTCCACATTCCTTACATTGTTGTTTTTGTTTATCATGTTCACATATTTGAGATCCTCCACACTCTTTACATTGATACTTTCTTTTATTATGTTCACATATTTGAGATCCTCCACACTCTTTACATTGATACTTAATTTTATTATGTTCACATATATAAGATCCACCACATTCTTTACAGTAATATTTACACCTTCCATGAATACAAATATATTTATTATTAATATTAACTTTTTCAATTAAATTAATAATTTCCCCCTCTTTATATTTTTCTATCTCTTTGATTAATTCTGCTTTATTCATTCTATATTGCCCTTTAATTTTCAATTCTTTAGCAATTTTTTTCAATTGTACAACAGTTAATCTTTTTAATTGTTCCATTTGTAATTTTGTAATTTGTAATTTATCTTTTTAAATCATATTTTTTTATCATTTTTTTTTTTTTTTTTATATTTTGCTATAAGATAGAGAAAGTCTGCACAAAAGTCTGTTAGCAGTTAGCTCTTTTAATAGTTCTTCACAAAGCTATTATTAAATTTGAAATAATTAATTATATAATAATTCTATAATAATTTTATAATTGTGCCAGGACCCCCATACTACTACATCAAGCCATCTTAATTTCCTAGAACTAGAAATACGACTCCCGCAAAAACCTCGCGAAGCTAGTTTTTGAAGAAGTCACAATGCTTTCATATTTTATTCTTTATTTTTTTTATATTATATATTTTATTTTTTATATCAGCGTAATCCCCATTAACTACTATGTAAGCGTGTTTATAAGTTGATTTTTAGGTTATTTTCAAATTTGACAGGAAAATCCCTGACCTTTTTTAGCTTACGGGTTATTTTCAAATTTGACAGGAAAATCTCTGTCCTTTTCTAGCTTACGGGTTATTTTCAAATTTGACAGGAAAATCTCTGTCCTTTTCTAGCTTACGGGTTATTTTCAAATTTGACAGGAAAATCTCTGTCCTTTTCTAGCTTACGGGTTATTTTCAAATTTGACAGGAAAATCTCTGTCCTTTTTAGCTTACGGGTTATTTTCAAATTTGACAGGAAAATCTCTGTCCTTTTCTAGCTTAAATTTATAAGTTGATTTTTTCAGATTACAAAAAAATTGATTTAAAAGGATGGGTAATATACATAAAGATTAGTTGTGGACCAAAAAGAAAGTTTTGTAGAAAAGCCAGAAGAAAATGGCAAAATAATAAGAAGCTTAATAATAAAACAGTTAGAAAAAATTATCAAAGAAAAAGGTAAAAAATTTTCAAAAAATGTAATTATTAAAGATTTGCGTAAAATTCCAGAAATTGATAAGTTTTTCGATAATAATCCAAGCCAATTACAAATTCCAATTCAAGAAATTGGTTTATTTCATGATCAACCACAAAAACCAATTCTTGATGAGCCGGTACCTAAAATTAATGTTCCAATTCTCAAACCAAAGAATATTTTTAGGGTAATGGATAAAGAAAAGTTTTCCAAAAGGCTTGAAGAATTGGCAAATGAAAACATCATAAAATTTAATGGTAGTAATACTAAAAGTAAAACAAAAAGAAAGGTAAATATATCTGACAGTGTAAGAGATGAATTGAAGGAAAAAACTAAAAAGAAAAGAACAACAACCCTCAAAATATTTTCAATAAACCTAAATGAAGATGATCCCCTAATTCGAAATAACCGGAGAATAAATGAAAATATTATTAGAATTAGGAGGAATCTAAATAATGATTTGACAGAAATAATTTATAATGAGTTGGAACCTCAAATAGAAATGGGGGTAAGAATTGTTTTCAGTTTTACTGCTTTGATTCAAAGAGGAAACGGAGAAATAGCTTATCACGTACATACATTTAGAAGCGGAGGAACTTTTAATTCCCTTTCAGAAATAAAAAAATATATAGAGAGGTGTGAGGGTGAGAGATTGAGCTTAGAAGGAGATGCTTGGATGAGAGCATATTTACCCCCAGAAAAGAAGATTAATAAACCAGGTGTTAATGAGGGTGGAGTTGAGTTTAGAGAAGTACAAATAAAAGTTATTAATACTAGACAGCCTTTAGTTGGGTGCGGAAGATTACCCGATGAATTACGAAAGAAAAGATGTATTTACTCTGTAGATGATAAAGATGATAATCTCTGTGTATGGCGGTGTTTGGCTAGTCTAATGAATATTATTCATGGTAAACAAAACCCTGAAAAGGACATAGAGAAAAAATCACTAAATCTAGCTAGAACTTTTTATGGCAACAAAAAACTAAAAAAAGAAGATGTTAGATCAACAAAATTGGTTGATTTTGAGAAAATTTCAAAAGTTTTTTCCATAAATATCCGGGTTTATGAGCAGAAAGATATAACAAATTTTAAAGTTTGGAAATTGGTGTTTGGGAAAAATAATTTCAAAGATGATTTTCCAAGTTTAAATTTAGGTCTTTATAATAATCATGGTTTTTTCATTAAGAATCTAGACCTTCTTGCTCAAAACTGGGTATGCCAAGGATGTAAACAAAAATTTACCAGACACGAAGATTTAAAAAGGCATTTTACCAATGAAACATGCACAGGAGGAAATACAAAAATATTATGCACGGGAGAAAAGATAAAACACATCATGAATGAATCTGACAAAGTTTTTTATGGGGGTAAAATAAATTTTAGTTATAAAGCATGTAGGTGGATAGAAAACCAATCTAAAATTATAGGTAAACATATTCATCATGCGCTTTGTGGTCATGGTGGTGAAAGGTGTTATAGGGATGAGGAGGGGAATGAGATTTTGTTTGATGGATACGAGCCTGACACAAATACAGTTTTTGAGTTTTATGGATGTAAATGGCATGGGTGCCCGTGTTCAATAACCGACAAAATTAAATATAATGAAACTATTGAAAGAGAAAAGATGATAAAAAGCCTAGGTTATAATGTAGTATCGGTTTGGGAGTGTGAAAATCCTGAATTACCCAATATATGGTTCAAAAAGAAATTTAATCCATACCCCTATTTTATTGATTACGATTTTGAGGGGCTATTACAAAAAGAAGATAAACAGATTACCGATGATTTAATTTTCACCCATACCCATATTCCAGTTAGTGTTGCATTAATAGATAATTTAACAAAAGAACCCATTTTTCTTGTTAATTCAAACCCTGATGCTCTTATAAAAGAATTCGTTGAAAAATTGGAGGAAAAAAGAAAAATTATAGTCGAAAAGGTTAAAGAAGAATATCCGCTTCCTGATCAAGATTCTTTGCAAAAAAATGTCTTGCAAAAATATGAAGAATGGTGTAATCAAGTACCTGTTTTGGGATTTAATAGTGGAAAATATGATATCAATTTGATTAAAAGGCATTTTATAAAACACATGACCGATAGAACAAGGGATATTTTTATTGCAAAGAAACAGAATAGGTATATGTTTTTAACAACACCGAATTTTAAATTCTTGGATGTAATGTCCTATCTTGCGCCTGGAGTTTCTTTTGATGGTTGGTGTAAAGCAAACAATTGTGAAGCTCAAAAACTTAAACTTCCTTATGAAAAATTGGATGGTTATGATAAGCTTTCCTTAGTTGGACCCGTGAAACATGAAGATTTTTACTCTTCCTTGAAAAAGAAAAACATTTCAAAAGAAGAATATGAAGAATATTTGCTCGAATTCGAAAAGAGGGGTTGTGTTACAATGTTAGATTGGTTGAAGGAGTATAATTTGAATGATGTTATTCCCTTTCTAGAAGCCCTTGAAAAAACAAGGCGTTTATATTATCCAGATGAAATTGATATATTAAAAGATGCTGTTTCGATTCCGGGAGTATCAATGAGGGCTGTTCTAAATAAATACCAAAAAATGAAGAAGAAAGGTGATCCTGAATTGTACGCCCCAGGGGAATACTGTATTCATGGTTGTTGTAACAACAAGTTTTGTAAAAAATGCTACAAAATAAAGAAGGATTGTAAAATATGCGACAAAAACAAGATTTATAAATTATTGAAAACGGGTATGGTTGGAGGCCCAAGTATTGTTTTTATGAGATATGCGGAGAAAGAAAAAACAATGATTCGCTCCCATAAATATAAAAAGCCAAAAAAATGTGTGGCAATTAAGGGGGTTGATGCAAATGGTTTATATCTATATTGTTCGGGACAAGAAATGCCATGCGAAAAAGAAGAATGCTTTGAGGTTGAAAATCCATCAGATCCTAAATTTATTAAGAAGATTTGTGAAGATATTCTTGATGGTAATCTTTTCGGATTTTGTCAAGTTGATATTCATACCCCTGATCACCTAAAAGAAAAGTTTGAAGAGTTCTCCCCCTTATTTATTGTAGACTCCGTTCCTGAATATTTAGTACCAGAGCATATGAAAGAATATCAAAGAGCGACAGGCAGAAAACATCTAAAAGATAATAAAAAATTACTTGGTGTTACAAAGGCAAAAAAGATATTTTTATATACACCCATGATAAAATGGTATCTTAATCATGGTTTGGAGATTACCGCCATACATAATATTTTAAAGTATGAATCGGGAAACCCCTTTGGATTTTTTCCAAAAGAGGTGGCAGATGCAAGAAGAGATGGAGATATTGAGGTTTTATTGGAAAAACTAAGTAAAGCCTTTGAAGAAAACAAAATTGATGATGTAGTGAAAATTACCAATGAATTAAACCAATTTCCCGATATATTTAAAGTTATTGAAGAAAATAAAGATATCAAAGTATTGCTTGAAAAACTAAAACCAAAGTACAAAGGTTGTAAAGAATTAGCCGACACGAATAAACTTAGGGGAAATTCTTTTTATGGTAAAATGATAGAAGATAAAGAAAAACATAATATTACAAGGTATACTCAGGATGAGGAAGAGGTTGAAAAAGCCTTAAGATCAGCGTTCTTTGAAGATCTTAATGAAATAAATGACACATATGAAATAGTAAAACGAAAAAGATTAATAAAAATAGACAGACCCTATCAATGTGGAATAGCGGTGTATCAGCTAGCAAAATTAAGAATGTTGGAATTCTATTACGATTTTCTAGATAAATATGTGGATAGAAAGGATTTTGAGTTGATACAAATGGATACTGATTCTATGTACATGGCAATCTCGTCTGAAAACTTGGATGATATTATAAAACCTGAAATGAGAAAAGAATATTTTAATGGTGGAAAAGAAAAATTCCTGTCAAATTCTAAATATCATGACAAGACTCCGGGTTTGTTCAAAAATGAGTTTGATGGTATACGAATGATTGCACTTTCTTCAAAATGTTATTACGCGGAGGATGAGAAAGGAAAAGCAAAGTATAGTGCTAAAGGCATAATTCATCGCCAAAACGAACTAAATTGGAATGGTTACTGGGCGGCTTTAAAAGGGGCAAATGATATGGCACAAAATACAGGATTTAGAGTTAATGATAATCAAATTGTGACATATTCACAAAATAAAAAGGGATTGAATGGATATTATGATAAAAGATGGGTTTACGAGGATGGAATTCACACAAAACCATTGTATTAGATCATTTCAAAACAGAATTAGGAGGTAACTCTGTATCATACTGAATAACCTGTAATTCTTCACGCACAAAACCCCGCCTTGGTCCATCTTGTAAAAAGTATAAAACAGGTTGATTAGGAGAAATTCTACTTCCAGAAATATAATAAACTTTTATACTCCAAATAGGATCTGTGGCTCTTCTTCTTTCTCCGCCTTC
Organism: Ricordea florida; assembly: GCA_949710005.1. Lineage (NCBI taxonomy): Eukaryota > Metazoa > Cnidaria > Anthozoa > Corallimorpharia > Ricordeidae > Ricordea > Ricordea florida. Next base: position 28,153,776 of record OX453274.1, on the reverse strand, counting down.
AAGTTCACCGGGAGATAATAAATATCTAACCTTAACTTCAGTTGGTAGTCTAACCTCATCAAGCCCCACCGAACGTTTATAATTTTTAGTTTCAATATCAATCTCTTTCATTTTTATAGCCTTATCAGGCTCTTTACCGGTTATTCTCATCAGTGTATTATTCAAAGTTTTTAGAATAGCTGGTAATCTTTTCACCCATACTCTTGATCGTCCATCACTAATCATTTCTTGCGCATATTGATGACTAAATAATTTTTCACCCAATATTCTATTTGCATTTTCCACAAATGCTTGGGCTCTATGATTACCAGCTTCACTTCTTTGTATTCTCACATTATGGTAATTCATGAGTTTACTAACTTCACCCATAAATTCTTTTCCAGGATCAACCATTAATGTTTTAGGGTATTTCAATCTTCTAGAATATATTTTTGTAAAAGCTTCTGATATCTCTCGACTTTCTTTTGAGGTTAATGCTTCAGCATCTTTATATCTCGAGGCGATATCAACCACAACTAACGCATATTTATATGTTTTTCTTGCAACTTTATCATGCGGTAAAAATAATAAATCTGCTTGGTGAATCTGATTAGGTTTATCCACAGTCCAATGTGGCCTAGGTATATATTTAGGCGCAGGTAGATAGATTTGCCATATTGCTTGTTTCTCTAACCACCGTTTTGCTTCATTTTCACTTACTTTCGCTTTCTCAGCTAATTTAGGAATTGCAGAATATCCTTTCCAATATCCCTCAGTTGAATAATATATTTTTGAGAGTATATTTTCGTTGTTCATTTAAAAATAAACAAATTATCTTATAAATCAAATGGTGTCGGAGGAAGAAAAAATAAAATTTACCGAATACCAAATCAACATTATGAAAAAAATTATTAGAAAAAAAATTCTATATATGGAAGATGGCGATCAAATTTTTAATGTTTTAATTTTAATTCCTGAGGCGAGAGAAGGTTTATTAAAACATATTACCAAGTTAGAAAATAGAACAACACAGGTTTAAAGGTTAACCAAAGTATCTTATAAATTACAATGACGTCTGAAAAAATTAATCCAAACAGAATTCCCAAAGAACCATTTGGTTTGAAAGCAGATTCAACATTAAATCGAATTACTCTAAATCCATCCACAGCCAGCCCAGGAGAAACATTATACATAAATATTCCAAAACTTTCTGAGAATTTGGTGATTGTGCCCGGAAGTGTATCTCTTCTATTTGATTTAGATGTTGAGGGTCATGCTAATAATACACTTGTGAATAATGTGGGCCGTAATCTTGTAACCAGACTAAAAGTTCTTTTTGGAGGAGAAACATTGCAAGATACTCAAAGATATGATTTATTTCAAACATATCATGATTTATTCTTAACTGAAGAAGAGCGCGAAGATAGATTAAAACAAGGTATTTCTTCGTTAAATATTAGAAAACTTAGAACAAAATCTGGAGATGCAAAAACGCAAGATGCAAAAGAAGTTGCTCTCGCTAATGTTCATGGTTCAAAGTACAGAATACCAATAAATCATCCTATTCTAAACGATCATGGTGTTTTTTATCCGAAAGCGTTGGAAAATCATCTTATATTTGAGCTTACACTTGCCCCGATCGCTAATATTCTTATTTATTCTGATACAACAAAAGCACCATCATATTCAATCAAAAACTTAGAGTTAGAATATTCTTCAATTTCTAGTGAATACTTAGCCCGAGAGGCGCAGGCGGCTTATCAGGTAGGTAAAGGATTCTTTTATGAAAATATTACCTTGCACAAGACTTTTACATTTTCCATTGGTGGTGATGGTGTTATTAATCAGCATATTAATTTACCGAGAAGATCAATGACTGGGGTATTATTTTTGTTTTTATTGCCTCAAGCTGCAGGAGCAAGGGATTCAGAAAATTTTTATAATCCAGGTATATCTTCCGTTGAAATTGATGTCGATGGCGTACCAAATAGAATATACTCTAGGGGAATGATTCCGTCCGATCTTTGGGAATCTGTGAAAAAACGCTTTCATAGAGAACAAATTTCATTGAAAGAAAAGGAATTTTACGCGGATAAGTTTGCTCTTTGGGTTGATACTAGAACTCATCCAGATAATGGTATTCATGGTGGTGGACTTGCTCTAAATAATACGCATGATGGTGTAAAAATAGAAATTAAAAGGAAACAAAGCGGATCTGGAACCGTAACTTGTCATATGTTTGTTGTAGCAGATGCAATGATGGAAATAATGAATTCAAGTTTGAGATCAATTAAGTACTGATCGGCGCGTAAGCGCCTCCCCGCTTCGCGGACCGAGAATCTAAAAACATAATGTTATGATACAAAAATCATGGAAGATTTACGAGATAAAATACCATTCCATTGTATTATAACAGGGCCCACAAATTGTGGAAAAACAAAGTACTTAATTGAACAGCTCCGAGGTCCTTTTCGAAAAGTTTTTGAATATATTGTGTTAATTTGTCCAACCTATTCTAAAAATAAAACATATCATAATTTTGCTCTAGGAGATAAACATTTTTATAAATTGTCGCCTGTCGCAAGTAACATTGATGAGATTAATGAGTTATTAACTGATTGTCAAACTTTATTCTCTGGAACAAATACACTAATAATTTTAGATGATTGCGCCGTTTCCACTGATCTGAAGAAAAGATCTAATAAATTTATAGATTTAGCATTCTCCGGAAGGCATCATGGTTTATCGGTTTGGGTTCTAACTCAGCAATTGACATCGATAGCAAAACCATTCCGAGAAAATGTAGCCTGCGTTGTTACTTTTCATAATCCATCGCAGAAAGGTATGAAAATGTTTTTCGAGGATTATGGCGGAGATTTGGATTATGAATTAGGTAAAAAGTTTATGCATCTCCTAAAAACAGAAAAATATTCTAGGTTATGTTTGAGTTTGCGATATCCATTTAATTGCTATTTAGAGATTCCCGAAGTGATTTAACAAAAGATGGCTAATATTGATCGAGCGAAGCTCTCCCCGGCAAAGCCGGAAGATTACATTGAAGAAGACCAACCAAAGGTAGTACCGGGAAAAAGTGAGGATCTTGAAATAAAACAAGAATCACTTTCCATTCTCGCCGCCTTAGGAACAACAAAGGAATATTTGGGGATTGAAATGAGTCTGGGTGATATAAAGAAATTATCTGAAAAAGATGTTGAAAAGTATTTTAATCGTTATCAAGCAGTAATGGGTAAGAAAATTAATGGGGGATTAGTAGATTCATCACTTCAATTAGTTTCTAAACTTATTTCATATTTAGTTCCGGTTGATGATATAGAATCTCTTTGCAATGATCTGAAGAATGATGATTTGGTAAATCGAGAATTATCAAACATTGTTGGGTTATTAGCATTGAAAGCAGGAAGATTGGCAGCACTTGCTAGCGGTCTATTTCAAGTAGCTAAACACGTTAAATTCAACAAAAATCAACAAGAACCAGTAAATTATAACACAACTGATCAGGAAACTAAGCAATCTACTGAAGGCGTTGATACAGTATATTAAACAGATCTAAAAACTTATTTGTAGCATCTAAATAACAATGTCTGAACAATCTGAAGTAGAGCAAATTACAGCCGATCCTCCACCTGAAAATAAAGATACTAAAAAGAGGGAGAAAGATCCTAAAAAAGTCGCAGCTGGTAAGAAATTAGCTGAATATAATAAAAAAGCAAAAGAAGCATTAGCTAGGGAGATGAAACGAAACGAAAATACAGAAATAGAGTATAATCAAGAAAAGACAAATAATGAATATAAATCATGGCTTCCAGAGTTATCTTTTACTACTGTTTTATCTGTTGTTGGATTGGGGTTTACGGCATTTGATCTTTTTATGAGATATAAGGAAAAAGCTAGGGTTGAATATTCCAATAGGATAGCTGATTTATCGCAAGTTCCCCAACCTACAAAAATTCCATTGCATTTAAACTCAAAATCTTTAGGAATGGAATAATTATAAAATTATTTTTTACTACATAAAGTTATTTAAAAGTTTCTTACTGATGTAGTAAAAAATCATGTCAAGCGAAAATAAACTTGTGAAAACTGTAACTGATTCAGCGGTACTTATCGGATTAGGGGCTGGGGTTGGTTATGTGGCTAAAAAGGTAATGAAAGAATCATTTTTGAGCGATCCATCCTCGAGTATTACAAATTATGCAAAATGGGTTGCCGTATTATCTGGAAGTATGTATCTAAAAACATATTTAGAGGAACAAAAGATTTTACCAAAATAAAATTATGGCAACAATATTAATGATGGGTATAGGAGCAATATTGAATGCAACAGCATTTACCGGAGGAAATATTCTTGCAAAATATTTATCTGGACGCAATGTGGATACAGAAAAAATACGACACGATAAAGCAATGGAAAAATATCAAAGAGATTACGAAGCATATCAGGAAAAAAGACAAAAAATGCTTGATTGGAAAATGAAGAAAAAAGATGAAAAATATCAGGCAACAAAAAATATTTCAGCTACAAATCAGGCTTTTGAATTGTACGGGCAAATGCAAGAACCCAAATTCTCTGATTATTACAAACCAAGTAATGATCAAAAGACTGGCGAAATGGTATATGTTGGAGCAGGAATGGTGGGTTTAGGTTACGCCGTAAGTAAATTATTATAAATTATTATATAACTTGTAATACAGAAATTAAAATAAGTTATATAACATAAATGATTTATTTTTTATTTATTTTCGAAGCTATTTTTTTCGTCATTTCTTCATCACTAATACTATTATCATTTTCTATTCCATATCTTTTAGTTAATTTTGCCCTAATTTCTCTTTTATATTCTTTAATGTTTCTATCATGATCATGTTCTTTTTTAATTTCACTTAAAATCTTATTAGCATCTCGACGAGAAATATTTATTCCCGTTTTTTTAGCGTAATTTATAAAATCAATATCACTAATTGTGGCGGTTTTATATTTTTGGTCTTCCTTACTCATTTTTTTTTTATTCTATATCTTTAAATCAAAAATCATTTTTTATTTCCGACTCTAGGTAATCTAAAGATTTATTACTGATGAGTAAAAAAAAAATCATGGCAGAATATATACCAATGGAAGATTTACCAAAAGAAACTGATGATGCTGGTGATAATAATGATTTGGATTGGGATGATAACCCATTTTATCAAACCGCAAACACATCTACATCCCTTGAACAAGATTATCCTGGTTATGATGATTATAACCAATCAAGAGACAGGGCTCAATGGGAAAAACCGCCAGAAATAATGAACCTAGGAGAAAGAGATGGTGATTATGATAGAATGAGAAAAGCTAGGCAAAAACTAAAAAGTTATTACCCAAATTACGATCCCAATGACGGCGCATTTAATGTGCGGTTTGGAGAAAATAGTAGCATAGAAGGAAAATTAAGTGTTGCTGGTAATAATGTTTGGCATACATTAGTTGATGAAAACGGCGTTCGTAACACAGAAAATTTACCAAAAACATTTAGAAAAGCTCTAGGCGCGGATTATGAAAGCATGTTGGAAAAATATAATAATACTCAGTTAGAATTGAGGAAATCTATTGAAGCAAATAATGAATTAGATAATGCATTGCAAGGATTGAAAGCAACAGCAGAAGTATATCCGCTGGAGATTGAAAGATACGTGGAAATAGAAAAAGAACTTAGGGAATTCATTGAGAGACAACAGGTACAAAAAGCAGAAAATAAAAGTCTTTTCGATCAAACAGTTAAACAGAATGTAGAATTAAAAATACAAGCGGAAAAACTTTTGGATGAAGTAAAATTATACAAAGAAGAAATAGATAAATATAAGAAGGGTAAATCAAATGAATCAAAATTAAAACAAAGTAATGATCAATTAAAATCTGAGGTTGATAAATTAAAAGAACGACTTAGTAATAAAACAATTTCAAGTGAAGAACAATTATCAGATATTGAGGGTCGAAAAGATGAAATAATTAAAAATTTGCCGCTTAGGGAGAAACTAAAGTATATCTTCAAAAAGTATGGTTTTACAGTTTTTGCTGTTCTAAGTGCGGTAGGCGTAATCATTGGGGCTATAGTTTCTAATCTTTCAAAAGGTTTATCAAAATTAGGAAGCGGATTGGGTAATGGATTGAAAACTATAGGTAAAAAACTAGGTGAAATATTACCAGGGATGGTCGGAGCAATAGTTAGCTTTCTTTTCAAAACAGCAGGCGAGGTTATTGGATTTTTAGGAAAAAATGCTTGGCTTTTGATAATGGCCGTAGTTCTATATTTTGTGGAAAGTATAAAAAAGAAGAGAAAGTAACAAATTTAAAGACATCATAACGTCCAGTAAAATACAATATGGGCGAATACAATGGAATTTATCCTCAATTACCTAATAATAATTTCCAAACACAAAGCGGAGATAATTTGATTAATTTCAGACTACAAAAATCAAGCGAGGTATTACAAAATCTCGAGAAGGAAATTAAACATTACGAAGAAGTGAGGAAAAAATATAATAGAGCAAGAGGAATATGTACAAAAATTAGTGTTTCTGGCGGATTTATTTCAGTTCTTCTATCAGCAAGCGGATTAGGAACTTCTCTCACGGGTTTTGGTGCTGTTGTTGGCGTACCTTTAGGTGTGGTTGGGGGTGTTTTTGGTGGTTTGTCGATTGGATTTGGTTTTGCCTCTAAAAGTCTTTCTGGTAAAGTTAGTAAACACGAGCAAACAGTCGCAATTGCAAAATCAAAATTAAACACCATTAACGATTTGGTTTCAAAAGCTTTGAAAGATAATGTTATATCCGACCAAGAATTTTCCATAATTTTAGCAGAATTGGAAAAGTTTCAAAAACTGAAACAAGAAATACGGCAAAAATTCAGAAAAGATTCAGAAAAAAACTTCGACATGAGTATAATAAGGAAGAAAGTTCGAGAAGATCTATTAAAAGAATTAACCAATCCCGCTCATTAAAAATTTCTTTTGAAAGAACTGATGTGGGGTGTAATTGTTTTGCGGGGGTTAGAAGAGAGGTTAATTGAATTTTACATCTTATTCTTAATCTAAAGATCAGATAAATTGGAAAACAAAAAGAATAAGATGTTATTTGGTGATTTCAGAAACCGCTACCCAAAAGCAAATCTTACTAAATTCAATTATGTACACGATTTATATGGCGGATATATTAAATGGAAAGTTAATGGGACAACAATTATGTCTGATGATGATCCTACTGGAAAAACATGGACTGATGATCTTCCTGATAATTTAAAAACATTATTATGGAAAGATTTAGGTTTAGAAAATAAAGTTAAGGTAAGTTCATTTCCAAAAAGTTTAACATTTACAAAACAAAAATATCCAATACCTGGGATTAAATTCGATGAATTTGCTCTTAATGTAACAAAATTATTAATCAATCTAAATATATATGTTTCAGAAAAAGATAGTTTCACTGCATCAATGAAAAATGTTTTTAAAAATCAAACTGTGGGGTTTACTAGTGGAAAAGAAGCTAGAGCTTGGTTGGGTAAACCAAATATTAATCAGTGGCCGCAACAATTAAACATGGCGGTTTGGTGCGCAACGTCTGGATGCGGTGTAAGTTTAAGTGATATTTTTAGTTACCCGAAAGTTATTAGAAGTTTTTTTGTATTTCACATTTACTTTACAATAAGAAGAATATTATATGAATTGTACGTGCCATTACCCGACGAAAAAACTTTTTCCTTAAAAAATAATCCATACAACAAAAATGCTTATAATCGTTTATGCGCAGAATTTTATTTAAGTAATAATCAAGATTATAAGGGATGGAATAAAACTTTAGCTGATTTTAGATTTAAGGGGGGTGCAAATCATGGTTTAGGGGATGTTTTCATTGATTATGGAAAAGGATACGTGGACCCCGGAAGCGTTCCTGGGAGCGCATCTGCGCAAGCAACGGGTGGAGGATACCAAAATGTCAGGATTATAAGAGGTTATGATACAGAAGCTAATATTTGGCCGAGCAGCGAAAATAAATTTTACGATGATGGGGGTAGAAAAAATAAAGGAGATTTAGTATCAATGCTTCGAAATGATCATTTTGTTGATTTTCAATATGCTTGGTTTATAGCAGAATCTGGGCATGGATTAACAAAGGCGGGATTGGGAAGAATAAATAGATCAATTGAAGCTTTTGTTTATTGTGTTTTAGGCTCACAAGTTAATACTAGAACTTCAATTGTTAGTAAAGGGGGTGGCGGTTTTGAAACCCAACAAAACTTTATATCTTTATTTGAAAGTTCTGTGATTGAAAATGACATATCCAAATCAATTCAAAGATATCAAACAGCGGTTCAAGAATCAAAATCTCGCCTTGATTTGGCTGTAGCTCCTGGTGTTTGGTTAATGCCAAGCAATTTAATAATAAATACAGAAAGCATTATTGGGTATAATAATGATTTGAAAAAGGTAACGGAAGATATGAACTTTGGAGTAAATAATTCAATAAATGTCGAAACAAAAAATGTTGGAATACCTAATAGTTTAGGAACATCAAAAGTTTCATTAAATACCAATCCCCAACCAAGAAAACCTAAACTAAACAATAGCGATGAATCAAACAATGAGGAAGAAGTTAGTAATATAGAAAAATCTTCTCATCAAAATAATCTTATTGTTTTAATTCTTGTCGGAGGATTATTATCCTGGTTTTTATTTCGTTAATGTTTTTTTTGATTATCCAAGATAGCTCAATTTAAAGATGAGTTTAATGTAATCAAAACAAAAATGTTCAGTATTACAATGTATGATTCAGAAACCAGGATTTATTTAGACCCGCCGCTGAAAAATCTTCGAGAGATACAGCTCCTGGATTGTAATATACAAACCAAAAGATTGATTAATTTCAAGGATGAACAGACAATATTATATGGCAAGAATCAGAGCTTCATAATTCAACCGGGCACATATTCTCTTAGAGGCATTCAATCAATCTTTCTTAATGATCCTGGTCTGGAAAAAATAACAATAATTGAGACTGATACTATTGACTATCTTTATTCAAATAAGAACTCCAAAGTTATAATTACGAGAGGATTGTCAATTGGTTTAGGAGTTCCTATAGTTTTAAATCCTGGTAAATTATACCCCATAAATATACAGATTAGGGAACCGTTGAGACTTATGTGTAGTATAGTGGATAATAAGTCGTCATATATGAATAACACCAAATATGGAGAACTTGTGAAACTCACACCATCAAACCTACTTGCAAACATACCCTCAAAGGATTATCCTACAATTCCGGTTCAAAAATATGAGAGCCCCATAAACCACTTCGATTTAACTATCTTAGACAATGAATGGAAAAAACTTGATTTAAGGGGATTGCCAATAACTTTTAGTTTAAGATTTAGATAAATTTTTTGTTATGTAACCAGTAATTAGGTTATATAACATAATTAGATAATATTAATCTTCTTCACCCCATACCTCTTCTTTCAAAAACTTTAACTCTTCAAAATCAATACACCAATCTAAATATCTAGTTGGATGCCAAGCAACAACCATTAGTTCATCATATAAAGATTCATAAATATTCTCTTTATAAAATATCTTATATGGGTCAACTTCTATTTTTAAAGAAAAAGAATCATGAATAATTTTCTTTTTTAGCTCACTCCCATGCCAATATGTAAAAGTGTTATCCATTGCTTTTATTAATTCTGAAACAAGCTCTTCATCAGTAAAATTTTTACAAAAACTAAAAACAAAAAAAATATTCTGTAATCCATAACAAATAGTACACCCAAAATCTTCATTTTCTTCAAAACCTAGATTTCTTACAAATATTGTTCTTTTTTCACTCATAAAAAACCTATATTTTGGGATATCTTCCATTAAATATTCCTTTAATACAGTAATAAAAGTATATATATCTAATCTTTCTTCATTAATATATTCAATAGTAATATTTTCTTCTTCTGCATCTTTTCTATCCATTTTATTTTATTTTATATTTTTTTTTTAAATCAATTTTTATTTTTTCTACATTCTTTACAAGAAGCTTTTTGTTTGCCATGTTCGCATATTTGTTTTCCTCCACATTCTTTACATTGTTGTTTTTGTTTATTGTGTACGCATATATGTGATCCTCCACATTCCTTACATCGATATTTATATTTATTATGCACACAATTATACCCATTACATTCGCTACAAAATTTTTTTATTTTCCCATGATCACAAATAATTCTGCTAATGGGAAAAACTTTTTCAATTAAATCAGTAATTTCCTCATCTTTAAAATTTGTAATTTCATCAATTAGTTCTTGCTTACTCATTTTTGCTCTTCCTTTAATTTCAAGATCTTTCGCTATTATTTTTAGTTCATAAGTATATAAATCTCTTAACCGATCCATAAATAATCTTATATATATTACCTATCCTTTTAAATCAATTTTTTCGTAATCTGAAAAAAATCAACTTATAAATTTAAGCTAAAAAAGGTCAGGGATTTTCCTGTCAAATTTGAAAATAACCTAAAAATCAACTTATAAATTTAAGCTAAAAAAGGACAGAGATTTTCCTGTCAAATTTGAAAATAACCCGTAAGCTAAAAAAGGTCAGGGATTTTCCTGTCAAATTTGAAAATAACCCGTAAGCTAGAAAAGGACAGAGATTTTCCTGTCAAATTTGAAAATAACCTAAAAATCAACTTATAAATTTAAGCTAAAAAAGGACAGAGATTTTCCTGTCAAATTTGAAAATAACCCGTAAGCTAAAAAAGGTCAGGGATTTTCCTGTCAAATTTGAAAATAACCTAAAAATCAACTTATAAACACGCTTACATAGTAGTCCATTATTTTATTTCTTATGCTGTGTTTGGTACACAATTAGTGACACCTGGTGCAAATTACATGATCAGTATACCGCTCAACACAGTGCTTAAAAATTGACCTTCATTTACCTCTTTCACTGCCACTGAGATTGCACCAGAGGGAATAGAAGTAAAATTATTTATTATCTTGACAGGGAATACAGAGTCGATGAAGTATCACAATAATATTCACTTAACACAAATTGAAAATGATTGTAAATCTTTTGCAGGTGAAATCTTGAAGACTTGATATGAATGCTTGTGTTTACCACGGTGTAAAAACCTGTGTTTTTTTTCTTTAGTTTTATTTTCTTAGTCTCTACTGCTTTGTCTTCTTTGTTGTACATCACTTTTGAACACAATATGTTCTTACACAGAGGATGAGTTGAATGCTCCAATTATTTTTTGTTTATGTTTTTTGGTTATAATTGCATGAGATTCATTGTAAGAAGAATCTTCTGATTAGATATTTTATTGTCTACTGCAGTCATTATTTCATTCCCGGGTAACCACAATTGAGAGCATTATGAATAGTGCATGTTTTAATGTGTGTACTCTTTTCAGTTGCAATGGTACCCCCAGTAGTAGATAGAAAAATTCCTTTTCACTCAAAAGAGATGCCATATCAACAGAAGTGTGAGATACAATGTCATTACATAACAAAAAATTGGGGGTAAAACAATTGGATTCTACAAAAGCTTTGAATAAAGGTTTGGTAATAGTGAGTGCCGACTGTATAGTATGTGGTTGTGCTATTTTTAGGTCATATCATAAAAACAATACATGTAAGAAAGAGTTATTGAAATCTTAATATGTTCAAAAAGATTGCTGCACTACGTACTCCTGTAAAAAAATAATGTGAAATCAACATCAATCAGTCAAAAGTATATACCACATGAAAGTTTAATTGTGCTGTTACAGAGACAGGCAAAATATCCATACCCAACCATAGAATAGTACATTATTTTGAATATATGAAAATTTCTATTATAAAAACTGCAGAAGAAAGATTTAATATAAGGATGGTATTTCATCGAAAAAGTCATGGCAGCCAGAGGTATTGAACTTGTAACCAATGACTTATAGTAACGAGACAAACTATCATTATATTATTATCATTATTATTATCATTTCTATTATTATTACTGGTATTGATATTATTATTGTTCTATATTTTTTATGTTAAACATAAAATATTTTTATGGGGTGGGATTCATGTCCTAATCTTGGTAAAGTTATTGTTACTCTACAACTAAAAACAATACAAAAATCTTCATAATAGGCTTTCCATCAGAGGTGGTAGTAATCAAAACAGCTCCAAACAATACCATTTCTTCTTAAAGGCTTACAATCTAGTGCAGTCATTTGTCATTTGTCTATTGATCACTGATAATATTGCAGAACCAGTACTTTATAGTGACACTGGGTATATATTCTGTTGAAAATGTTTAACATAACTGCTAGATCAAGAAAATTTACAATATTTTCACTGTTGCAATGATATCAGATCACATCGTTATAAATGATTGCTATAACAACTGCAAATCTCTGTGTTGGGAATTACTTCAAACTGGAAACGCGATCGTTTTATTATGAAAAATACCTATTTACATTCTCTTGTAATCTGTTGGTCGTCTTCCGATTCCGTTTTTAGACTAATAGAATGATTTTCCAGAGACATCTCCAATCGTTGAAGTCGTTCTTACTCGGTGTCCCTTCTAAGTCGTTTTGCTAAATGTAGTACACCAATATATTTCGTTATGTAATCGTTCACTCATGTCCTGTATTTCTATCAATAACACATTCAAATTCAAAACTAACTTGATTGAATTCCTGGTCCTTTTCCCTGCTGTTTCGTTTGCCTTTTTCTGGAACGAGCAGTTGTTGTCTTGGCTGCGAGTTCTGTTGTTATTCTCCCTGCTGTCGTTTCTCTATCCCTGCTTTGAGTCGTGCTTTCCTCGTGTTGATTTTCACGGTATTCGAACTTACTCGGCGACGATCTCGGGCTAATCTTTCTTGAATATCTCGGAGATAACCTTGCTGGGATGTACTTCCAGGACGAGTGAAATCGATTTCCACAAAATTTACATTACTTTCAAAAAGGCATCACCGAATAATGGCGGAAATTCAGCGTTCTCAAGTGCGTTACTATTGCCAGGTAACCTGGCCTGCGAACGGACACCTTTAAAATATAGATATATATATATAAACATATATATATATACATATACTAGAAATACGACTCCCGCAAAAACCTCGCGAAGCTAGTTTTTGAAGAAGTCACAATGCTTTTATATTTTATTTTTTATATCAGCGTAGTCCCCATTATTTTATTTGTTATGCTGTGTTTGGTACATAATTAGTGACACCTGGTGCAAATTACATGATCAGTATACCGGTCAACACAGTGCTTAAAAATTGACCTTAATTTAGCTCTTTCACTGCCAATGAGATTGCACCAGAGAGAATAGAAGTAAAATTATTTATTGTCTTGACAGGGAATACAGAGTCAATGAAGTACCACAATATTCACTTAACACAAATTGAAAATGATTGTAAATCTTTTGCAGGTGAAGTCTTGAAGAGTTGATATGAATGCTTGTGTTTACCATGGTGTAAAAACCTGTTTTTTTTTATTTTTAATCTCTACTGCTTTGTCTTCTTTGTTGTACATCCCTTTTAAACACAATATGTTCTTACACTGAGGATGAGTTGAATGCTCCAATTATTTTTGGTTGATGTTTTTTGGTTATAATTGCATGAGATTCATTGTAAGAAGAATCTTCTGATTAGATATTTTATTGTCTACTGCAGTCATTATTTCATTGCTAGGTATCCACAATTGAGAGCATTATGAATAGTGCATGTTTCAATTTGTGTACTCTCTTCAGTTGCAATGGTACCCCCAGTGGTAGATAGAAAAATTCCTCTTCCCTCAAAAGAGATGCCATATCAACAGAAGTGTGAGATACAATCTCATTACATCCAAAAAATAAAAATTGGGGGTAAAACAATTGGATTCTACAAAAGCTTTGAATAAAGGTTTGGTAATAGTGAGTGCCGACTGTATAGTATGTGGTTGCGCTACTTTTAGGTCATATCATAAAAACAATACATGTAAGAAAGAGTTATTGAAATCTAAATATGTTGAAAAAGATTGCTGCACTATGTACTCCTGTAAAAAAATAATGTGAAATCAACATCAATCAGTCAAAAGTATATACCACATGAAAGTTTAATTGTGCTGTTACAGAGACAGGCAAAATATCCATACCCAACAAGAGAAGATTATATTATTTTGAATATATGCAAATTTCTATTATAAAAACTGCAGAAGAAAGATTTAATATAAGGATGGCATTTCATCGAAAAAGTCATGGCAGCCAGAGGAATTGAACTGTTACCAATGATATATAGTAATGAGAAGCACTATCATTATATTATTATCATTATTATTATCATTACTATTATTATTACTGGTATTTATATTATTATTATTACTATTGTTATATTTTTTACGTTAAACATAATATATTTTTATGGGGTGGGATGCATGTCCTAACCTTTGTAAAGGTATTGAAACTCTACTACTACAAGCAATACGAAAATCTTCTTAATAGGCTTTCCATCAGAGGTGGTAGTAATCAAAACAGCTCCAAACAATACCATTTCTTCTTAAAGGCTTAGAATCTAGTGCGGTTATTTGTCTATAAAGTTTGTGTGGAAAATCATTATTGAAAGCATAGGGCATTTAAAAAACTTGAAACACTTGTTACTACATACAGCACACTTGCAATGAATATGTGAGAAAGATCACAAACATTTTGGCATTACAAAATTTATTTTATTCTTTATAAAGTTTTTCCAACGTAAAATGTTAACTGTATGTTGTAGTTGTTATTAAATATTGATATTTGACATCATAAAAATGAAGTAAACAGCAGAAAGTGACAAGGTTAATATCTTAATTACGGCTTGAATTAACATTTCATTTGTGGGAAATGGGCCAGGTTTTTTAGATTGCAATATTATCAGAGGAGGGGGGGGGGGGGGTCCTTGAACTCTAAGGTAAAACTGACCCATTGTGAAAAGGCTATGAAATTTGCTGTCTATGCGTAATATTATTGAAACCTTCCAATCAGAGAATACATACATACATATATATATATATATATATATAGCAAAGAGAAATACTACTCAGAAGTAAGTTATAACATTTGCTTTATTTTCAAATGATCGCATTGTTCACTGATGATATTGCAGAACCAGTACTTTATAGTGACACTGGGTATATATTCTGTTGAAAATGCTAAACATAACTGCTAGATCAAGAAAATTGACAATATTTTCACTGTTGCAATGATATCAGATCACATCGTTGTAAATGATTGTTATAACAACTGTAACTCTCTGTGTTGGGAATTTCTTCAAAATGGAAACGCTATCGTTTTAATATGAAAAATACCTACTTACATTCTCTTGTAATCTGTTGGTCATCTTCCGATTCCGTTTTTAGACTAATAGAATTATTTTCCAGAGACATCTCCAATCGTTGAAGTTGTTTCTACTCGGTTTCCCTTCTAAGCCGTTTTGCTAAATTTAGTACGCTAATATATTTCGTTATGTAACCGTTCACTCATGTTCTGTATTTCTATCAATAACACATTCAAATTCCAAACTAACTTGGTTGAATTCCTGGTCCTTTTCCCTGCTGTTTCGTTTGGCTTTTTCTAGGGCGAGCAGTTTTTGTCTTTGCTGCGATGACGGATGTCTGTCGTTATTCTCCCCGCTGTTGTTTCTCTATCCCTGCTTTGAGTCGTGCTTTCCTTGTGTTGATTTTCACGGTATTTGAACTTACTCGGCGACGATCTCGAGCTAATCTTTCTTGAATATCTCGGAGATCATCTTGCTGGGATGTACTTCCAGGACGAGTGAAATCGGTTTCCACAAAATTTACATTTCTTTCAAAAAGGCATCACCGAATTCGAAATGGCGGTTCAGCAGTTCTCAAGTGCGCTACTATTGCCAGGTAACCTGGCCTGCGAACGGACACCTTTAAAATATAGATATATATATATATATATATATAAATATACATATATAAAAACTCTCGGCTCGATTTACTCGGGCTTGCGAGCCACGTGGTCTGACCGGAAGCGACACGATTAGTAACCTCGCTACGCTCGGCCTTCGGCCTCGCTTCGCGAGGAAATAAAAACTCTCGGCTCGATTTACTCGGGCTTGCGAGCCACGTGGTCTGACCGGAACCGACACGATTAGTAACCTCGCTACGCTCGGCCTTCGGCCTCGCTTCGCGAGGAATAAATTTTTTGAAACGCTTTAGCTACTTTTTCAGAATTTTTTGAGGTTAAGGCTTCGGAGTCCTTGTATCTACTAGCGACATCAACAACAACGAATGCATACTTATAAATTTTAACTCGAAATCTATCGTGTGGCAAAAATAACAAATCGGCTTGGTGAACCGAATTTGGCTTATCTACAACCCATCTCGGCCTTGGTATGTATTTTGGAGATGGAAGATAGATTTGCCAGATTGCCTGCTGTTCTGACCAATTTCGATTCACTGACATTGGCTTTACTTGCTAGTTTTTCAATGGCGGAATAACCCTTCCAAAAAATATTCCTCACTGAATTGTCTAAAAACATGGTAATTGCGGTGCAAATTTCGGATGTGACATCGAATATGGAACAGATCCTGAACAATGTAATATACCCGACAATGGATTATTAACTGAAAGCTCATTAAGCACTCTCAGAGTTTAGACGAAAACTAATGCTACTCGAAAAAAACTTTAGAATTTCAATCTAAACTTAGATCATGTTGATGAAGTCACGAATCAAATAGAATCCTGTAATATGACTGATAGTCACAGGCCTCAAACTATGGCAGCTACCAGCATTTTTGTCACAGCGATGAAACATACTAGTTATCCATTGAATATAAACCAAATATCTAAAACCTGTAGAGTAACTGAATCAACAATAAGACGTTTATTTCGAGATTTAACCATAGATGGAGGCGGGTTTAAGACATAAATTACCATGTCATGTCATTATTACTGGACCAACAAACTGTGGTAAAACAAAATACTTAGTGGATCAATTAAGAGGTCCCTTTCCACGCGCTTTTGAGTATATCGTTTTAATTTGTCCGACGTATATTAACAATAAGACTTATCGTGGATTTGCTCGAAGCGATAAGAGATTTATTGTAGCTTCAGCAGATGCAAGCAATAGCGATGAAATCAATCAATTACTAACGGATTGTGAAACATTATTTGCTGGAACGGAAACATTAATCATTTTGGACGATTGCGCATTGAGTCATGACGTAAAGCAGAGAAGCAATGTCAGTTGTTGAAAATTATTTAAAAAACCAGTAAAAACCTGAGGTAAAGAACGACAAAGTCGAAGAGGTTCTAGTAAACCAAGGAGAAAGTCTGGCAATTCTTGCTAGTCTTGGAGCAACGAAAGAGTATTTAGGTAAATAATTAACTCTAGGTGACGTTAAAAGACTAAACAGTAAACAAATAGAAAAATATTATCATCGTTATTAAGTTGTTTTAGGAAAGCAAGTCACCACTGGTTTAGTGGATTCTGCCTAATATACTGCCTCTATTTTGATTAGTAAGCTACTACCCATTCATAATTGTGAAAGATTATGTGATCTCCAAAAGGATGATTTGGTGAAACGAGAATTAAACAATATTGCTGGATTCTTAGTTTTAAAGGGCGGAAGATTTGTAGCTCTTGCTAGCGGTTTAGTTAAAGTCGCTAAGCATGTAAAAATAACAGAGGAACCTGCTAGCAATGTTGAGCAGGTTAATTAAAGATTGCTAGCTAATCTAGTTTATCAATGTCAGACGATACTGAACAAACTGAACAAATTACTGAAGAACCTAAAACTGTGAAGGAGTAAAAGAAAAAAGATCCTAATAAAGTTAAGGCAGGACAACGCCTAAAGGAATACAATAAACGCACTAGAGTAAGCTTTGGATAGAGAAACAAAACGTGAAGCTGAACTGGAAGCGAGTGAAACTCAATCAAATAGTAGACCTGTAGATATAAGTTTAACAACAGCTATTTCTTTAATCGCTGTAGGTTTAACAGTATTAGATTTATTTAAGCGATATTTCTATAAACCTAAACAGGAAGCAGAAAAATCTTAAACAGAAAAACCTAAACCAGAAACACCTAGACGTGAAACACCTAAACCTAAACCTGAACCTTCTAAACCTAAAATAGAAATGGAGTAGCTATTTAGAGACTCCGTGATTTTACATAATATTATGTCGAGTGAACAAAATAAGTTAGTCAAAACCGTTACGGATGCCTCCGTACTGGTGGGATTGTCTGCAGGAGTTGGTTATTTGGGTAAAAGACAGTTTCCTCAGTGATCCGAGTAGCAACATTACAAATTACTCGAAATGGCTAGTATGGCTTTAAAAGACTATCTAGAAACTAAAAAAATTTTACCTAAAAGCATCTAATCAGTTGATAATATAATGGCGAGTGTTGCATTAATGATTGGCGGCGCTATTTTAAATGCGACAGCTTTTATTGGAGGTAGTTATCTGGCAAAATCTTTATCGGGTTTCTCCAAAGCGGATGAAGAAAAGGTTAAACATGATAAGGCTGTTGAAAAATATCAAAAGGATCATATAGCCTACCCATAAAAACGACAGACATTAATGTATTGGTACGAGCAGCAAACAGACAATGAGTATCAAGCTCAACAAAATCTATCGGATACGGATAAGGCATTGCAGTTACATGGTCAAATGCATCCGGATTATAGTTTACGTGAACCCGATTTCTCTAATTATTATAGACCAAGTAGCAATCAAAATGCTCGAGAATTAGTTTACGTTGGGGTAGGAATGCTAGCATTAGAGACTCCGAGATATTCATATAAAATGGCAGAAGAAGACACGCAATTAAGAGATCTAGGTAGAGATGACGATAATGCAGCTGATGATGACGGTGGCGTTGAAGAAACGTCATTTATATATGTTATTACATATAATAAGGCGATGATCAGACCACATAGACTTCAATAATGAATATATAGATTACCCCAAACGATAGCAAAAGCTCTAGGTAAGACCGCTTTGGATATAATTTCTGAAAACGATAGTCGTCTAGAAGACTTTGAAAACTTAAATGAAGAGAATGCATACTTAAAAAACGCTTTAGAAAGTTTACGAAGCGCTTTGAAACCCAGCAACAAGAAACAAAGAAGTTTTTCTAAGAAGATATCATATAGCCAGATCTAAGAGAAGTCGAATCGAAGATTTAATTTCCAGATCTTTAAACGATGATAAGATTACGGATGAAGAATTTACTAGGACATTAGTTAGGAAGAAGGTCAGTACAATAAGATGAAACTACATGTAGGTATTCATGATAATAATGCAATAGATCATGGTGAGATTCAAACCTTTGTATGGAACGAGATGCTCAGAGAAATTCCGAAGGATAATAAAAAGATCTGGCCTTAGATAGTTAATATGTTAGAATTTGGAGATCATGCAGACGATAATAGTTGGGAAGATAACACAAAGAAAGCCAATAAAATTGCATTTTATCCAAAGGAGAAAAGTAAACCAGATTACCCCAAAATGGTGAATTCCCCGTTAGTTTAAAATTAACCAATCAGCTGTACGCGATACCTGGAGTAGGTTTTGATAAAAAAAAATCACGGATAACACGGAATTGTTAACCTCGTTAGTCATCTTTGTATCCGAGAATCAAAAATTTACAGCAAAAATGAGAAATGTTTTTAGCGGAACAAGGGTGGATTTCTATTCCGGGAGAGAAAGCAGAGCTTTGTTGAATGGACCACAAATAAAATATTGGCCTCAACAATTTAATTTTGCAGCATGGTGCAGCAATATCCGGTTGTGGAATTTGTTTGGAGGATAGCAAGTCTTATCCTACAGTCATATATGGAATTATTAAATTCCATATTTACTTTACTATAAGAAGAATATTAATTGAATTAGAATGTGCCTCACCAGGTGATTCGGTATGTAACCAAAGAGATAACTAGTATAACAAAAATGCTTTTGCTAAATTATTGAGCGAGTTTGGTATAACGAATCCAGATTTTCGTTGGAAAGGCGGAAGAAATCATGGTTCAGGGGACATGTATAAATGGGGAAGGGGCGTCGCGGTTATAGATTGGGTACGAGACACTTACCCGGGTGATTGTAAATTCCCAGATGAGGGAGAAGACATCTCATTTATAAGAAATGACGTTTATCCCGGATTTCGATATGCTTGGTTTTTCCGCAGTAGTGGTCATGGTTTAACTCGTGCAGGGTTGGGAAGACTTAATCGGTCCATAGAAACCTTTGTGTATTGTGTTTTAGGAGCACAGGTGAATACCAGGTCGTCGATCGTAGGAAATGGTGGCGGAGCCGCAGAAACTCAACAAGAATTTTTAAACTTATTTGAATCAAGTGTCATTGAAAATGATATAGCCAAGTCAGTTCAACACTATCAAATCGCTGTTCAAGAAGCCAAGTTGAGGTTAGATTTAGCTGTGGTATTAAACATAATCTAGGAAGTAGTAAAGTCTTGTTACCTCATACGCTTAAAGAGACAGTTACAGATTTAAAACCGCCAGAAGTTAAAGCAAATGTTGCACAAATACCAACAACTATTAGTACAACAACGCGTACGACGACTCAACATGAGATGAATCTAGTTGTCGTAAGAATAGCCGCTGGGGGTTTAGCTTGGTTCTTATTAAATAAATCGATATTGAATAAGTAGTAATGACGCATTCAGATGAAATGGAAATGGAAATAGAAATAACTTATATTAGATGTCTTGTGTATAAAATGCGAAAGTTTAAATACAGTTCAACAGTGTTATGGTAAAACTAAACGCAATTCATGTGGTTGTAAATATTACTGCTATAAGTAATATTTTAAATCTTATTGGTTTTATAGGATATAAAAACGGGATTATGGGATGAGTTTCATTGTGAATATCCAAAATAAAGGCGGCTTTATCGAAGATTAGATTTCATCCTTAAGAAAGTTTTTTGATTGGATTTATGAAGGAGAAAAAATGTACCTACTAGACATTGTGAATTATCGTTTGAGGTATTATCAAAAGGGTTTGGAGAAAAGCCATTGAACAATTTAAAATTGATCTAAGTATTCAAAAAATTTGTATAGCACCTGCAATAATTCGTATTTAATTCTAGTATTTTTTAATAGATACATGAAAAACAAAATGTCTGAGCTAGAAGTCTTTGTCAATAATCAAACTTTGTTAGTAGATGAGTAACTATGGGAGTCAGGGATAATTTCAAAACTCTTTATCCAAATTATGGTAGCTCGAAGTTTATATTTCATCCATACGGTAATCATATGGAATGGATTTATCAAGTATCGTGGATTTATATTAGTACTAGACAAAACGACTTCTCTCTGAATTACTTAATCAAAGGATTTAGCGATCCAGTGAAGGAAAAATTCAAAAAAGATCTGGGGACAGGGGTCGTCAAAGTAGAAACTTCAGTGAAGATTTACCTAATAAATTTTTATCAATGTAAACCAATGCAGATCGAACCAAATTTAAATTAGTGGATGATTCAGAATATGGTAATAGTATGTATTGGACATACAATCGACAAGCTATTATAAGTCATGAAGACTTCAGTATTAAATCATATTCAGATGATTGAAACCCTGAAACTAGGTTAAGATTATATAGGGATTTAGGACATTTTACAAAGAAAGTACCGTGGAGCAAATTTTAAAAAAAATTAAATTGGTATCATACCAAAATCAAGATTGGATTAAACAGAATTATTTTATTTTTTTATTAGGTAAAAATAATCCAAATATTGATAGATTTACTGCACCATTTATGAATACGCAAAAAGCTCAATTAGATATTGATTTAGGTTTAACAACTGCAGTGAACCAGATGCGTCAAGAGTTCCATAGACAATATATATCCAAACGCTGATTTTTCACGTTTTTAATTCGGTAGGTGTAGTTTATACAGGTAACGAAGTTATCTATTGGAAAAAAGGTGGTAATTGGATCACATTATTTTCTGGAAAGACAATAAGAAACCCTCTAATTAATTTAAATTCATTTCCAAGTGTAAATTTGGAACAACTTAAAATAGATTTAGGTTTAATTGTAGAAGACTGAAAAAATACTAGATATTGTTAATTCTAGTGAAGATTTAATAACAAAATTTTATGCAACATATCCTAATGCCGAAAGGACAAAATTTAAGCCAGTGGATAACCCCGAGTATGGACTTAGTATATATTGAACTTATAATCGGAGAGCAGTTATAAGGAATGAAGATTTAAGAATATTCAGATGATATATGTGACGTCATGCCTAGTCACATGATCCTCGAACCATGTGCTTGCTGCATTAAAGATATGTTAGACGTGTCGTTGCTCTTATCTATCTTATCAATCTCCTGGGTGTCACAATTGACTCCAAACTCAGTTTCACTGATCATATAAGCTCAATTTGTAAGAAGGCAAGTCAAAGGATCGGCGTTATTATGAGACTCAGAAACTTAATTCCAACAAAGGCTAAGCTAGTTCTATTTAAATCAGCAGTCTTACCGTACCTTACATACTGTCATTTAGTTTGGCACTTTTGTAGATCTAGTGACGCGCGAAAGCTAGAAAGGCTGCAAGAAAGAGGATTGAGGGCGGTTTATAGAGACAAGCTTTCAAGCTATTCACAATTACTCAAAAGAGCTGAGTTACCAACACTCATGAACAGGCGCTTGCAGGATATTTGCATCCTAATGTACAGAGTGAAGCACAGGTTATGTCCTACTTATATTTGTAATATTTTTAATAATCATAACTCTTCTTACTTTTTAAGACAGTCAGATTTTTCCACCCCAAGTTTTAATACCGTTACATATGGTAAACATTCTTTACGATATCTTGGGCCTAAATTGTGGGGAAAATTATCCCCAGACGTAAGATCAGCCAAAACGTTAAATATTTTTAGGAAACAGATACGTAAATATGATATTAGTCTGCTCATAGATGATGGCTGCAAGGGTTGTTTCCCTGTGCTCCTCATAATTATTTTATACAGTTTTAAGTATTTTTAACTCTCTTTTACATATTTTCAATATCTGATTATCATAAATATATTTTATATAGGTTTAAGTATCTTAAACTCTCTTTTTACATATTATTATATTTGTTAATTGTGTCCCCAAATTAGTATGGGATTTTCCCAGGCTATGTGGCCTTGACACATTAATAAAGTTTATTGATTGATTGATTGATAGAGAACTGTCGTGTTTTTGTTGTATTTATTTCTCTGGTTACGCTTCGTAATAGCGTAACATTACATGGTGTCAGGAGCGGACGATGTTGTGTTGTTGAAAGCCTCTGTGGAAATATTTCCAGCTTTCAAAGCCAATTGAGTGAGGATTGTGTGTCAACGCGCCGCCATTGTTTTAACCCGCGATCATGCCAGATGAAGCAGAAGCTCCTTTTGCTCCCGGCACTGATACTCCGCCGTTTATCAGGTTTATTGCTAATGTATCGCTTCCACAGAAATTCGACACTAAAGGAAACCTAGCAGCCAACTGGAAAAAGTGGATACAGATTTGGAAAGCGTACGAAATTGTCACTAGGTTGGACAAACAACCTTCAACGCTTCGCGTCGCCACGTTTATCACGTGTATCGGTCCAGATGCTTTGGAAATACACACTGGATTGCCTTTTCCGTCGGATAATGACAGGAAAAACATCGACAAAGTGCTCAAATTGTGGCAGAATTACTGGATAGGCAAGACGAACGTGATTTACGAAAGGTACAGGTTCAACAATCGTCTACAAGAATCTGACGAGTCGATTGACGCCTACACAACAGCACTTCGCACGCTTGCCGAAACCTGCGCGTTTGGCTCGTTAAAGGAAGACCTTATTCGCGATCGTTTAGTTTGTGGTATTAGGGATAATAATCTGAGGAAGAAGCTTCTCCAGGAACCGAAATTAACCTTGGATAAATGTCTTGATAGCTGCCGAGCCGCCAAAGCGATTAAATTGCAAATGAGAGCCATGACAAACTAAAACATCGAATCAAGCGCCGTCAATGCACTCAAATCGTCTTCTGACAAGTCAAGCGTTCGTATGGTTGAAGACTGCAAATTCTGTGGCAAGTCTCACGAAAGAAATCGAGAAAAGTGTCCCGCTTACGGTAAAGTCTGCAAGAAGTGCAAGAATGAAAATCACTTCGCTAGCAAGTGCCATCTTCATGAGAAGAAAACCAGCTCTAAAAACAAGAAACCAAAGGCTCCGAAGTCAAGTTCGAAGGAAACCTCTCGAAAGAAAGTGTCAGTTGTCGAAGCCGATCTCTCATCGGAAGAGGAAATTTTATCTGTAGAGCTCTCCACCGAAGATGATAATGTGATTACTTCTAAAGTTATCAATTCTGTGACTGTTTTTCCGAACAAGATCTATGCTGTTATGGAGATACAAGGAAAACCCGTAAAAATACAGATTGACTCTGGTGCATCGTGCAATGTCCTTCCAAAGAAATACCTTCCAAGAGTTGCAGAGATCCAGAAATCAAAGAAGCTACTGACAGCTTACAACAAGCAGCAAATCTCAGCACTTGGAACGGCAAGAGTGAGCATGCGTAATCCTAGGAAAAGAAAGAAGTATAATGCCGAGTTTGTTGTAGTGGATGGTAACTACACGCCGTTAATAGGAGCTCGTGCAGCACAACAAATGGATCTTCTCGTGGTCCAACACCACAATATTCAGCTGGTGAACAACAATGAAGCTCTCACCACCTCTCAGAGTAGCTCTCTCACTAAAGAGCAAGTGTTAACTGACTTTGAGGACATCTTCAAAGGACTCGGAAGAATGGAGGGAAAGTTACACCTTGAAGTAGATGACTCAGTTTGCCCAATGGTCATGCCTCCCCGCAGAGTACCAGTAGCTCTGAAAGGAAAGCTTAAAGAAGAAGTTGACCGTCTCATAGCTGTTGGTGTTTTAACAAAAGTAGAAGAGCCGACTAAGTGGGTGTCCAGTGCAGTTATCACGACAAAATCGAACGGGAAAGTCAGAGTCTGCATCAACCCAAGACCCCTGAAGAAGGCACTCCATCGAAGTCACTACCCTCTCCCTGTGATTGATGACATTCTGCCAGAACTTGGGAAAGCACGAGTTTTCTCCAAAGCAGATTTGAAAGATGGCTTTCTCCAGATAGAGTTAGATGACGAATCGAGCCGTCTCATTATCTTTCAGACACCATGGGGCCGACATCGTTGGTTACGAATGCCTTATGGAATCAGCCCTGCGCCTGAATACTTTCAACAGAAGCTTGATCAAAACCTGCAAGGATTGCCTGGTATCTATAGAATAGCAGATGATTTACTGATTACTGGTCAGGGTGATACTAAGGAAGACGCAGATAAGGATCAATATGCAAACCTTGTAGGTTTATTTAAAAGATGCAGAGAGAGGAACATTAAATTAAACAAAGCAAAGTTCGACTTCAAATGCGAAGAAGTGATATTCATTGGGCATCTGCTAAGCAGTGAAGGAGTCAAGCCTGATCCCAGGAAGATTGATGCCATAATGAACATGGAAACCCCTGTTGATGTCCAGGGTGTGCAGCGGCTCATTGGTATGGTCAAATATCTTTCGAAGTTCCTCAGTAACCTGTCTGAGTTGTGTCAGCCTCTCCGCAAGCTTACACAAGGACGCTGAGTGGCAGTGGACCCAGGAACAGGAAGATGCTTTTAAGTCTCTTAAAGTGGCTCTTACACAAGCCCCAGTCCTCAAGTATTTCAGCCCACAAGCCCAAACTGAAGGACAAGGTGATGCATCGCAAAACGGCCTCGGATTTGTTTTGATGCAAGAGGGCCAACCAGTTACATATGCAAGCCGTGCACTCACCTCAGCAGAACAGAGATATTCTAAGATTGAGAAGGAACTTCTAGCTCAGGTCTTTGGGCTGGAACACAACCACCACTACACATTCGGTAGACGAGTAATTTTGTGGACTGACCACAAACCTCTGGTATCAATTTACAAGAAGCCTCTCACTTCAGCTCCAAAGCGTCTCCAGCAGTACGATGTTGACCTAAGGTACAAGCCTGGCTCTGAAATGTACCTAGCTGACACTCTATCTAGAGCCTTCCTCAAGAACACCATCCAGTCCAAGGCTGAAGAGGAAGCTGAAACTATCCATGCAATTGATTTTCTCCCAATCTCAGAGCCCCAGCTAAGGGAAATTCAAGTAGAAACAGCTCAAGATGATACTCTTTAACGGCTGAAGGAAACCATCATCAGTGGGTAGCCTGACACGAAGAAGGAAGTCCCCACATGTCTCCATCCGTATTTTCTGATTAGAGATGAGCTATCAGCGCAGGATGGTCTAATCTTCAAAGGTCAGCGCTGTGTCATTCCCTTGAGTCTGCGCACAAAAATTAAAGAGAAGTTACATGGAGCCAATAGCGAAATTCAAAGTTGCCTCCGACGAGCAAGAGAAACCGTGTATTGGCCAGGAATGAATTCCGATTTAATTGACCACATTTCAAAGTGCGACATCTGTTCGTCCTATCAGCCAAACCAAGCAAGGGAGCCTCTCATCTCTCATGAGGTTGCTGATCGACCTTGGCAAAAGATTGGTGCAGATGTATTCACGCTTGATGGTACAGACTACCTCTGTGTGGTCGACTACTACTCAAGTTACTTTGAAGTAGACCGTCTCGAAACTAAGACCGCAAAGGGGATAGCTAAGATACTTCGCAAGCAGTTTTCAGTCCATGGAATCCCAAATCAGCTTATCAGCGACAACATGCCGTTCAGTTCTCAGGAATTCAGAGAGTTTGCGGTTGACTATGAGTTTGAAGTCATCACAAGTTCACCTGGCTATCCCCAGAGTAATGGCAAGGCTGAAAATGCCATCAAGACAGCAAAGTCCATCATGAAGAAAGCTAAGGAAACAGGCACAGACCCCTCCTTATCCCTACTTGACTGGAGGAACACTCCTTCTGAAGGAATGTCTAGCTACCCCGCCCAAAGGATGTTTGGACGCAGAACAAGAACACTGCTTCCCACCACCAGTTACCTGTTAAAACCAAAGGTCCAAGAAGATGTGAAGGAGAAACTTCTCAAGCAGAAGTCCAAACAAGCCAAGTCTTACAATCAAAACACCAAGGAGCTCCCACCTTTACAGACAGGAGAAGTTGTCCGAGTAGCCCCTAAACCAGGTGACAGAGAACGGAAAAGGTTCAAGGCAAGAGTGGAAGACCAGGTTGATATCCGTTCTTAAGAAGTCAGAACAGAAGATGGTAGACTGTACAGAAGAAACCGTAGACACCTCCGCCAGTCTAGAGAACCATTTATTCAGACTTCTGAAACCAGTTCAATGCGACCACCGCAGGACAGCGGCCCTAACACAACACCAGTCGCAGCTGAACCAATAAGACCCCAGCCTACAGATCAACCAGTCCAAGACAACTCTGTTGGTCAATCCAAGCAAACAGAGCCTGTGACAGTTCCCCCAAGCCCGGAGCCACCATCAGAATCAGTTAAACCATCAGTTGTGACCAGGAGTGGACGAGTCTCTCGGGCCCCACAATATTTACAGGACTTTGTTACAGTTCAATAAGGACTTCAGAAAATAACCGTTTGCCCAAGTTGTTCCATTATTGTCAGGCAAAGCTTAAGTCAAGTTAACAGACAGACATTCCGTTTTAAGAAGTTCTTTATTAGAAAGTTCAGAGACATTGACTCTACTTGTTCAGTTCATAAGCATTAGTATGTCATAACCTCGTTCGTTTCTAACTTTTGTCTTTTGAAAAAAGGAAAGGTGTGACGTCATGCCTAGTCACATGTCTCTCGAACCATGTGCTTGCTGCATTAAAGATATGTTAGACGTGTCGTTGCTCTTATAGAGAACTGTCGTTTTTTTTGTTGTATTTATTTCCCTGGTTACGCTTCGTAATAGCGTAACATTACAATATAAACAAATATACTAGGTCAAAATTGTATAGCGACTTAGGATATTAAAAATATGTGGATTTATTAATTAAAATATGGGTTTATAAGAAGATTTTTAGCAAAATTATCCAGAGGCCGATCTATCTAAGTTTAGAATATTGAAATTAGGAACAAAAAATTGGCTTCAATGGCATTATGGTAGAAATTGGCATTATATAGCAAATGATGACTATTCTTTACCTTTTGGAATTATTAATCAATTATCATCCAGTTTAGTTCCAAAATTAAACCATGATTTGACTTCAGTTAAATGGGTAAAAGTAGAAACTATAGTAGACATAGTTAATGAAAGTGAAAATTTACGAAATAATTTTTTTTCAATTCATCCTAATGCAGATAGATCCAAATTTAAATTAGTTAAAGATTCAGAATATGGAAATAGTATCTATTGGACCTACAATCGACGAGCTATTCTAAGTCACGACGACTTCAATATTAAATATTTTTATGCCGATGTCAGCCCTGAAACTAGGAAAAAATTATTTATTGATCTAGGTTATTATTAATAATAACGTTGTTTAAAGCAAATAATATACCACGTCTCTGAATATCCGACTCGCATGTTTCGTTATATCCATTACACCACAAATATACGCTGTTTTTCCTCTCTTAAATATATTCAAATTTGGGTTCATAAGGTAAACGAAACATTATTCTTTTAACTTCTACTCCTCGATATTCGTAAATCATACGAAGTCCTAAACATTTTACATGTAATTTATCATTCTGATCTCGATAAAGGTTAATGTCAAATTCCAAATTATCCGTAAATATTGGATTATCATTTGAACTTTCAAACGTTTTTGCAAAAATACTATCGTGCAATTTATCTTTTTCATCTCTCAAATGAATCTCGATAAAAGATATGTAATAATCCTTAGGAATATCATCAAATAAAAGACTCGTATTCATGGTTTGAAATGGTTCTTGGTCTATAAACTCTGGGATATGAGGAGTAGTCTCTATTTGATCGAAATGACCACCATCATCGTACATGTGTTGATAGTAGATTTGAACCTTTTAACCATTGACCTTCGTAACGATCAACAAGATTACGTATGGCAAGGTCAGTCTCTCTGTAATATTCATGCATTCGATGGGAAACAGGATTGTCTATTTGATATATTAAGTTATATCAGGAGCCCATCAATAGGAGCCTCTATCTCCCATACTCAGCCTTTGAGTCAACCCTTTCCCGAGTGGATTTATTTTTAGAACGGCTCTCAGGGGAAAAGACCTAATCAAAAGAGAGCTTCGACGGATGTATCGATTACGTCAAGCAATGGACATTTCATTCGAAATGGTGGAGAAGGCAGAACGCTTACATGATATTTCGGGCGAGAGTTCTGTCACGGTTGATGTCTCTTCTAGCGAATACAGCATATCCTATGATAGCGAATTTGAAGCAGAGAATGTTGCCCTTCAAAAGAACAAAATTTGCAAAGGAAAATGCCGCCACGACAACCAAGCGTTAATAAAATGTTGACGGGCCTTCGCGAATCCCGCTGTTCGCCAGTGATGTGCGTCTTCAGAGTTTCGCTCTGACCAGGATATTTTTTGGGGATTTTCCTTTGCGATAAGATGATAGGGGAGGCTCCTTAAAGATTTCTCTAGGATGTGGTTGGTTTTGAATTAAATGCCCTTCCCCCATAAGTACATTCTTCAGATTTAAGAGTGCTGGGTGGTATTGTGTGACAGAAGAGAGTACTACGTGCTTCTCTGTTTTAGTTTTTTTATGACCTTGCTCGCGTGGTGAAATTCACCTAACAGAGATGTCTTTCCACCGTGTTCTCTGGATATCCTCTGTTCTTAAGCCGGGCGTAGTTTGAGGTTTTTAAGAGGCTGTCCGCGTAAGAACAGAGAAGGCAATTTTCGGACCTTTTCCGATTTGGCTGATTTTTTTCAGTGAAAGTCAGCCATTATGTCCCATATGATGTACAAATATCACATTTGTTTGGATCAATTCGATTTATTTCATTTTTTGCGAGGCGGTTTCTGAGACAACCTCAGTGTTGCCCGATTTGCCTGCCGACACTCTCAGGTTTAGTCCTATATTCAGGGAGCTAGCAAATTATAACTTTTTCACAAAACAAGTTGAATTTTTCACATATTCAAGTTCAGAAGTATGATTTATTTGAAGACCGAGTTGCGGTTGTAATTGAATTGGAATGCAAAATGAAATTGACAGGATTGAGCAGAAAAACAAAATGCAGTGCATTGGGCGAAAAGGGGAAATTTTTCAAAGAACGTTCACGTAGAGTCTTAAAGCAATTTTTTCGGGTAAAAATTAATCCAATTTCCTGGAAATGAACCCTAAAGAAAGGTTTTTCCATGAGGAACAAACAGACGTCGGGTTTTCAGTCAATTTGCATATTTGTGATGCGGATCGGATATCGGTCGTTGGTTTCATAGCATTCTTACGGACATTTGCATCTGTTGTTAACAACGGCAAAAACAACCGAAAATGTGTATTTGCAACTAATGAGGCGGACTGTTGATGCTACCTTAAGTTCCAAAGCGTTTTTAGTTGGACAATTAGTCTATCGGTCGTACCGCCAAAATGTAAGCGTACATCACAATGGCGCAGATTTGGTAGTTTAGCACAATTTCCTACAACGCAGGGCCTAGAGTGCCCACAGATCTTATTCTGTAAATTACTAGTCTGGCCTTAGTAATTTCGTTTCATGATTCAGTTTACCTTAACATAGGTGCCACATTGGAGAAAATACTACTCAACTGAAGGTATGTCGCGTTTCGCTTATTTTGTATTGTGACAGAGGTTATCTTCAAAGCTTTTTTGTTCGGTCAAACTTGTTCCAAGTTTTTCTGTACTACATGTCAAGTATTAAGGAGAGATTAAACTTGAATATGTGAAAAATTCAGCTTGTTTCGTGAAAAAGTTATAATTTGGCTGCTCCCTAAGTTTAGGGCTAAGTCTGAGAGTGTCGGCAGGCAAATCGGGCAACACTAAGGTTGTCTCGGAAACCGCCTCGCAAAAAATGAAATAAATCGAATTGATCCAAACAAATGTGATATTTGTACATGGGACATAATGGCTGACTTTCACTGAAAAAATCAGCCAAATCGGAAAAGGTCCGAAAATTGCCTTCTCCGTTCTTACGCGGACAGCCTCTTAATATTTTCATCAAAAGTGATGTGAGAATAATTCGTTCGTAGAAGTCGTAGCGCTTCTCTTTCAGTACTGTGAATCCTTTGTCTCTTTGTAGTGTGCAGTGTGAGTATGCTTGAACGTCAAGGATAGACTCCTTGTGGAATCTGTCGTCTTTGTACACTTTTGTGTCCAAGAATGTATTTCAGCCGTAAATCAGTGGTGATGCTGTGAGAGTTATTTCCCTTTCAAGTGTAATAACCCTTAACAAAATGAAGTATACTTTATGTATATTTAATATATACATGAAGTATACTACACTGTGTATACTTGGTGTAT
Source organism: Ricordea florida (assembly GCA_949710005.1). Lineage (NCBI taxonomy): Eukaryota > Metazoa > Cnidaria > Anthozoa > Corallimorpharia > Ricordeidae > Ricordea > Ricordea florida. Next base: position 28,122,397 of record OX453274.1, on the reverse strand, counting down.
ACTTGATGTATACCTTTAGTATACATTGAATGTATACTTTTAGTAGTAGTAATTTGGAACGTCAAAGAGTATACAAAAAGTATACCTCATCATAACCGCATATACTAATAGTATACAGATTTTATAGGCAGAACATACCACCAAAAGTATACTTTTTGTATACACAAGAGAATGTCTACTCCTTGTAGGGTTGATGTCGTCCCCATTGTGACTGCGTGGTTTGCAGTATACATTTTGTATACACCAAGCAAACCCATATGTAATAGGTACAGAGACTATGTGTGCAGGGACTCCATTCATTCACATACAGAATCACACACACATCAAATAAATGGCATTCTCTGGTAGTAAAATTTATTTGCATTCTCAACAGTAACGTCACTATAATTTGAGCTTATTTTACATTTGAACAGCTACATTTGAACAGCTGCTCCAACACCTGGTTCTCCTTGAAGTAGCAATCTTTTTATTGTTATTGCCTCGACTTCACTTTGACCATTCTGTCTCTCCCATTCCACAACTGCACAGTTTGGTTTTCCCTAAATGAAGCATATGATCACAATTATCTGCTTATTTTTTATGAAGACTATCAACCAAATCCAAATAAAACGATCAGCAGTTTGAGGAAAAGACTGAAAAGTTGTATAGTCAAACATGTTTAATGTAGAACACGTGAGCAGGCCACTGAATTCAAGTTTTAACATTGGAGGTTTATTCACTCTTATAGAATTTGATGGCAAAAAAAAATTATTGCCACCAAAGTTAGTTTTTTGAACATTGGAGCTATGTACAAAATCAAGATATCTGAAGTTAGAATTTAAATCAAACTGATGAAATCCGAGTCATACAATCAACATTTGAATTTTCAACACATTAATTTTTACAAGTCTGCATGGACGTTTGTTGAAGAAATGGAAAATATGAATGCTTTCATTCAATCGGTTAATTTTTCCATAAGATGCCTGGGACGTTCAGATTTAGTTTTAGGATAGCGCCATCAAATTCTCATACAACCCTCAGCTGTTTCAAGGCATTTGTCAAATTAAAAATGGCGGCCCATCATTGATCCTGTGATAAGGCTTTTTAGCAGTTACAAGAAACGGAGTATTCACCAAAGAGCAGAAACTTAGCTAAGTGTATATGCACTAAAAACTTCCCTAAGATCGACCTTCTTGCTGTGTTTTGAGCTGCATCTTTTTTGGAAACTAATACGTAGAAATTCTTGATCAACACAGCTCTGAATAAACTCGCAATGAATACAGATGTCAATACTAGTAACTTTACTCGGTCGTGTTCTTATACATTGTATAACAAACAGTGTACTTACCATTTCCCGGTCAGAATTTGTAAATTTTCAAGCAAAACTGTAGAGAAGATCAAATCGATTGCAAGAGAAGCGGAGAACAACCAAAATGTTTACAGCAGCAAGTGTTGAAAGCGTCCTTTGAACTACTTGAAACACTGTTGAAAGCCCGCCGAAAGTGCACCTGACAGAAGGACGCCATTGAATTGAGCATGCGTGGTGTAATAATGACCGACCGTGTGGGGCTTGGTAAGGAGTGTAACAAAAAACATGGCTGAAAGCGTGCAAGCCAAGTTAACCGTAATGAATGTGGTTGAGGTTTGACAATAATTTGCGTAAACGAGGCTTGTTGGTGAATTTAGACCATAAGACGTCATCACATACATGTGTACTGTGAGGCCTATTATATTAACTTAGTAAGTTTTTCAGAAACTAGAACGATTTTACTTAACCGGTGAAATAGCAAATAAACTTTCAGATACTATTACAAACTTATTCCATTGTTTTCTTTTGTTTAGATTTGACTATTACGCACTAATAATTATTGCTACATGTTGTTTCACAGGGTACGGGTTAAATAAAATCACTCTAAAATTAATGTATGGCAAATTTATTGCCAAGGTGAGAGATGAAAGAGCCAATAAAAACAGTGGTCACTCTCTTGACATGATGTTAATGTAGCTGCTTTTGTCACACACTTTTTGTGTAATTCACTTTCAATGTCTGACAGTACAGGCATTTTTTAACAATAAAGATGTCAGTTAGCTCATACTCAAAACCAGGTAGTGTTTCAATAAGCCTGCTTCTGATGTATACACTAAGTATACATCACTTTGAATGTTAAGTTATATTTTGGTATGTTGGCCATCATTGTATACAAAAAGTATACATCACCGAGTTATTGAACATGTGAAGTATACACAAAGTATACATCACAATGTTAATGAACATGTGAAGTATTCACAAAGTATACATCACAGTGGTGTTGAACATGTGAAGTATACACAAAGTATACATCATAGCCTTGATAGAACAGTGTTGTATACAAATAGTATACAACAGTTTCAAACAGCTGGAAGAAATTTTGCTTGATGTATATTTGATGTATACTAAATATATACACCAAGGCAGTGTGGTACAAATAGTGTATACTCTTTGTATACAAAAAGTATACTAAGGATGCTTCAATTTTGATAAGGGAAGTCATCTATTGTGCCTCTGGTTGTATTACACAGGGAGAATACAACCGGTTTCGTGGGACTCTGTCGTGAGGATCTCGTTCTCTATCTTGGTCATCTTAGTACCCGTTACTGTGTCATGGGTTTGTAAATAAGTTTTTCAACAGAACTGGAGAGAATTCTCTTTAAGTATGAGACAGAGCATTTCCCTCAAGAATTTTGTTTGGATTGATGAGTCGTTTTGGCAGACGTGCTCGTATGTTTGTGGTGAGAGACGTTAACTCGCAACCTAAACCGGCAAACGTCTGCTTCAGATCCCTGCACCACGTTTCAAGCCTCTCCTGTCCATCCTCTTTGGCAGAAGACCGTTGCTCGGCGAAACTCAAGGTTTTCTTCTCAGCAAGAGGTTCTTTCGCACGACGTCCTTTACGTTGGAGCTTCTAGCATTTTCTATCCGGCTCGCTCATCGCCTCCGCATTCGGCGCTTGTCTTCCAAAGTCAAGTGATCTATCACTTATTTTACAGTGGCCATCGGAACGAGGCGATACATCTTAGAGGGGCTGTAAGGGGGTTTCTCGTGAAACGTGATCGCATGTTTTTATTCTCCGTGATCTGTGATTACGAAATATTAAAATCCGTGCACTGTGAATAACATGCTTGTCGTGACACGTGAAAGCAAAAAATTATTTTTCGATAACCGTGAAACTTGAATAAATTTCTTCACTTTTTTCCGTGAAAACCGACCTACCGTGCTAATGTGACCCTTTAAGATGTTTTCAAATTGCGTGTCTGACCGACTAGACGCGATTTGCGTGATGGCTTAGTACCGTACTTGACGACTTGACAGAAGATTGTAAAACAAACATGCACTTTGATACCAGAAGCCGAAGCAAGGGGTCAGATGACAAGAGAAGACAACGATGTCATTCTATTCGATGTCCCTTGCATGTTAAATCACGCAATCATATTTTTTTTTAATTTTTTAATTTTTTAACGAGGACTAGTGAGCAGCACAAAGGAGAACTTTGTAGTTGTAACTATCAGTTTTAATTCCGACGCGTTTCGTCTCAAACGGAGACTTCTTCAGGGAATGAATGTTACAACTTAGAATAGCATATATGTATACACAAAATAACGCTACGTAATACACACGTGTAAGCGTGAAACTTCCCGTGGGAATGACTAATAGCATATAGGATGAGGTACTTGTTTATTTTAGATGACCTTACATTTAGCTAACATTGTGTTCGCCGGTAACCTTTGTGCAAAATTGCAAAATTGCCGATTATCAAGTTTATAAACAGGAGCCCGGCCCATTACCTCGGCATAAATAATAACTTCGGAAAGAAACATTAACATATCAATGATTGATGGCTTTTGTACGAGTGAAGACACTCAATATGGAGGAGTAAGTGCACAAGAGTTCCTTGTCTATGATGTTATTTTCCGTGAATTGTGAATCTCGAAAATTAATTGCCGTGATTCGTTACTTTCCATCTTTAATAGTCGTGAACTGTGCGCACTACCCCCCATTGCGGCCCCTCATCTTAAGAACGTTTCATTATCGATACTTGTTGTAGGAATTACAGTACATGGGAAATTGGAGGCGATAAATTAAATCACTTCAATGAGCCACTAATAAGCATAACCGAAATTTGCTTCTCGAAAGAAATGCAATGTCCTACTATATGCCAGCCCTTCATGTTTGGTAAAGTTATTGCTGCGAGCGAGCGTAGCGAGCGAGCAGCGAAACTATTCTCGACGTTGGGCTTCCTGTGGTGCCTGATAGTAATGCAGAGAGGCTCCTCCATTTTTTTCGCGATGTCTGCATAAATTAATCACCATGGATACATAAATTACTTACGAGCGCATGCAGTGTTTGTCATTATGTAATCAGCGGTAACCTACAAAAGACATGAGCCAACTCACAACCACGAGGGTTTTCTTGGATCTGCGTTCTTCTTACTCGGTAGGTTACGAAATTTATCATGCTAAATTCTACTTTTTTCGCTCGTGGAAGTATTCATCAAGGTAATAATCGTTTCAGCGATATTTCTTGACGAAGACAGTGTGCTTTTGTGAGTCTTTCAGCTTTGCTATGTGGCAATTCGAGCGATATTATCACATGGTCGACCGACGCTATCGATAGAGTTCTAATCGAAGGAGATGATATGTACCTAAAAGCTTTTAAAGACTTATCTATACCTGACGAAGGGACGATTTCTTTGAACTATCTGCCTGATCGAGTCCTTTGCTCAACGATACGAACAACCATTGGCACAAAGCATAACAGCCAAACTACTGACTTGTGTCAACAGCCCAAAATGCCCAACGTGGCACAAAATCAAAACCTAACACCTAACATGGTGAAAAATACTGACCTGCCTATTATGGTAGAGGCCAACGAGCCAGAATCAAACAAAAATACTGATCTGCCTATTATTGCCATTTTAATGATGTCAGCTGTTAATATTTTATAGTTTAAAGTTTATATTTAATAAATACATTGTTGAATGTAATAAAAATGTATCTGCTTTTCTTTGGTACCTCTATTACACTTTGTATATCTTAAAAGTCAAATCGCAGCATTTTCACCTACTGAAAAGAAGCTCTAGTTCAATAACGTTCCTTTATTGACACCCAGATCCCATCGGTTGTACGATTACTAAAAAGGGTTCACGACAAAAGGAAAACATTGGAAGGATGGAATACAGTTTTCCCCCTTTATCCGCCATTTTTTTCCGCGGTTACAAACAAGTTTCATCGCGAACAGGATACTTTTCGAGGGAGAAAGTCGTTCTAAAAATAAATCTACTCGGGAAAGGGTTGACTCAAGGAATTAATGGAGATCGAGGCACCCCTTGATGGGCTCCTGGTTATATTCATGAGTAGTATAGGTGGCTTATAGGGGCCGTAACCAATCAGGAGCCGAGAAATACAATAGGCTATTGTTTGGAGAACAATGGGTGCTATTGTTTTCCAAATCCAAGATGGCCGCCACAAATTTCAGCCAATCAGGAACCGAATTAAGTCATCAAGATGGCGGCGCTCATAGGACCGGTAACAAAATAGGAGCCAGGATTCGTACCACGTGACCAACAAGAACAATGGGGTTCTATTGTTTTCAATCAAGAATGGCTACCACAAATGTCAGCAAATCAAGAGTCGAATTAAGGATTCAAAATGGCGACGCCCGTGCAAATAAGACTCAGCCATGTTGGAAAACACCCCACCAGCCTCGACAGAGGACCTGGGATCGGTCTCACAGATTTCCATGGCAACCCAATCAATAAAAGGCGGGAAAATACTTACAGTGTCCTGTGTCCCCAAATACGCACAGAAGTCCTTCCTGTAAGCAGTCATGGTAAAGACTGAGAGACTTGCGTCCGAGGTCTGACTATAGGGAGGATGGTGCAAAGCATGGCGGGTTGATGATCTCATCGGGAACCATTCAGGAGCTGGCATGTCGATGACATCAGCCTGCATAAGTTTTGGCCATTTACCTCGTTTTTATGCTGGGATTTTAATGAGATGCAACCAACTGTGACTCATGAAAATTCGTCAAGCAAAATTCATTCCTTCATTAACTTTAATTATTTATTCTTTATTGTATGATCGATTTGGACTTTTTTATTTCTCACTTTTTTTTACTACTGATCCGCTCCATCATTCGATCCGTGATTCCATCCGTGATCCGGGCTCCATTTTGTCGACGCCGTTAAATATATGTTGAATCCACGTTGAGGGTTCTTCATTGCTAGGCATTCTCAGAAGTGAAAAAGCAAATTGAATTTCCAAGGCAAGTTGAAGGTAGGGATATTCTTTATCTTTATCTTTATTCTATTTGCGTTTCTGAAATGATCCTGATGAGTAATTACGTTTGTCTTTCCTCTGAAACAGTATTGTCCAGAAAAAACCAGCGCTAATAAGAAATCCAAATAAACGAAGTTCGTGTCTTGTTATGTGAGATTAGGAAGTTCAAATTCATTTATACTTTTTCAATTTTCCTTCAATAAAATTGAGTATAAAATGAGAAGAACTGCTTAAATAATCCCTAAAGAAATAAGAAATTAGGTTGTGATATAACTAGACGCATATCGGCGGGAATTCGGGCTTTCTTGATGTCCTGGCTCGATCGTCTGAATGAGAAAGAAAAAAAACTTCAACAGAAATGTCGGCAAAACTACTCAATTTGAATTTACAGCAATTCGCTTCGTGGGTCTGATTTTTGTCAAGAGTATTCGGTCTGTTACAAAAAAACAATTATAAATACCGCCTAGCTCGATACTTTGAACGAATACGTTCGTAGACAAGTCCTTTAACGTTTTTGTTCTACGCAGTGGTATTCTATTGGGTTCACGATCAGGCCTAAAGTAGTTGTATCGCCGACTTTCGCGCAAGATTTGATCAAAAATTAGAAAAATGTTGATAAAGTAACTGGCGCAATACTCCTCCTCCTCCTCCTCCTTCTCCTCCTCCTCCTCCTCCAGATACTTTGCGACTCTAAACCACTCCAACCTCTGTACTTAATTAGGAGAGATATTAGCTGAATCGCGCGAAAATTGTTTGTAAAGTATCTAGCGCAATCCTCCTCCAGATAATCAAATTTGCGACTCTAACCCACTTATCCTATACTTAATTAAATTGGCTTAAAGAAATAATATTATAATAAAACGATGGAGGAGAAGACAGTGAAACAATTGAAAGTCCTTGCCAAAGATCGGGGTATTAAAGGATATTATCGGTTGAAAAAAGACGATCTCATCAAAGCGTTGGGTAATATGGAAACCACTGGGCCTACCCTCTCAAATGAAGCAATACCTGAGATTAATGTTCCCATTCCCGAACCTTCCCAACCCACAACACTTAAAAATTTAGCAAGAAGAGTTATCAAACCGATAAAAAAAGTTATTAAAAAGTTCACAGATTGGATTATATCTTATGTCCCAGAATCAATCAAAAAGACTGTAGATAGACGAGCTACAGGTATGAAGGAAAAGGTTAACCATATATTCAAGAGAGTCGACCACTTCACTCTAAAAGAACATCAAACAGCGTTGAAGGGGTATCTGAAAACCTACAGGATTGATGGGGTGAAAGAGTATGACGAAAAGATGTTCATCGCTAATATCAAACCAAAAGTTATAGATTTCATTAAGCAGCAAAAGAAACCACTCAAGGCGAAATTTATCTTAACGTGTAAGTTCATAAAAGAAAATCCTAGTACTGGAGAGATTGATGAAAAATCGAGCTACTTTCATACCGATAAAGAAAGTAACAAAGAAACGATTACTGAATCAACTGATTTATTAGACTTAATCAATACAATGATGGATTACCAACTTGTAAAATTTGAGGAATTTATAAATAGTAAATCCGGTTGGGAATTCGACCATGTGGAATACTTTGATATCTTCATCGACCCATTTGAACCGCTTTCTGGAAGTTCCTATATTCCATTACCATCAAAATTAGCATCAAAGAAGGCAATCATCAATGTTAGGAATGAGAACGATCACGAGTGTTTCAAGTGGGCAGTAACTTCAGCTGTGTCTCCTAAAGAGAAAGATCCACAAAGACTAAATAAACAAATGAGAGAGAACTCAAATAATTTTGACTGGTCAGGAATAGAGTTCCCCGTTTCACTAAAACAGATTGTTAAGTTCGAAAATAAGAACCCTTATATTATTAACGTCTACGGATATGAAGGTGATGTATACCCTCTAAAAATAAGTAAGAAACAAGTAGGTCATGTGATCAACTTACTTCTCATATCAAACGATGAAACAAATCACTACTGCTGGATAAAGAATATGAGTAGACTTTTATCCTCTCAAGTCAATAATCACCAACACGCACGCACATTTTGTTATAGATGCCTCAACTCATTCCAGTCAAAGACATCATTAGAAAAACATCTCGAATACTGCAACGCAAACGAAGAAGTTAAGATTGAAATGCCCTTAGATAAAGATGGAAATCCTCGTTATATTTACTTTAAAAATTATAACAGAAAAATGCGATTACCCTTTGTTATATATGCCGACTTTGAGAGCTCTCCAGAGAAAATAGACACCTGCTCCCCAGATGAAAGTAGAAGCTTTACTAAACAATACCAGAAGCATAAAGCATCAGGCTACTGTTATCTTATAAAGTGCTTTGACGACAACATATTTCCACCCATGCTTGTAAGATACACTGCTAAATCCCCAGACGAAGATATCCCACAGATGTTTATAGAAAATTTAGAGTCAAATATTAAGAAAATTTACAATTGGTTCAAATTCCCTAAGAAGGTAAAGATGAGTAAGAAAGATAGAATCACTTATAACAATGCTACTCACTGCCACATCTGCGAGGATGAATTAGGAGTAGATAAGGTATTAGACCACTGCCACCTTACAGGAAAGTATAGAGGAGCAGCTCATAACGAATGCAACTTAAAGTATAAAATTCCAAAGTTCTTTCCTGTTATCTTTCACAATCTAACTGGATATGATTCACATCTATTTATCAAGAACCTTGGTACATCAAAAGGTAAAATAAACTGTATACCTAATAATGAGGAAAAGTATATTTCTTTCACAAAACAGATTGTTGTTAGCACCTTTACAAACAAAGAAGGTAAGCAGGTTGATGTGAAGCGAGATATCAGATTCATCGATTCATTTAAATTTATGGCAACCAGCCTTGACAGCTTAGTAACTAATCTACCAAAAGAATCTTTCAAAAACATCACAAGATACTATGAGGGTGAACAATTAGAGTTATTGTTAAGAAAAGGTGTTTTCCCATACGATTGGTTTGACGGATTCGATAAACTCAACGCAACCAAACTTCCACCAAAGGAGGCATTCTACTCAAAGCTTAACGAGACAGATATAACAGAAGACAACTACCAACATGCTAAAAAGGTGTGGGGAGGCTTTGAGATGAAAACAATGAGGGAATACCACGACCTATATCTTGAGTCAGATGTGCTCCTGTTAGCCGATGTCTTTGAGAACTTTCGAGATGTTTGCAGTAAAAACTATGGATTAGACCCTGCCTGGTATTACACAGCGCCTGGACTAGCTTGGGATGCTGCGTTAAAGTTAACTAAAGTAGAGTTGGAGCTGCTAACTGATACTGACATGCTACTTATGGTTGAGAAAGGCATTCGAGGGGGTATATCTATGATCTCTACTAGATATGGTAAAGCTAACAACCCATACATGACCAACTTTGATTCTAACTTACCCACAAAGTATATTGAATATCTCGACGCAAACAACTTATACGGCGGGGGAATGAGTAAACCACTCCCTACTCACGGTTTTAGATGGATGAATAACCAAGAACTCAAGGGTTGGAAAAATATCCCGTGCATACTCGAGGTTGATTTGAAATACCCCAAGAACCTTCATGATTTACACAACGACAATCCACTAGCTCCAGAGAGACTTGTCGTTAATAAGGTTGAGAAATTGATTCCAAACCTCAACGATAAGGTAAAGTATGTTGTTCACCACGAGACCCTAAAAGTTTACGAAAGTCTAGGACTAAAAGTCACCAAGATTCATAGGGGTATTACATTTGAAGAGTCTGCATGGTTAAAGCCGTACATCGACTTGAATACCAACCTCAGGGCGAAAGCATCCAACGACTTTGAGAAAGATTTCTTCAAGCTTATGAATAACTCTGTCTTTGGGAAAACCATGGAAAACATCAGAAAAAGGGTGGACATTAGATTGGTTACGAATGAAAAAGATGCTAAAAAATTAATATCAAAGCCAAACTATCATCACCGCAACATCTTTTGTGAGAATCTAGCTGCCATCCACATGAAGAAAACAAAGTTGGTATTCGATAAGCCCGTTTACTTAGGCATGTGCATTCTAGTCCTAAGTAAAACATTAATGTATGATTTTCACTATAATTACATAAAACCAAAATATGATGTAAAAGCTAAATTGTTGTTCACAGATACGGACAGTCTTGCCTATGAGATAGAAACAGATGATTTCTACAAAGATATCAGCAAAGATGTAAAATCCATGTTTGATACTAGTAATTATCCTAAAGATCATCCATCGGGTATCGAGACAGGTGTGAACAAGAAAATCATAGGCATGTTTAAAGATGAGGCTGGTGGTAAACAGATAACCGAATTTGTGGGTCTACGGGCCAAGCTCTACTCCTACAGGATGGATGAAGGTAAAGAAAAAAAGAAATGTAAGGGAATTAAGAAGGCAGTCGTCAAGAAAACCATCAGTTTCGATAACTACAAGGATTGCTTATTCAATAAAGAACCACAGATGAGGCAGATGAATGTAATCAGAAGCCATAAGCATGATGTTTACACTGAAACGGTTAACAAGATCGCCTTATCACCATTTGATGACAAGAGAAACATTTGTGAAGATGGTATACATACTTACGCCTACGGACATTATCGTTCCAACACAAAATTAGGCGGCAGCTCAGTATCTTCTGGTACAAACTGAAGCTCTTCCCTCACAAAACTACGCCTCGGCCCATCTAGTAAATAATACAACACTGGCTGATTAGGTGACACCACACTACTTGACAGATTGTAAACCTGAATACTCCATATAGGATCCGTAGCACGCCTTCGTTCTCCACCTTCATCTTCTCCAGGAGCAAGTAAGTATCTAACTTTAACACCAGGTGGTAGTCTCACCTCATCATGTCCAACAACTCGTTTATAATTTGGAGGATCAATATCAACCTCTTTCAGTCTTATAGCTTTCTCAGGCTCTTTACCAGTAATGCGTGTAGGTTGACTATTCAGAGTTTTCAAAATAGCCGGCAATCGTTTCACCCATACTCTAGATCGATCATCACTAATCATTTCTTGTGCGTATTGATGACTAAATAGTTTTTCTGATAATGTTCTATTTGCTCTTTCAACAAATGCTTGAGCTCTATGGTTTCCAGCTTCAGACCGTTGTATGGTTACATTATGTTTTTCCATAAGTTTTGTTACATCTCCCATGAATTCTTTACCCGGATCGACAATTAATGTTTTAGGATATTTTAACTTTCTGGAGTAAATCTTACTGAAGGATTTTGAAATCTCATTTGATTCTTTTGAGGTTAGTGGTTCTGCATCTTTGTATCTCGAGGCAATATCAATCACAACCAGAGCATATCGATATGTCTTTCTTCCTACTCTGTCATGTGGTAAAAATAATAGATCCGCTTGGTGAATCTGATTAGGCTTTTCCACATTCCAATGAGGTTTAGGGATATATTTTGGAGCAGGTAGGTAGATTTGCCACAGCGCCTGTTTCTCAAGCCATCTTTTAGCCTCAGCTTCACTAACTTTTGCTTTCTCAGCTAATTTTGGAATGGCAGAATACCCTTTCCAATATCCATAAGTCGAATAGTATGTTTTTGATAGCATGTTTTCGTTACTCATTTAAAGAATAATCTGTCTATCTTTAAAATAAAACATGTCGCAATCTATATCTGAAGAAATTAACCCAAACAGGATTCCAAGAGAGCCCTTCGGATTGAAAGCGGAATCGTCACTGAATCGAATTACACTCAATCCCTCCTCAGCTAGTCCTGGAGAAACCTTATATATAAATATTCCAAAACTTGCTGAAAATGTGGTTATCGTTCCGGGCAGTGTATCTCTACTATTTGACTTGACTGTTGCCGGTCATGCTAACAACACCCTCGTGAATAACGTAGGAAGTAACCTTGTATCCAGACTTAAGGTTCTTTTTGGTGGGGAAACACTACAGGATACTCAAAGATACGATCTCTTTCAAACCTACCATGACTTATACTTAACAGCTGAAGATCGTGATGATGGATTAAAACAAGGTATTTCTTCTGTAAACATGAGGAAGCTTAGGACAAATGCGGGTGATAAGGTAACATCAGATGCTAAGGAAGTAGCTCTTGCAGCAGTATACAACACCAAGTACCGTATCCCACTAAACCATCCTATTCTCAACGAGCATGGAGCTTTCTATCCAAAGGCGTTACCTCATCCACTGACCTTTGAAATTACACTGGCTCCAGTTAACGATATTGTTATTTATTCTGACACGACCATGACTCCAACTTATGCAATCACAAACCTTGAGTTGGAATATTCTTGCATATCAAGTGAATACTTGGCTCGTGAGGCGTCATCGGCTTATCAGGTTGGTAAAGGATTCTTTTACGAGAATGTCATTCTGCACAAAACGTTCACCATCTCCAAACCTAATGATAGTGTTATAAACGAGCACATTAATCTACCTAGGAGGTCAATGACAGGGATATTGTGCTTGTTCACAGAGGGTCATACTGGAGGAACGAGAAATTCAGAAAAGTTTGTCAATCCAAATATAACCTCAATCAACATTAACGTTGACGGCATGCCAAACCGCCTCTACTCCAAGGGAATGGTACCGACAGACTTCTGGGATTCAGTAAAGAAACGTTTCGGAAGAGAGGGTGTAGAGCAGAAGGATTTTTATGGTGATAAGTTCGCTCTGTGGATTGACTTGAGGACTAACCCCGACAATAGTATTCATGGAGGAGGACTGGTCTTGAACAACACACGAGATGGTGTAAAACTTCAAATGAAAAGAAAAGTTGGAGGATCGGGTAATATAACCTGCTATATGTTCGTGGTAGCCGACGCGATGATGGAGGTCATTAATTCAAACTTAAGATCGATAATGTATTAGTTTAAAAGAACCATGGAAGAACTGCGAGAAAAAGTTCCTTTCCATTGTATTATAACCGGTCCAACAAATTGTGGTAAGACAAAGTACATCACGGAGCAGCTCAGAGGACCGTTCCGAAATGTGTTCGAATACATTGTTCTCATATGTCCGACTTATGCTAAAAATAAGACTTATCATAAATTTGCTCACGGTGATAAACGTTTCTTGGTATTATCGCCAGATGCTAGTAACAGCGATGAGATTAACGAGTTATTAACTGATTGTCAAACTTTGTTCTCTGGTACTAATACACTAATAATTTTAGACGACTGTGCTGTATCGAATGATCTAAAGAAACGCTCGAACAAGTTTATAGATCTAGCATTCTCTGGAAGGCATCATGGATTATCAGTGTGGGTTCTCACTCAGCAATTAACATCCATATCAAAACCATTCCGTGAAAATGTAGCTTGTGTGGTTACATTCCATAATCCATCACAAAAGGGGATGAAGATGCTCTTCGAAGATTATGGAAGTGATTTAGAAGCTGATACTCGTAAAAAGTTTGTAGAAATGCTGAAAACTGAAAAATATTCTAGACTCTGTTTGTGTTTACGTTATCCATTCCAATGTTATTTAGAGATTCCCGCGGTGATTTAAAAGAATCTATGTATTATTACAAAATTAAAAGATGACAAGCGTTGAAGATTATATGGAAGAACCTAAAGATGATGATGTTAAAGAACCTAAAGATGATGATGTTGAAATCAAACAAGAATCACTAGCTATTCTCGCATCTCTTGGGAATACAAAGGAATATTTAGGTGTTGATATGAGTCTAGGTGATATCAAGAAACTCACAGAAAAAGACGTTGAAAAATATTATAATCGCTACCAGACAGTATTAGGTAAGAAAATTAGTGGTGGATTAGTAGATTCGTCTCTTCAATTAGTTTCTCATATCATTTCTTACGTGGTTCCTGTAGATGACATCGAAGCACTTTGCAAAGACTTACAGAACGATGAGTTGGTTAATCGTGAACTATCAAACTTTGTAGGTCTCTTGGTATTAAAAGGTGGAAGATTGGTAGCACTTGCTAGTGGACTATTCCAGGTTGCTAAGCACATTAGAATCAACAAAACTGAGCAGACTAATGAGCATACTACTGAGAACAACTGATTTAAAGATTCTTTACTATGGGAAATAAATGGATGATGTTGAACAAATTACAATAGATCCCCCTCCTCCTAAAAATAAGAAATCTGTTAAAGAGAAAGATCCTAAGAAGGTCGCTGCCGGTAAGAAACTAGCAGAATATAACAAAAGAGCCAAAGAAGCGTTAGCCAGGGAAACAGCAAGGGAAAAAGATAGGGAAATGAAACGTGAAGAGGCAGAAGAAGAAACTACAAAGGCTTGGATTCCAGAGCTATCTTTTACAACTGTGTTATCTCTTGTTGGAATAGGGTTTACCGCAGTTGACATGTTTATGAGGTACTACAAAAACAGAAACGTTCCGACTAAAGAAACACCACAAATACCACCACCTACAAATATTCCTACCCAACCAACTCCGAAAATAGGAATGCTCTGAGGAAAACCAGTTTAAAGATTTTCTCTATCCACAATAAAAATCATGTCAACTGAAAACAAACTTGTGAAAACGGTTACCGATTCAGCCGTCATTATTGGATAAGCCGCTGGAGTTGGATACGTCGCTAAAAAGGCTATGAAAGAATCATTCATCAACGATCCATCCTCAAGTATTACAAACTATGCTAAATGGGTTGCTGTCCTATCCGGTAGTATGTACCTCAAAAATTATTTAGAAGATCAAAAGATTTTGCCGACTTAAAGATTTTACATATTGATCAATAAATGGCGACAATAGCAATGATGATTGGTGGAGCTATAGTGAATGCGACTACGTTCGTTGGTGGCTCGTATCTTGCAAAATATCTCTCAGGTGATAACACAGATGCAGAGCGAATACGACACGACAAGGCAATAGAAAAATATCAAAGAGATTATACTGCATACCAGGAAAAGAGACAGAAACTCATTGATTGGTACTCTCAACAGCGGGATGCTAAACACCGGGCTTCACAAAATATTTCGAATACCGATGAAGCTTTGAAATTGTATAGTCAGACACATGAACCAAAATTCTCTGATTATTATAGACCTAGTAGCAATCAAAAGATGGGGGAGATGGCATATGTGGGTGGTGGTATGCTGGCATTGGGTTATATGGTTAGTAAATTCTTTTAGGTAAGTGTGTGTGTGATCAGTTTAAAGATTTCTTACAGACAAGTAAAAAATCATGGAAGAAGATCCAGAAATACCAGACTTTCCTGTTGATCCCGGTGATGATGATGATAGTGAAAATATACCAATGACTTCCAC
The DNA here is from genome assembly GCA_949710005.1 of Ricordea florida. Classification (NCBI taxonomy): domain Eukaryota; kingdom Metazoa; phylum Cnidaria; class Anthozoa; order Corallimorpharia; family Ricordeidae; genus Ricordea; species Ricordea florida. The sequence continues at coordinate 28,106,839 of OX453274.1, read as the reverse complement.
CACTCGTCAAACTAAACCTAGAGCAAAATTTAAAGAAACTTCATTTGGTGGTGTGGGTTATGATGATGATGATGATGATGATGATGATGATGAAGAAGAAGAATCCCCACTTATTAAGGAAAGTAAAGAAGACAATAGGGCTAGCGCTTTAAAAAAGATAAAAGAGAAGTTCTACAAATTCAATCCACTAGATTCACCATTCAGTGCAAGAATCGATGATAAGGGGGTATGGGTTAGATTGACTGATAACGTTAAAAATGTTGAGCATTTACTTATTAAACCCAATGGGGATTTGGTAGATTATGACAAACTTCCTGTGAAAATCAAGAGAGCAATTGGCATTGATTCTCAGACTCTTTTTCTGAATTATAATAAACTAATTGCTGATTTGAATGAAGCCAATGAAGAAAATAAGGATTTAAATAATGCACTAAAAAGTTTAAGTGCAACAGCAGAAACAAATAAAATAGAAATAGATAGGTATGTTTCAATTGAGAAAGAGTTGAGAGGTATAATTGAACGACATCAAACCAGAATCGCTGAAAGTGAAAGCTATTTAGATGCAGCTGTTAAACAGAAGATACAAGCTAAAACAGAGGCTGAGAAACTTCTAGGTGAATTAAATCGATACAAAGATGAACTCGACAAAAATAAGAAGGGCCTGTCCAATTTAAGAAGGGTGGAACAAAGTAGAGATCGTTTACTCGCAAAGGTTGATGAATTTGAAGAACTAGCGAGAAAGCAGATAATTTCCAATCAAGAACAAATAAGCGATCTAGAGAGACAAAATGATGAAATACGTGATAAGATGACTCTTCGTGATCGTGTGAAGGCAATCTTCAAAAAGTATGGTTTTACAGTCGTTGCTGTGATGAGTGCTGTAGGTGTTGTTATCGGTGTGATTGTATCTAATCTAAAAAGAGGTTTGACCAGTGTTGCAAAGGGTGTTGGTGACGGTTTGAAAGCGATTGGTAAGAAACTTGGTGAAATATTGCCTGGAATGGTTGGAGCTATCGTGAGCTTTCTGTTAAAAACAGCGGGGGAGGTTATTGGATTCTTGGGTAAGAACGCTTGGCTATTGATAGTGGCTGTGGTTCTATATTTTGTGGAACAATTTAAAAAGAAGAGACGATAAGTAAAAAAAATAATGAATGATACAACGTTTCTATCTATCAATATGCTAACTCCTGAAACAAGAATTTATCTGGATCCACCCTTAACCCAAGTAAAAGAGATACAATTGCAATTTAGTTTCATGCCTAAAGCGTCTCATAAATCTCCTTTTTACCTAATGTGTGATCTTATAGAGTCAAAGTCTTCATATTCTAATTGTTGTATCCCTGAAGGCCAAAATGAAGAACTTAAACCCTCACAACTACTAGCTGTTATTCCGGCTCAAAACCATCCTTGTTTAAGAGTTCCACAAACCAAAAATCCAGTCAACTACTTTACTTTATGGCTTTTAGATGAAAAGGGAAGAAAGGTTGACTTAAATAACGAACCTTTTCGAATTTATTTAAAGATTTCATGTTGATCAGTAAAAATGGAAGACTACAATAGAATTTATCCACAAGTGCCTCTGAATGGGGATCCAAATAATTTCAGACTTCAAAAATCGTGTGAAGTAGTACATAATCTTCAGAAGGAAATTAGACATTATGAGGATGTTAGGAAAAAATACAATAGAGCGAGGGGGATATTTACTAAAATCAGTGTTGGTAGCGGGGTGGTTTCAGTTATTTTATCTGCAAGTGGACTAGGAACCTCTCTTACTGGTTTTGGTGCTGTTGTTGGTATCCCATTAGGAGCGGTGGGTGGTCTTTGTGGTGGTATTTCGGTCGGATTCGGTGCGGCTTCTAAACGACTTTCACATAAAGTTAGTAAACACGAACAGACCGTTTCTCTGGCAAAAGCAAAAGTAAACACCATTCACGACTTGGTTTCAAAGGCACTGAAAGATAATGCCATCTCCGACCAAGAATTTTCGCTAATTTTAGCAGAGTTGGACAAGTTTGAAAAACTAAAACTCGAAATCCGTCAAAAAAACCGGAAAGATACAGAAAAAAACTTAAATATGTCACAGATAAGGACAGAGGTTCGTGCGGAAATTTTAAAGGAGTTAACCGGTCCCGAACGTTGAAATTTTCATTTGAGCGAACGCCTGTAGGATGGAATTATGAGGTTGGTATTAGAAAAGAACGGTGTTGATTTAAAAACATCTTATTCTAAACATAAATAATAAAATGTTACTCAATGATTTCAGAAATAGGTATCCAAAGGCTGATCACAGTCAATTCGTATTTGTGGCCGATCAATATGGTGGTTACATTAGGTGGAAAGTTAATGGAACAACAATCATGTCTTATGATGACCCCACTGGAAAAACATGGACTGAAGACCTGTCACCCCGTTTGAAAAGACTGCTATGGAAAGATTTAGGATTGGATGATTATGCATTGAGTTCATTCCCAAAGAGTTTAACTATGACCAATCGCTCTTACCCAATACCCGCCATTGATTTTGATGACTTTACAAATAATATCACAAACATGCTGACCTCACTGGATATATACGTGTCCAATACTAAGAAATTCACCGCTAAGATGCGTAACATATTTACATCCCAAGTTGTGACTTTCAAGTTTGGTAAACAGAGCCGAAAATGGTTGAACGCACCCGATATGAATTATTGGCCTCAACAGCTGAACTTTGCAGTGTGGTGTGCTACCTCTGGATGTGGAATAAGTCCTTTCGAGAGTCTCAACTATCCCAAAGTCGTTAGTAGCTTCATTAAGTTTCATATATATTTCACAATAAGACGAATACTGTATGAATTGAGTCTTCCCTTACCTGATGAGCAACCCTTTGTAATCAACAACAACCCTTACAGCAAAGTCGCTTATCAACGTTTGTGTGCTGAATTTGGAATCTCAAAAAACTCTGACTTTAGATGGAAAGGTGGTCGAAACGGAGGTTTAGGAGATATATTTATTGATTATGGTGCTGGATATCATGGAGCGGGTGGTGGATATCAAAATGTCCATATGGTAAGGAACTATGATGATGAAGCTGATAAGTGGCCTGGTGAAGGTGGTAAATTTGCTGATGACGGAGGTAAGAAAGAAAAAGGTAATCTCATCTCATTCATCCGTAATGATGACTTTGCCGATTACAAATATGCCTGGTTTATCCCAACAAGTGGCTATGGACTCACTAAAGCCGGTCTTGGTAGATTGAATCGATCTGCTGAAGCCTTTGTTTACTGCATATTGGGGGCGCAAGTCAATACTAGAAATTCGATTTCCGGTAGTGGTGGTGGAGCGATCGAGACTCAACAAGAAGTCTTAGCTCTGTTTGAGAGTAGTGTGATTGAAAATGACGTTTCGAGTTCGATCCAAAGGTATCAATTAGCTGTCCAAGAAGCGAAATTACGGCTTGATTTAGCTATTGCCCCCGGTGTATGGCTAATGCCTAGTAATATGATAATCAACACTGAGAGCGTGACTGGTTTTAATAACAAACTTATGAAAGCGACTAATGATATGCGTTTTGGAGTGAATAGTTCCCTAAACACTGAAGCAAAACAGGTTGGAATAAATCATAACATGGGATCTTCAAAGGTAAAGTTACTGCAAAGAACTGAGACGAAACCAAAACTAAAATCCTCACAACCAAAACCAAAACCTATTATAGAAACAGACTCAACGCAGCATGACACGCAACACGAAAAAAATCTATTAGCATTTATAGTTGTCGCTGGTGCATTAGCATGGTATCTATTTCGGTAGTTCATGAGTTTTTCACGTGGGAATACAATATCGATCACGTGTAGAACAATAGATTACATACCTGAGCGACATAGCAACAAGCAAGTTGAAAAGTAGATTTGAAGTTTACTTTTAAAAGGCTGGTTTCTAACGTCGCTCAGGAATTTTTGTTATGTAACACTGACTTGCGTTATATAACCTAGTGTTTTTGTTGTTTCTCTTGTGTTGCGTGACACTCTTTACATCTCGCCTTCTGTCTGTTGTGTTTGCATATACATAACCCACAAAACCATCTTTGTTTTCCATGAATACATATTCCTTTCCCGTTGCATTCTTTACATATATACCTCACCCGTTTATGCTCACAAATACTAGAACCATTACATTCTCTACATATGTTTCTCCTTCGATTATGAGAGCATATTTGAGATCCGTGACACTCTTTACATCGCGCCTTATGTTTGTTGTGTTCACATATTTGAGACCCTCCACAATCCTTACAGTAATATTTTACCTTTCCATGAATACACTTATACTTATTATTAGTTTTTGTTTGATTCTCAGTTATCGGTTCATTTGAGGGGGTAGGCCCGGTGGTTTCCATATTACCCAACGCTTTGATGAGATCGTCTTTTTTCAACCGACAATATCCTTTAATACCCCGATCTTTGGCAAGGACTTTCAATTGTTTCACTGTCTTCTCCTCCATCGTTTTATTATAATATTATTTCTTTAAGCCAATTTAATTAAGTATAGGATAAGTGGGTTAGAGTCGCAAATTTGATTATCTGGAGGAGGATTGCGCTAGATACTTTACAAACAATTTTCGCGCGATTCAGCTAATATCTCTCCTAATTAAGTACAGAGGTTGGAGTGGTTTAGAGTCGCAAAGTATCTGGAGGAGGAGGAGGAGGAGAAGGAGGAGGAGGAGGAGTATTGCGCCAGTTACTTTATCAACATTTTTCTAATTTTTGATCAAATCTTGCGCGAAAGTCGGCGATATACAACTACTCCTAAAGATGCGATTATGAGTAGGTAGATTTTCTGTAAGAGATCAACATTTCATAGCTCCAATAATATAGCATGATTCTCGTTATGTTCCCTCATAAATGTTTGCTAGTAAAGGTCTTGTAAAGTTATCTCTCATAAATTAAAGTTCACGCACCGACCCGGTTCCGAAAACGCTTGTCATCTTTTAGTGTGGGTCCGTCTGCAGCGAATGGTGTGTGCATTTGTGTCTGGTTTCAGACACCACATTTGTGCTTACTTTCAACGACGCCGTTTTCGTTTGATGCCACGTATGCACTTTGGCTTAATTAATACTATTAAGATGGGGTTTGGTTAGGTTCGCACATGTTCTTAACTAGCTTAAGTGAAATTTGTGACTGAACACAAAAAAACGAGGCCGAAATTTAACATCGGGCGTTTCCCCTGGAAAACCCGAGTAATTATTTTGCATCGTAACAGATGGGGGCATAAAGTACACAAAATAGCTTTTGAAGAAATAAAATCAAAGTGCCACTTTATTTTTATTTTTTAAATTGGATTTTATATTCTCCAGTGTGACATTATTTTTGGAATGAGGACAAGATGAAGTTGTCAATTTTGGCAATGATATCTGCATGGTTGGGTATGTCATTCGGTAAGTTGTCAAAGCTTCTTCTTCATCTGTTGACATGCCACTGGGTGGGATAATTCTTGAATTATAACCACTAACCGCCGCTACCATCAAAGACGTTGCTTAGAAACTTGGCACATCATTGTCGCCCACGCTCCACTTAACCGACCGCGACGATGGCGGGTTGGCACCAGACACTTATTTTTACCATGTAATTAACCATTTATCGTGGTTATAAAAGGAGCTTCACAGCCAAACCTAATCCCCCATGAAGACGATACTAAACAGGAGTGTCGAAATATTGGGTCGGTAAATTGTAACTTTTTAAGTTAGTCCAAACCAGCGTAAGATCACTCTACGTCGGATTATTTGCCTGGTTGCAATGTGCACTTTCCATTCAACTGAACAACACACATTTAGACACCTTTGCAACTGAGTGCAGACACCATATCGACTATTCATCGTTTTTATAGATAAACGGTTGGTGGTCTAACCAATTTATTCTACACTGTCAGTGCTTTACATGATTCTCAAAAATTTGCCGCACGCTGAGCGGACTTGAGAACAAATAATTTATAAACCTAAAATGACTGTCAAATATTAAACCGCTAAAAACTACCAGGCGAGGTTAGTATACATGTGGCTGGTCTACGAAACATCAAGAAGATCAATTTTATCAATCATCACCCGTGATATTGCTAGCTCGCGTAATGTGGTTGGGTTTGACATCCCTAAGGGATTTCTAACGCGGCGGAGTTTCTGCAAAGAGACCTTATTAAACATGTATACAAGAACCTATTCTTGCGTATGCGCTCATAAAAACTTACCTTAAATAAACAAATGCAATTGTGATTAACATGTCGCAAGTAAACGCGAGATAGATTTACACGATCAAGATCAAATTGGAAAGCATCCCGTTTTATTTCCTTTACAGCAACGTTCGATATACTGCTGAAACCATCTGCGAATTTTGGTCGAACCGAGGGTCCAGCTATCCCTAAAGATATCAAAGAGCTGACATTCTGCGCATGGTTGAGGTTTGAAGGGACCTGGGGAGACGACACTCAAAATGATGTCTATATCTTTCGTTATAGAGGCCTACCAGCTGCCCCAGGATCTAGACACCTTGGCTTTGAAACGTACATAAGAACCCACACAAGCCCAAACGTTGATGGCATCTTCTTTGTATTCTTCTTTCCCACAAAAGGCGCACTTGGAAAGAGGTAACCATGTGTCATTTGAGATATGTAGCACAACAGGAGATCGTTCTTTTATAATAAAAGGGTGATGGGGTTCTAAAGAAACTGTTGCTGCGTCGGTAATAAATGAAAAAAGACAAGAAATGCAGCCTGGTTAAATGCCTTTCTCCCACGAGTTTGGTTTATGTTCGGTGTAAAACGGTGTGAAAATTTTCTTTGTTTTAGGCCATTGTTGTCGTGGTCTGCATTGTTTGGATTTTCTTTGTAATCTTTTGTTATGTCACTGGTGTGTTTTACACCGAACATAAATTACGAGTTTCCTATACATCAGTGGTAGACCGTCCGAACTAATAATGGAAAAGTCGTAGGTTCGACTCCTGTTGGGAGAATTCGGATTTGCTTTTTCGGAGTTACAGGTGACAATGTCAAAAAACACATCGCTCACAAATTTTCCAGATTTAGAGTACACCACCTTTCTCATTTTACAGACAAGAAATGGTTTGCCAAATGAGTCGACTGAGTAACTTCACCACTGTAAAATGTAACAGGTGGTGACGTTTGCAGAGTTCGCCCTTGGTTATTACCTCTTAAATCTTAAGGTGCTAAAACGTTTTATTATACAGATACTGATAAAATAGTAAGAATTTTCCTTTTACTAAGAAATCATATCTTCATCGCGCACAGTGAAGATAATATTTTTATCTTTCACGTGCGAGGATATTGGTGTCGCCATGGTTACTAACATGATTAGCCAATTACAAGAGAGCTTCCCGCTCAAGCGCCCGGCCTGTTCTTTTAAAATGGTTCGTCAAATAAGTTGATTGAATAAGTTCGCCACCGTAAAATGTAACTTGTGCTGACGTTTGGATCGGGTTCGCTCTTGGTTAGTGTAGCGTTACCTCCTACCGCTACGGATTAAACTTTAAACTTAACGCAGAGCCGCAAGGCCCCATGGGCTGTCATCCTTGTATTACACAATAACACGTTTGTTTGGGGATTAAGCAAAAGGAAAGGGACTGTTCGTTCCACAAGGTTTCTATAAGGTTTTTTTTTAATGTTTGAGACTTTGTCACTCTATGTGTTTACAAGGCTGGACAAATGTGAGTATTGTTGCCAAATATGTCATTTTGTACGGAAAGAATTCGTTAGGTGATGCTTTGTGATTTCATAATTTTCAGCTTTAGATTACTACATCAATAAATCCTGAAAAAATCCAAGCCTTGTACTGTAGAACGCTTACTCCATTGACCCATCGGTCCAGTTAGCACCTCTTAAATCTTAAGGTGCTAAAACTATATAAACTCGTTAGGTGAACTATTTTTTGTGCATTGTTTTATGGTAGTTGCTCCTAAGCTTTGGCAGCAAATTCGTAGATTTTTCTATGTTCGAAAATCTACTAAGAGTTCGAGCGAGCCGCTAGGATAACAATGCAAGGAACTGCGTGGAAAAACTAATAGTCTACAAAAGAACGGCGTGAGGTGGAAGTTAGGCTATTGTATAACCAGTAGATGATGTGGTATTTGTAACATAGATATGAGTTTTAAAGTGGCGAGGTGATCTCAGAGGAGCTGGATAGTTTATCGAGGACAACAAGTTTGAAGACTTTATCCTTATAATTAATACGAACTGCTTTTTCTTAGTTTAGATAAAAAAAAAAAAAACTAAAATTCTTCATTCTAGTAAATATTCATGTCTATTTTCATTTGCTCAGGATAAGAATTAATGAAATGACCGATGGTAAATGGAATCAAATCTGTGTCTCATGGTCTGGGATGACTGGTGCGGCAGAATACTATAAAAATGGGGAAAGGTATTATTCCATAGAACCGAATAATGAGTACCGTCTCATCATGAAGGGAGGTGGCAGAGTGTATCTTGGATGTATTATGGGTAGAAAGCCGGGAGGAAACAGAAAAGTGACCATCCACCTCACAGAGGTTAACCTGTGGAGCAGACTTCTTTCCGACCAGGAGATTGCAGAGAGCGCCGAAAGGTGTGACTTAGGAATGGGAAATATAATGCCGTGGATATTCTGGCTCAACTACGTGAAGAGTGGATTTGTTCGGGAACCATCCCAGTGTAAAAGTCCGAAGACCAAAGCGAGTTCTGATTAGCTAAAAATGTACCCGCTAATGATTTAATGCGGAGTTTCGCGATGATTTCATTATCATTAAAGATTTAGAACTCATAGAAGTATGCTCGTCTCTAAGGTTTGCCATAGTCAAGTGCTCTTGAAGGGCGTTTGGAGTAACTGTAGCGTGTTGAGATTGTTTAACCGCGCCAGCCACACTCAAAAGAATACATGTGCCTAAGACACTGCACGCGCTCGGAATGAATAATAGTTCTAAATCCAGTGGTCACATCGTATAAATCCTTCTTTCTTTGGTCAAAATGGCAAAGCTAGCCGCTACATCCCTTGTCCTGGATAACGTAATGACCAATTGCTTCTTGTACATTTCTTATTCCTGAATTCAATTCGGCTTGATGTGCTCACCCCCTTACATCGCGCAGAATGGAGCGACATATCCGGGACCTGTACATGCCCATCATATTTGAATGTCTATTGGGGTAGTGAAAAGAAAACAATAGAGAAAATGGTCGGTAATGCCTAGCGACTAATCATCATGCAAGCGCATCGCATCACATCACACATTAACTCATGTGCCAAGAATGTATTGGAAGCAGGGTTGGTGCAGTCGTACGAGCACTCGTCTTTCATCAATGTGTACCGGGTTCGATTCACGACACCGGCGTCATGTGTAGGTTGAATTTGTTGGTTTTCTTCTCTGCTCCAAGAGGTTTTTCTCCTGGTATTCCGTTTAAGCCCATCTCCACAAAAGCCAACATTTGATTTGATTTGGTATTATTTGTGCTTTATAGTGTCCCCAATTAGTGAGTCAGAGCTAAATATAGTTGCCGCTTAAATAAAGTTTATTATCATTATTATATGACCCGTTCGTCCCTGCTCTCGCAATCCCATGGAAAACTATATTAAGAGTCGGTTCGGAAAAGCCCTTCCGTCCCTGGTGCACTTGTTCGGCCTTGTTGCAAAGTAAAAAAAAAAAAAAAAAACATTGAACAACGGAAATGAGAAAATAAATCAAGTGTTTCGATGAATTGCTTGAATGAATGTTCCGATTCGAAAAATTAAAGTGAAACTTTTTATGTAGGATCTTTTTGGTGATTTTCCCCTCGCGCGCCAAGCTATCCCTTCCTACCAGTCAGTGGTCATATGATAAAATGCGTATTGACTCAGTTAGCTCGGCCCGGACGGAAAAATATTTGGCTTTCGTTCATGACCCACGGACCTCGTTGTGTTCGGTCCGTACGTCATGACCTCGAGCCAGAAATTTTTCTGTCCGGCCCTCACACTTAGTCAATAAACACATATCAATAAATTATACAGCACAGTTTTCGGCGAGGAGACCATTAGGCTTATGGGCGACGCCATTCTCGAATTCTAATATATTTGCGAATAAGTGCTGCGCTTGTGCGGCCTGGTTCATGAAACAGGAAGAGAATTCTAAATCTTAGGACCTTGGTGAAGAATCTTAGATTGATTAAATTTTGAACGACAGGAATATACGTGATAATTACTAGCCGTTCTGGTACCAATGTTGATGTTCTGAGAAAGAAAAGAATTCCAGTTTAAGAAACATAGTTCTTAAGGCACAAAAAGGCCAATCTGGCCAACTAAAAGCGATAATTATAACCCAATGGCTCAAACAGAACTCAGATTAAATACATGTATCCAATACCAAGTGCCTTTGAGGGTACTTTTGAAAGTTTTGGATGGAATGCACCGCTGGGACAATATGGAACCCTTAGCCTAAATTACACCTGGTTCAGGTGAATTTTATTATGCTATCTCTCAAAATTCCCTTGTGCCCCAGAGACGCTATTTACTAGAGTCTCATTGAGGTCACCAGCACAGCCCAGCCGTTAATCTGAGGGGCAGTCTCATGAGTTGCGCATGCTCGGGAAATCGCTCTTATATCTTCTTATATCGCTCTTGTTTATTGTGGCCGCCATGATGGTTTATTTGGCAAGTGGGAATATTTTCCATGGAATGTCCTCGATTTCTTTATCTTGACATTTAGAACCTGCAAAATCAAACTAGTATCGCTTAGGAAAGATCGCATGGATATAATAGCAAGAGTTCGTGCAGCACGAAGCGCAAAGGAAATAGCAACAGAGGATGTCTGCTCAAAGGTCAGAATTTATTGTGCGGAGACAGTTGTAATTGCGACACGAGGGAAAAACCATGCCAGAATAGGGTAAGTTTTCATCGTAAGAAAATTGTAATTCCAGTTTATTTTAATCGTCCCTTCGTTAAAAATTCATGGACGGTCATTTTTGTGTCCTTTTGCAGGAATCGCAAGGAGGTGTGTAATTAATCCAAAGAAATGTGTGCGAACGAAAGAATCTTGGCTGTCGCCTATCCAGTGACGTACGCCAATCCACAATTCGAACGATTATCTGAAGATGCTCAAAGAGCGAAGGAAAATAACGATGTCAAGGTAGTATTGGGTTCTTTTACATTTTTTGTGACTAACACAATGGTGCAATGACACATCCAATTTATGTTGACTTCAAGTGCACTGTAGTATTTGACTTTTGTAAGATGTCTCGTATGTCTTTTGCATCTTCGGTAGCTCGTTGTTGTTTTTTTCCACTTTTCTTGAATAGCTTTCTTTTGGATCTTTCATGTATATTGTTTTTCAGCAAGGTTAATTGTACTCTTGCAGCATACAGGTAGAAAATACTTAGCATTTTGGTGATTTTTCTTTAGGAATTTATTGCAACCTTGGATCAGGAAACGATAAAGAAATTGGCAGCATGAGAGGAGTAGGGAGTAATTACTATATCCATTCTCTGCTCATCATGGAGGATGATCTTGACAATAGCAATCAGCATCAAACTGAAGACATAATATGTTTTCCCTGAAAGCAGATGAATATTACCGTTATTATAAAAATTGTTATAAGATTAATACATGTATGTACTACAAATCAGGTTCTTTTATTGTTTACAATTTCTTATGTTGTACAAAAATTTTACATTGAAGAGTGTAGGTATGTCTTTCTTTTTGATGTCTTTATTGTAAATAATAATTAATTAATAATTAGGAAGTAAATGCAAATGCATGAAAATTAAAGTTACAGTAGTTATAACTCTTAGCCTGGTAACACTGTTTGGACTTGACTGTTTTGTGTATTTCAAAATAACTCAGTCTTCCATGGGTAATTGATTTTCCTTAAGATCACAGTTGGCGGTGCAGGTAAATTGAACCTACTCTGCCGCTTACACAATTCTGCAGTGGGAGGTGGTGGGTTGGCTGCAATGGTTTGGGCCAACAGTTGAGGATCACTTGCATTTAGAGAAATATTCCTTAATTGTCACGATATCTATATCATGTAATCTGGCATGTAATATTTTAGCAATGAGGAGGGGAATATATTCATATCCCGTGTCTGCTTTTATGATCTTTATGTCCCATCGCTTTGTCCACTGATTGTACTTTTGGCTGAACATCTGTTCTCCTGTCTTTCTGTTTGTGGCAGGGGGGAGGTGAAGGTGGCAGTTCCAATCAATTGCTGCTAGATATTTTCTGCATCTGTAGGCCCTGTAACTGTAAAATATTAAAGTTTGAGAGGGAGGAAATATTTTCACAACTTGAAAAAATGCTACTAAACAGGAAATCAAGGGCAAAATTTAACACTGCAGTTCAACCATAAAATCAGCCAATGATGATGATGATAATTAACAAAGTATCACTGACCCGAAAGATATCCTTTTTGAGGCATACAGAAGGGATAGGCTATTGGCACATTCAATACTTCCTGTGTGCCTGTTGAGATAAACAACAGTGGGAAAATTCACATGTAAGTTCAATAGATTGAAGGGGGTTATACTTTTATGCAATGCCATTTCAACATTGTATGTATCCTCCTAACAATATTGTACAATGCTCTAGGAACCACCATGACAGTGGCACAGGCTAATCTTTCTTTCCCAGCCTGTGGGGCAACCAAAATTTTGTACATGAGAGTTGTCATACCTGAATCTGACATAATACTTGAAACTCTCCAATAACTCTGCATTTAACACAACTTTCTGTAGTTCAGCAAAATCTTGATGACACCTGTCAAACCAAGGTAGGTCAGGGTCGTGGCTTCCCTCATCATGGTCACATTTATAGTATAGGCCCCACTCATGCTTGTTGCAAGCATAATGGAGGAGACCAATCCATTTATCCTTTTACACAAAGAAGGGAAAGTGTGTATTGGTATCTAGTCACAGTAATGAAGACCATAAATTTATGTGAAATCCTCTACCCATTGGCTTCATATAATATCAGTAGATTTCTCTTTATAAGCCTATTTTATAATAAACTCCTTATCCTCAGAAAAAAAATCCTCTAGTGGCTAGAAATAAACTGCTGTCTGAATAAAAAAAAAAACAACAACAACAACAAACAAAAATATAGTAGATATAAAATGACTGGTGGTTTACTTAATTTATCCCCTGCAGAACTACCCTAAGGCTAATGGCAATAATGGTATAATAAAGAAAATGTAGTAAGGAACATGCATGGTGTACCTTCATAGCTTTTAAAGCTTCTTCATCAAAAGTTGTGGCACTGACATTGCAGAACTATAAAGTGCTTGATAACTGAAAAAAGCAGAAAAACATGATGTTCAACTGAGGTATAACAATACGGTTCAGAGGCAATGTACTCCACAAATGGACCTTTCATGCTCGGCTTAGAGATCACCTTGGTAGCAAAGTGTCTGTCAGCAGGAAGAGATAAATTGGAAAAACCTGACATGCAATAATACCAACTCAAATGCAAATGAAAAACTATGGAATGATTTCAGCACAGGTTCCTACCTCATTATGCATGCTATAGTCATACTGTTTCATTCTGCAATAACAAGAAATGCTTACATGTGCATTACCCTAAACAATTCATCTGCTGTATGCATAATGAAGTAGGGACCTGTGTGGAAATGTTGCCAAAGACTACCAAGTAGACTGATGAAACTGGATTAATTGATCTTAGAAATATATGTGTTGTGGTTCATTTTTTCTTTACTTTGAAATTTTTCAAACAAGGTTAATTTCCACTTTTCTTTGTCCCAAACAGTTACCATAATCAGAGACTAAGAAAAACAAAAACTTAACTGGTTTGATAGATTTCTAAACAACGGAAAATTGAAATCAGAACATATACAAGTATACATTAATATAATACACTGTTGAGTGTTCATACCTCACATCTGGATCGGACATAGACTCTTCTGAATCAGAACACATATCCTCATCGTCAGAAAATAAAGACGAGTTCAAACTACAATCGAAAAAGAGCAAATAAAGAAATCAAATGGGACTGGTCTCTGTAGTAATGATATTTATATATTAAATAAAGTCAACAAACGTAAATTGTAACCAATGCATGTATTCGTAATTGCAACCTACATTGCTGATTTGTCACTCTTGCCATCTACACCACCAAGATCTCGAATGGGAGACTCACTCAAGTTCAGAAGTGCTGGGCAAACTTATAGTAGCTAGAGACTCGACAACAGTTGAAGACGAGGGATGACCCAAAGGTTTAACTGGGGTGGAGGTCAGTGGCCCTTTAGCGAAAACCATCATTCAAACGGAAAAAATACTAATCGCCATGAAACATTAATTAACATTGAAACAAAAGCATCCTTGCACCTTCACTTGCGTCTTTTGGCTGCCTTCGTGCACGTGTCGTAAACGCGCGAGACCTCGCAATAGTACTATCCTGAATTTCCCTTCACAAATACAAACAAGGTACGAACATAAACGACTCATTGACAAATAACTTTTTAACGGTTAACTCATCAGGCAAAGAAAACCAAAACTTACCTTCTCCGATTCCGATATTCAAGAGATAACAAATGTGCCGCGATATCGCTGTCACTACAACCCCCATATCTTGCCTCCAACTTCGCACCAAACCACGACTGAAATATGTTATTTTCGAGGAAAATACGGTGATGGTTTTTAAACTACTCCCTTTTGTACCGCTTCAGGTCAGAAATCATTCTCTTGCGACCAGAGTTCCTTCGTTTATCTCCGTGGCCGCTATCGCCGCTAGCATCCGCCATCTTGTTTTAGCCGAGTCAATCTTGAAAAATTCTGCAGAATTTTTCAAGTTTTGATCTTCGGCCTGCACATGCGCAGTTCATGAGATTTACCCTTTAATTTGTCAAAGGTTCTCCTGAATTTGCCGATTTTTTTTTTTTTTTGTCTGGCAATTTCCGGTTTCCGCATCCTAGACTGATCTTTTCAACCAGTTGATCAGGTTCTCAATAAATAATATTATATTCTAGGCCCAAAATATCTGATATCTAGTACCCTATATAAGACTAAGTTGCTTGAAAACCACACCCTACGAAGCGACACATACATATACAGCCGATATCTGGCAGCACAAACTTCCCACCTCTTAGCACTACAGCAATGACAAAACATTGGCTTAGAAACTGAATTGACTAGTCAACGCGCGCATTTTATATGGAGCTGTGTTCTCAGTAGTAATTTTATCCTATTGGTCGAAAGATTTATCGGCGAGTACTTTTGCAGTAATATATTCGACCGGAACGACCTAATTTCACATCGTACACATCATTCGCTCACATACGCCTCGACAAGATATCGTACGTTTTTGCTGATTAGGATTGCTGCACGTGAATCGCATTGCCAATAGAATAAGAACATTGCTTGAATAAAATACTGATAAAACTAGTATATTAAATTAGGAAGTATCTGGGCAACTGTGCACGTACCCCTCCCCTAACCCAAAAAGTTTTAATAAGTTAAAATGTTAGCGATAATGTTGAGTAGGTGCTCAGGTGCCCAGATACTTAAACTGATCCTGAAATTCATACACCTTTTCATGTAATAAATTAAGAACAGCGGACCCAGTTGAAGTTAATTGGCTAGAACTGATTCAGTTTGCCGGAATGATACTGTCTTGAAAAAGTCACACTTAATAGCTTACGGCTGGTCTCAGCGCGAATCACCAAGCCTGCATACAACTTACTCAAACAGTCAGCTCTTGAAGAAATTGTCAGAGCTTAAATTTAAACTATATAAAAAACAAAAATACAAAAATGAAAAAAATAAATACGTAAATAAACATGGAACGTAGTAAATTTAAACGATCGGAGTTGATTAGTTTTCCCAGTAAAAACACACATACACGTACGGCTACATACAACTTATTCAAGCATTGAGCCCATGAAACAATGATCATCGTTGAAATTACCTGATCAGGGCATAAATTGAACAATCTTTTCTGATTATACAATTGGTAACCAAAATTTACCTGTAGTGAAATTTCACATACTTCTAACAAAAAGTCATAATTGTTCCACACGTGATTTTTGAAACATTTCGTCTGAGCAGAAAACTGGTTCGGGAATTCATATATATTTGCGATGAGTTCAAAGAGAGCATTCACTTTTTTCTGATACGTACCTGAACGGGCCTGGAAGGTGGAAGGTAAGAAATTTTATTACACTGTAAGCTTTCTATCTTTGAACGTTAGAATGTTTTAGTACAATTTTACTGAAGTATTTTATATTAACTTACCTTTGACCAGTAAACATATTGATTCTTGTAGGCTAGTTGTCGTCGTATTTGGTCGACTGAAACCAGTAACTTAGGCTGGGGCCTTTTTTGAAGGTTAACAACATGAGATTACTGCTTTTGGTACTGGTTTGTGTGCTGCCGTATATTTTGCCTGGTAAGTTGATTTTCTAATCGGAGCTGTGCCGCTTTAACCGTCCTAAATATTGCGATTAAAACTTCCTAGGAATTGGCAGAAAAAAATGGATCATTCAAAGGTCCCTTAGAGACGTTTTCAGTTGACTATCGAATTCAAAGTCATTGCAAATTGTCTTTGCTTTCGCAACTTTCTATAGCAAAACAAACAAAAAAAAAGTTAAATCCAGTCGTGACACGTTTGCTCAGGTTTTCCCTTATTTAGTCTTTCTTGAATAACGTGCACGTACTGAATTGCCTTGAGTTCTTCTTATTTATAGATTAGACTCTTTGCATATATGTGCTGTGATTGCTCAAAGTCAAAATATGTTTTTCATTTTTCGTTTGTAAAGTGCTTTATCTGTTGAGATTATGTTACCTTGTTTTTCAAAATTCTGACGTTTTCTGACGTCAGAGGATTTAAAGTAAATGAAAAATGTCTTGACAGAAGTAAAATAAAACCAATGTCACATTGTTGCAAACGCTTTTTTTACCCAAAGTCCTGGCTTTACCAAGCGGGAAGCGGAAGGCGAAAACCTTTACCAAGAGGCAGGTGGAAGTGCGATTGAAAAATGACCAAGAAAAGTACCGAGGTAATTATGCCGTTTACTCTTCAAAGTCAAGAGCCGCTCCTTTGCAAAGTGACAAAGTTTTGAAAGACAAACTGGCTTCACAGGATGAACAGCTGCCGAATCACAGTTTATCCAAGAATTTCACCGTGCTGAGAAGTGAAGGTAATCAATCCGAGTTCTATATCGCCCTGCCCCAAGGACCAACTTATATATCCAACTTTGCCTCCAAACATTTGAAACTTGTCGTTTTATATGAATGTGAATATAACAGAACTTCATAAGCAGTTGCAAAGATAAGATTTAAAAAGATTCAGGCTAGAACGTATCCCATTTTTGGGTCACAAAAAAGTAATGAGATCATACACATATATTCTTTCTTAATTTCCGAGTTGTCGGTAAAGATTGCCTTATTCAAAAAAGGATTACCCTCCCGGCTTCAAATTTCTAGGGAGAGATCAGTAGTCATTCTACATGTACTATCCAAAATACTATTTAAAGGTGACTTTATATATTAGCTCCATTATGAACTAAAATTTCCTTGCTGTTGAGAGAGATTCTGTTAGAGTTTACACCATGCAGGAAAGACCAAACGTTAATGGCATTGCTAATACCGTACTGTCATTAATTTGTTTTTTATCATCCAGAGTCACAAAGTAACGTTCCAAAGGCTACAAAAAGGGAGTACTTACTTGATGTCAAGGCCAACAGACGAAATACAGCAGCAGCAAAAGCTCTTCTAAAAAGCCCGGCTATACAAGGAGCAGTAGTCAGCAAAGGAATAGATGTAGTAGGACAATTGGTGGACAAGCAACTGCAAAATATTGAGGAGGCGCAGCAGAAGGCTTCAGACTTTCTTAAAAAGGAAGTAAGGCTTGGCGTTTCTGTCTTGGGTTAAATTACTGAACAAAACAAGTCATAGAAAAAAAAAAAGGAAGAGACCGACGAATTTGCTTGAAAAATGGTCACTTCACATGTAGTCATTACAAGTCATGATCGTGATAAACTGAATTGCATCTGTTAGCTCGAAAATTTCTACTAATTGGCAAATAATCTACAATATTTGTTTTCTGTAAGTACTACTTATGGTGTAAGAGCTTGCTGGAAGTAAACGTGACTAATTTCTTTCCATTTTATTTCTTTCTATTTTTCGATTGTTCTCTTTCTGTTACCGTATCTATAACATTGATAGTGGCGATAAATACTTGTTGTTAGCTCAAAGCAAACAGGAATCGTTATTGGTAACTGACTTGTCTACTGTTTAACAAAAAGGTAATTACCTAGTGGCATTTAGGTAAGGTTGGACTCGATGTACTAAACAAAATATAAAAAGGTTTGCTTGTAAAAACATCTATTAATACGATCTGCACCTTACAACAAGTAACTGGGAATTTGACAAAAAGGCCAAATCACTAGACTTCAGTATCGAGTGTACCTTATCGTCGAATTCATTATATTGCAAAGCCCCTATTCAATTATTTTAAGTTACGGGCTTCCTATGAAGTAAATTTCGAGTTTTCTTTGTGCCTGATCGTCTACCTACAATTCGTCTCAGTGATCCTCCGACTTAGCGCATGAGCATTAGCGCCGCTCATGCTTATAAGAGCAAAACACCCTCTTGCAAAGAATTAGGTAATGTTCAAAAGGCTTTTTAGGAACTTTATGTTCTTTTTTTTAAATATTGACGTCTTCACTAACTAGGTTTTTTATTCTATTATGAGATTCATAAAATATGTGTAGTATAGACCAGGAAAGCATCTATGGATGTCAACAAAAGTGACAATGTAAGACAGAATATAAGATTCCATTAAGGTTTATTAGACAATTATTAGACAATTACTAGACAAATCTTAACGATTTCAGACTAGACAACCTTTCATTTTTACAAACTGAAAAAAACCAGTAATCTTTGTTCAACCGCAGATAAAGCTTGACATAATGCCTGACAAAGGATGGGAAAGCGAAGACATGTTCGTACCACCAGGATATCACATTGATGCAGCTGTAGAAGGGGAAGAACCTCCCGCAAAGGAAGGTGGAGAGATCCCTTATGTCTTCCCATCAGGCATTGGGGAAGTGCTAATGAACGGATGTTGGGGGACTGATTATAAAGAAAACGATCCCTGTTATAATTCAAAAGCTGATTCTACTGCGTGCATGGTTAGAGACGTTTAAATATGCCACTATGCAACCCCTTTTAAACCTAGATATTTGCAAATTTTAACGGGACCATTTCTCAAGGGAAACCAAAGTGAAAAACGATATTAAAATTTGTCGAGCAGGTTAATTAAGCCCAGTGGCCTTTTCGAAATTAAAGGTGCTCACCTTGGCAATAAAATTGTGTTTCGTATTAAAAATCTGGACTCTGCTATAACAGCTACCTTTAATGCCATTTCTTAAGAGCTCTAGTAAACTATAATCTTCAGTTTGTTATACTTTAAGTTTTTGTCTCTGAGATAAGCAGAAAGCTCAAGCAGCTTTAGCTGGCTCCAAGAAAATTTTGTGTATTAGCGGGATTGTACTTTCTTTTCTGCGTGAAGGCAGGTATATGTTGATAGTTATACTACACTATATTAAATGTTTTTTAATCACCTTGTTAGGTTTCACATGCTGAGGAGGTTTCTAATAACGATTATTTAAAAAGAGTGAAATCAAATTAGAAACCTAATAAACTTCGATTTCTCGAGAATAGATTAAGGTACAAAAGAGAGGTGTAAAAGTGAAATTTACAGAAAAAAACGTTCGTTTTCAAAAGGATTCGGATGAGGAACGTTTTAGAGGTGTATAGCGAT
Source organism: Ricordea florida (assembly GCA_949710005.1). NCBI lineage: Eukaryota > Metazoa > Cnidaria > Anthozoa > Corallimorpharia > Ricordeidae > Ricordea > Ricordea florida. Next base: position 28,087,090 of record OX453274.1, on the reverse strand, counting down.
AATACACTGCGTTCCCAAAAGGCCCGGGAGTAAAGGCTTGGATGTCCAGGCTTTGAATTCGATACCATAAATTATTAATGAATTTGATGTACAATATGACATATTGTAGAATATGATTGATGGAGCAGCCTTCATGGGAGTTGGATTTGACGGCAGAGGGAAGTACAGTCCTCAGTCAAGAAAAATGAGCATTGTACAGAGGGACTGTGCTGGCGATGGGACGTAAGTTGAACGTTTTATATATGGTGATTTATCATATATACATGAGAATGATATTCATACAAAACTGCATCCGAGGCCTGAGTAACGTATTTTTCATTTCCAGACATGTGAGATTATCGATGACATCATCCTGTAGGTTTTCCCGGCCAATCATGCAATAACGAACGAAACATTTGTTAAAATCGGCGATAATGCATTCACCCATGGTTTGTCTTTATAATAAATACAGAATTAAACATCGGCTTGAAGACTTGGATTTGATTTTTTTGTGGTGTGAACACTCCAATGCAATTCCAAAATAAAATTCATACCTTTCCGCCGCCGTGTAATATCCTCTACATTTTAGTGAACAGCTAAATGAAACTATGGCCGGGCAGAGTTTGATGTAACCATATTCCATATTCTCGGTGATTCGAGCGGCAAACCCAACCTTATTAGAGATTGATTGGCACAGCAGAAAGCTAGCAATTCAGATCTATTAAACAGTTCGACTCTGATTAAATAATAGATCAGAACGAAAGAGAAGCTATAGCTGCTAATGAAAATACGGTGTATTTTAGAGGAAATTCGAGGTGTTTGATATGCGATGACACATTTAATGAGTTTAATACAGCTTCTCTAAATTAAAGACGCAAGAAAGAGCCGTGTTTTATCTGATATCCAAGCACGTTACATTGCTTGATTTCCTTTGTATTTTGTAATCCAATTGCAAGTGAGCATTGATGTAATTTTCTTTTTTATAATAGTGTGGAAAAGTTCAGAAATAACGAATACTCTTCCACGCTTTGCTCCATGACCAGAATTGTATAGTTTGATCAGCCTTCGCATTTTTCTCAATAAGTTCGTAAATTCTCGCACTTTAGTTGGTCTTGGGTTAAGGTTAATAAGACTCAGTTATACAATATTTTATTGCATTCATTAACTTTCTTTCCCTTTTCAAAGATACGATGGTTTTGACGTCCCTGACACCATGAATGTTCACGGTATTTACGACACCTCGGCGTCGCTTATGACATTTGAGAGTCGCGCCGAATATTCAAAATACCTACAAGAAGAGTCAGGCACTTCAGGGTCTTTCCTAGGCTTTTACGCTGGAGTAAAAGAGGCCTGGGGCGAATCTACACAGTCTTCAAGTAAAAAGTATATGGCAGTGATGGACATTGATGTTGATAGGTAAGTTGGAAATCACTGATTCGCAAGCATCGTAAGCTGTTCTTTTAGTTATTTGTGTCAGATAAAGGCAATATCAGACAATGACTAAAGGTTGCGGACCACATATAAATTGACTTTCTTACCAGTTCTGTTCTTGATGTAAGACGATATACAGTGTTTGATCACAGATGAAAATCCTAGAAAAGGGCTTGAGATTTGTGTTGTTTGGTATGTGATCAAAGATAAGTATTAAGTGTGTGACATAGCTTCTCAAAGGAAACGACTTTTAAAAAAAGTAGAAATTGAGGATGTAAAAACAAGCAGAGTTTCATCAGATATCCAAAGTTGTAACATTATCATACTTTATTACCTTTGTCATTCGCTTTTGTATTTCTAATGAGTTTGAGAACTAGTTTTTGATCGAGCAATGTCAATTCCAACACTTCGGATGGGATTAAATAATTTTAACTTGTGCAATATAGCATAGTTCACTTTTAACTAGAGTCTTCTTTTGGGCATTTAATATTGTAGTGTATGGTATCCGTGTTCAGGATATTGTGTGATATTTGAAATCCCTGCTTTTCGTTCTGGTGAAAGGAACGTTTTCCTTTTTCAATGGTAACTGGGAATACGCTTAAGAGTCAGTTTAAAAGTTATACAGTATACGACGTTTTCTGGTTGAAAATGGTAATGTAGTTCTCATATCAAATTTTAGACCAAATACGAGTTCATGAGCTAAATTTCTCTTTTCGTTAGGGTATGCAAAGATTTTAACTTTTATGTACTGAAATTCAGAGTTCTTTGGTCATAGAATTCCAGTTGAAATAGAATTGTGGGAAGTTTTGGTCACGGCCACTAGTTTCTAAATGGATGTATTAGTGTTGGCTGGGTCAAAGAATCCTCAACTAGTAATAGAAAATGAGAACTTTTCAGGTATGAAATCTTCTTGGATGAAGTGAAACCCAAGGACCTGAGTCTGTCGTTTCTTCGGGAGTTCATGGACCTTCCATTATCTTACTTTGCTGCTGGAGGACCTTTGCAGTACCGTTAGTATCATTATTGCCAGTATTATTATGAATAAAGCACACCGTAAATAATGACTAACCTTATCACATTATTACCAGAGTAAAGTATAAAGGAATTGATACAGCATTTGTTATCTTTTATTTTGTTTGTGTTCTTGTCATTTTTCTGTCAAATAGAAAATCCTATGGACAATAGATATATAAGGAATTGCTTGCTCTTTAGTTTATTTCTTGGATATATAATTTGTAAGGAGTACGATTTAAAAGTTCTTGAAATCGCGCTCGGTTTTGTGGCAGCGCATTCCGGGAACGCTTTTATGGATGCAACGTGTAATCAAGGCGAACAGACCTTGATGCGGATTGCAACAATCACTTGACTAATGCATTCTATAATATTATCATTATATACGCAGATTTAATGAAAGCGTTATCGCTATGTTTACGGAGCAAAATTGAGAATTATTTGAACTTTTCCTGACAAATCAGTAAAGAGAGCGTTGGGCACCTGCTGTAAAAGAAAGAAAACAAGTGTTTTAAGGAAGTGATATTTGAATCCCTATCCTCAGTTTCTAAGTGTTACTCTCGTTAAATAGAGTTTGTTGTTATATTATCACTATTTTTATTTTGTTGAAGTAATAACGGTTTGGCCAATAAAAGATGCTATATCCCGTACTAAGTGTCAGATCCTGCATACTCGTAGGCCAAAACTTAAGAGTCAACTTTCTAGGGCCAAACATTTGTTGAAAATTTTGATAGCGAATGCAATCTATCGCAAGCAATATATTTTGTACAACGCCCTATACTTAATAACTGCGCACAAATGTAAACCTATTTTCAGAGAGCTTCATTCAGCGTTGGGGAACACATTACATTAAATCTGCTAAGTTCGGTGGTCAGCTGGAGATACGAAAAACAATGGATCAAACAGATGCGCAGAGCAAAAAGAAATTCGAGAAGCAGATGGAAATGGAATATAAAACCTTGTTTGGAAGTATTGGCTCCAAGTCTTCCGTAAAACAAGGAGAAACAAGCAGAACACACGCAGAGACCACATCTACTTCTGTTGTCGCCCAGGGAGGCAGTCAAGAAATTGCTTCAATCTTGTCAGACGTCTACTCACCAACGTTCAAAAACGAGTTTAAAGAATGGCTGAAAACAATTCCTACCTATCCCAAACCTTTTCGGTTCCAGATGGGATCCATCATCGATCTGCTGAACTTCCGCGCCAATGATTTGTTTCCAGATGAGAAGGTGGCGTGGGGCTGTGAAGGGAATGCGGCAGCTTTATTGGACGAGGTCAAAGATGGGAAGATTGTAAAATATTACGAAATAGTTAGTATTGATGGAAAGAAAACTAAGTATTACTGTGACTTTAATAGCCGTGATGCTCTGGAAAAGGCAATAAAGAGGCGTAGGACTAGTCTAATGAGGGCCGTAGAGATTTACATGGAAGAGGTAAGGATCACAGCTTATTTTGGTTAACATGACATGAAATAACTCCACCAGCTCTTGCCCCAAAATGTCCGTTTGTTTTTACTTTTGGACAAAAAAAAGTCCGCGGCTAATTATCAAAACCCTATTAATCCAAGGGCTAAAATTGATCATTCATAGAGTGTGATCATGACGGATAAGCAAAGAAGCTAAAACTCCTTATTCCACTGACAGTTGACTCTCGATAGCTCTATGCTTAAAGCAAAATTGAAAAAGGTTCGAGTAATCAGGAGTTGAGAACAAATGACCGGAATGAACCTTGAACATGAGCTGGAATGATGCGTTTTGTGTAATGCAAAACAAGGAGAAGGATTACATAGCTGTTTCAAAATAGACTCAATATTTGGGTTACACTGCAATGATATTTTTTTTTACTTGACGCGTATTGACAGACAAAGTTTGAGAGAGAATGATACGTTTCTTTATAACGTTAACTTAAGGCGCCTAGCCCGCAATTTGAAATTTTGTCATTCTGTACTTTTAGAACGAAGAATTATGTAACTTTCTGCTATAACAATCAAAGACTATTTAGGACCGTTGGCATGTCACAGTCGCCTAACCACCTGTAGAATGCAACAAACAAAAACATCCAGGGGAAACAGGATAAGCTTATGTGTTTCGAAACTTTTGGCTTCAAACAAGTTTGGAAATTGACGCTATTCCGGGCACTTTGAAGGGTAAAGTAACTCAGAAAGGTCCTCCCAAACTTTTACCGAGGGATAATGCGCACATCTTATAGCGAACATCATAATAAAGGCTACATTAACTTTAATCCCCTCAGGGACCGATTTCCATTTCGGACACGACGCTGGAAGCGTGCAAGAAAGGAGGTGATGAGCCGGAGGACATTAAGCAATCTTCCAAACATCCTTCATGGAAAGAAATTACAGAGGGAAACTCGATGTTGAAAGTTTCATTTGATATGCTGGATGATCTGCAAAGCTCTCTTCGCCAAACTCTGGACATTAAGCGAAACGCGAGCCTCTTAGTTCGTTTTACTGACAACCAATGGCATACCAGTGACCGTGACGGTAAATTCCATCTTTATGGGGCCTTTGACAACGGAGGTACCAAAAATCTTTCTGGTAAAAAGATGTCCATTTCTGGACTGGTGTTGACATTCAACGAAGCTGACGGATCTCTAGTTTTATCACCTCAAGAATACGAAGCGTCCAAGAAATATTTTCCTTCACTTCGAGAGGAGATGGCAGGGATGAAGTTTGCACGGGTGGAAATTCAAAACCAGCAAGATTCCCTGAAAAGAAGCAGTTCTCCTTCGGCAGACAGTCCACTAGCGCCATGCAAAGTTTCTTGGTCAAATTCTCTTCGATTTGATCCAACAGATAGCAAAGGAAAGTGTCTGCATTTTACTGCCTCAGCGGAAGGAAGCATATTCGTTGTATTTGCCGCGTTGCCTAACGACGAAAACACCTGGTACTATGCAGAAATATCCAAAGCACGTGTCGCATTGTATAAGGTGAGAATTGTGTTGGTTAACAAATACCGCAGAAACATGAAGAAATATCTAATGATCAAGCATGCAAAATTTTTAGTATTATATGAGTGATTTTATTTTTTTATAATAGAAGATTATTTATACATTCTTCTTTCATTGTTTCATTAAGCATGAATCTAAGAATTTAGATAAAATGGTTTTCAGTCTTGGGTCAGTTCCTTTAAAAACATGCTCAGGGAAAAAGGTTTAATTCTCTACTTATATAATTTGTAATGCATTACCTTGTTATAGGAAATTAACGCTTCATGAAATTAACACGAATTTGGGAAATTCGCGTTAATTTCCGCGTCCTAATTTAGTAGAGCGTTAATTTCCACGCCATTAATTAAGTGGAGCGTTAAATTCCGCGACGTTAATTTCCATTATTTTTGTCCCAAATTTTTGATACACTCCAAACATTTTTGACAACTAGGAAACAGTAGCTTTTTATTTTGCGCCCTACTTTCTCACAGTTAAAACAGTAAATCGTTTTCATTGTTTCTGCTTCTTCGTCACTGTTGCTGTCAGAAACATACCTAAACGTTTTGCGTTTTGAATAGTTGGGATATTTTAAGTATTGTTTTATCAGGGTGCAGATCCACCGGTATCTGAAAAGAACGCTAAAAAGAAATTTCGAAATAGCGAGATTCGTTTGGGTTTTGGATTTTGTTAACTTGTTAACAGTGCGTTGCAATAAGTTTGCTCCTGTTGTCTCTGCAAGTTCCGTTTCTTTGTGTGGTCGCATTAATTTCCTTCATTTTGAAATTTCAGCACCTCTTTCGCCTTAATTTCATTTCTTAGACTGAAGTAAATTTTTCCTCCACTTCGCGTTAATTTAAGTCTCTCCAATTTTCAATACCTTAATTAACACGAGCGTTAATTTCCTAAAAATAAGCGTAGTCTTTTTCGTTCTCTGTACTGTTATTGATGGCATGTGACGTCAACATGTTCATTGATACGAGATGACGTCCATACGTTCATCGATACATCATCGTGTTAATCCGCACTATATGACGTCAACATATTTAAAACTTAATTAAAATTTAAAACTACGTCATCTGTTTCAAATAGGAGTACATTAAAGAGCTAATGGTACACTATTAGGTTCTTATTACTAGTCGCTTGTCCCTTTGGCTTCTCCACTTTTAATGTCTATCTTTATGATTGAGAATGACAGAATTTGACGTCGATCTACTTATCCTTCCTTTCACTCTGCTTATGCGATCAACAATGTTATTACTCTTCATGAGGTTCAGGGAAATAATTTCTCACTCTGAAGCGGTAGAATATCTTTCACAAGGTGAAGGCGAAAATCGTTACAAACCAATGACGCAATACGCGTCTAGTTGCAAAAATAATTGTTTTTATAAATGCAATTTGGAACAGATATTCACAATACATTTTTAAAAACTAATAAATTGCACGTGCTTGTAGAGCGAGAGCAGTGTTTAATAGTATTTCCAAAATTAAACTTGAAATTATTTGATAACTTTTTAGTAAGATACATGCACCCAATCTCAACTTGTTGCTTTCAATTTATTCTCACTCCACTGTACAGGGCTAATTATACATGCTCTCGGCGTGTTGAAATTACTTGTCTGTTATCAATGGTAGAATAACCTTTTGACGATGTAACAGACTTAAACGAACGACATAAATCATACGAGTACGTTACAACATTTTAATCACAGAATCCAACACGACCTCCATCTTAAGCCACCCTTGAGAATACACCGTCTTCAATTTCTTTTTTTTTTTCTTTTTTTTTTTACTTTTTCAATTCTTTTTTTCTTAGGGTAAGGTTTTGAAGGTCAAGACAACCACAGTTAATGCCAGGGCGCTAGGAGATGCGTCCTTGTATCAGTCCTACTTTGTTTGCATCTCCGAGACAAAAACAAGCATATTGATTGAATACGGAAAAAGCCTGGGGACATCTGACAGTGGCGATATCTACCTCAATCTTATCGACAGGAACAACAATCTAAATGTCCGTTTTTATGCGTTCGGGAATGATGAAAAGCCGGCCAAGGTCATGGATGCTCATATAGTGTCACGTGCTCTAACTGATGCAGAGTGTAAAGGAGATACTGTCAGAGATAATGAGCTCAATGTCTGTGTCATGGATTGTCATGAAGACTGTGATCCATTCGCTGGTAGGCCTTGTACTCCCTAGAATAAGTTTTCCCTTGGGTAGATAATTAACCTTTAAAGTAAAAATTGATGGGAATGCACTGTAACATAGAAAAGTAAATCAATTATCCTTCACTTATTCGTTTATTCACTCACTGACTAATTAATTAATTAAATGAATGACTTTGTTTTTCGTTACTACACTTACTCTAGAAATAACATCAAGTTCTTGGTATAACCGTCGTCATGTTTAATTAACTTTCACCTTTTTTACGTAGATTTAATGTTTTACGCTCAACATAATTCTTAGTTCTATTTCCAAGAAACTATCCTTTCTTATTTATGTTGGATATCAAGAAAACATGATTTCTCTTGTGGATATATAATAAACTTTGTGTATTTATGCATATTTGTGAGGGTATCCTGTCAATTAACATTAATTCATATTCATTCAGTCCAATATTGTTTCGCTCGTTAGTTCCAATTACTTTATCTATTAGATTTGACAGATTAACTAAGCACACGGTTTATTATTAACAGGGTGTTCTTTTTACTACAGGTTGCAAAACAGCAAGAGACAATAGGAAACCTGAAGGTTGCTATGCCTGCCGTACTGCTTATGATCCCATCACCAAAAGGTGCATTGCAAAATGCCCAGCCCACAAGATGCTGTCAAGCGACAAGCAGTGCATACGTAAGTACACTGGACCGTGGAACATTTCGTGCTAGTAGTACGACGCATCTATTGACAGATATTAATAGTGCGCTTTCTTCCGTTGGATGATGTCGTAGCAGGTTCAGTCCTGCGAGTCAAAGCGAGTTGTTTCACTATCAACAAATAACGTGCCTTAGTCTGTTGTCCTTTGTCTTATTGTTAACATAAGATTTAAAAGAATGTTTTAAACTGCAATGCCAAGAGAAACAAAGTGAATTGTTTCACTATTTAACAATTATTCGCCAAAGGTGAAGTGATTATCGGTGAATATTCACCGATAATCATTGAGCCTGAGGCGAATAATTGTATAAATACACAGGTGATTATTTCAAAAACAGAAAGAAAAAACATTGTGCAACACGAAAAAAATTTATTTCATCAAAAGCGCGCGAGCGGCTGTTAGCCATTTAGTTCGTCGAGGTGATTATCGGCTGATAATCCGAGATAGTGAACCAATAAGAGCGCGCGGTTTTGTATAATCACCTAAATATTTTTCCTAATAACAAATAAGGTGCGCTTTACAAATTATAAATTACAAATTATATAAATTATGTCTTTCTTTGGATGAGTAAATCAATATTCTTTTTAGATATCGTAAAAAATCCTTCACAGGTGATACAATTTTGTTTACATTGTATTCTGTGATGCTCAATTTACTGTTTCCTATCAACCCATGATGATGAGTGAGGCACATTGAGGGTGATTGGAAACAGTCATAAAGATTTGGCCAAAACTGCAAAGCCATTGGAAAAAAATTATTATGACAACCAAACATCTTAACCTGGAAAACTGCGATAGAAATTGATGAAAACAGCAGTGTCTTCCTCCACAAGCAATGTTGTTATTTGTACGTTTAATGGAGACTTCGTGTTTGCGATATACTGTAATTACTTTAATTATATTTTATTGTTATTCCGGTCCAGCATTTTTGAGCTCTAGAGGCTTTGAAACATGGACATCTAACACGGGGGGAAATTACTTATAGCAATTAAAAATGGTGAAATAATATTATTGTGGTCATAATATAACAATGGACAAGATTTTGGGAAAGAAATCAAGATTATTATGGAGACTTTGATGAACTGATACTCTGTCATTGAAGTAGAATTAAAGCACTTTAAGTTGCCCTAAGTTGTGCAAGATTGCCTTAAGTTGAATTAAGTCGCCTTAAATTGCCTTAATAATTGCCTGATATTTTGGTGTTGGGTAAACTTTTCTTAAGTTGCCTTAAATCTCACTTTAAGTCGCCTTACGTTAAGGCGACTTGAGGACCCAGAGTAGACCTAAAGACTATTCAAAACAGCAATTGTAAGCAAAACTAAGAGCCGAGTTGTATTACTATTACAAATTCATTTACTTACAACTATAGTACGCTCATTTGCAAGTCTACGACACCAATAAACTCAACTACGACAGAAGAAATCAAACACATTACTCAATACAAAAAGCACAACAGCATTTCAACACAAAGGCATTTCAACTGACGAGTTCAATCAAGGCAAAGAAGTCGCGGCATAATACATCCTTGCATTGTTTGAATTCGTGGTACTTGAGTCGGTTGTTTGTGCCATAAAAGACAAAATGGCCAAAGTGAATGACACTGTGATTTTGAAATAGCCTGCATGCGTATTATTTTGGAGGGGACGGGGGGGGGGGGGGGGGGTGGGGGGGAGGGGCTCTTGTTCAATTTCCTTTTTTGGTTTAGCTCCCTAGCCTCCAATATTTGAGTCGAATCAAACCGAAGCGCCTACTTGGCATTAATAATTCCTAAGAAGTAAGTATTAACTTATTATTGCCTCTTGTACAAGTCCTAAATTCTCTTTTTTTATTTTCTCCCTCCATTTCAGCGACGTTTGATATCATGCTATTAAAGACAGCAACGTTTGGTCCCATTAAAGCGGTGGGCATTCCGACAATGAAAGAGTTTACTGCTTGTGCCTGGGTCAAGGTAATTGGCACATGGGGATCCGGAAACATCAACAGCGTAGGTCTTTTAAGATATGTCAGAAATTCAGAGGACTCCTCGTATAATGACCGTTCATTCAAATTGTCCCTTGGCGGATACGGTGGCGATATAAACTTTGTCTTCAGAGTGGACTCTTGGGAAGAATCCAGGTAAGTGGAAATTAAAAAAAATCTTAAAATACAGTTTTTGTAGAGCAATTTTCAAATACAAGATGCATTGTTTCATCAAATACAAAACAAAACCAAGAAGAGAGCTAGAAGAACAATGAGGATAATTTTGGCGAGATGAGGGGTCTTTGATATGCGATGAATCACTAATATCGACGGTTTAATGAAGCTTCTCGAACAAAATTATCTCGATGGAGAAATTAACGATGCAAAAACTAGTCGTGTTTCTTCTGATACATAAACACGTCACAGTGCTTGATTTCCTTTATTTATCTTTTCCTTATGTATTTTTAATGAGTTTGAGAATAATGCTATTCAGTGTATAGCAACTCAGCAACCTTGGCATTTTGAGCAATCGGATTGGCTCTCCAACTAAAAATATTCAACACTATCCACCTTATAGGAGGTGAATAAGGTAGGTGCTTCTGGGTAATCCTTGTGTAAGTGAGTTTTTGTTTGGGGAAAAACAAAATAGCGTCCAAGCTATCGAAATACGGTTGCAACTGATTCGCGCTTTTCAGCTTTTTTAAGAAATTGAGCACATCACTATTATGATAAAACCTTAACCAGGGCAGGACTAAACAAGAGCGCGAATGAACGACACAAAAATGCTGCTCGTGCAAAATTACGAATTACGCTTCAATAATTAATCTTTTCGCCGGTTGTATTATCCATGGCGTCGTCGTCGTGTTTGCTAAAGCTCCCTACTGAGGTTGCTTCATTGGTATATACTAAAACAATTATTGGTTCTGTCCTCCTGTACCGGTACACAAGAGCCAATACAAAAGACCAAACAATACATTAGAGCTAAACAATAATTCCTAAATTCCGTCGTGTCAGACCTGTATACGAGGACAGAACCCAATTATTCTCTAACATCTCGGAGAATAATAGCTTTAGGAAAATTTACTTCGCTTGCAGCTTAGTATCTGTATATTTTCGTTATATTCTGCTTCTATTAACCTCGATTCTTGAGAATAATTGCTATTTACAATTTGCATCGTACACTCAGTTTCCTTGGCCAGATTAGATTGTGTGCAAGTTATAACGTATCCAACGCAGCAAACGTAATATCTCATTTGTATAAGATTCCGTCACATTGTTTCATTGAATGGAAACTAGGTACTATCGCATAATTAAAAAAATCTGCCCTCTTGACTGGATTGTGTGGAATTGCATGAATTATCACTTATTGTCGCAATGCAAAACAAGAGAATCGCAAGCATACTTTCGAGAATAAATAAAAGCCACACTCAAGAGGTTACAATGCAAGTAATAGAGTGATGGATCTTTAAATTTCAGATGTTCTTTGGACGACCCTGAATGAATTCATATAAAATTATATTCTTTTTTTTCCCTAAACAAAAATTTATATCTGTCTTTGTATCTACATACTTACCTACTTAACTACATGGATATCTTCCTATCTTCTTTGTTTTCTGGAGGACTACTGCAAATGAGCTAAAAGACAACAAATGGCATCACCTTTGCGGAACCTGGTCTGGATATACTGGTGTGACTATCTGGTATAAGGATGGCAAGCGAGCTTATGCCCAGAAGTACGTTAAAGGTGAAAAGACAGGAGGTGGGACATTAGTGCTTGGGGGAATAGCAACACAAATACATGGAGGAGCAGGTGACCCAAAGTCAGATATTCACTTAACAGGAGTTAACCTATGGAAACGAGTCCTTACTGACCAGGAAATCTCAAAGATAGCTGAGAAGTGCGAAGGGAATGAAGGAGACGTAATGCCCTGGCATAAATGGTATAACCCGGCAAAGGCAAAGACAGGATTTGTTCGGGATACATCACAATGTCAAGCACCGGCTAAACCTGTCAGTTCAGACTAGAAATAAAAACATGTAAGCTTATGTTGTTGTATGAATTACTGGACCCGAATAAAGTATTAAAACCATTTCTTGTCTTCCTTGTAATAATCGTTTAAGAACCAGAGGGATGGGAGCTTTGCGTATTTCCGTTTTTCCTGTTACCTATCCCTTTCACAAGGCCCTCTACGTAGGCTTTCATTGGGCCTCGTCACATATTCGTTTTGCTCGAACATCTGCATATGAAACGAGCGAGCAATTTGGTTCCGCAATGACTGACCACTAGAGATCGTTTACTAATTCTGGATAAACGCGTTTCGCGAGGGTATATTTTGGTGTCGCTTTAACTGGCTGTGCGGAAAGTTGGCTACTAAGACGATAAATCACGTTAAAGAGAAGCCATATGCCAGTTCGTGTGAGTTTCAAAGCATGCGATAAGCTATCCGTGTGACACAATTTGTCCGTGCTGATTGGGTAATTAAAAAAAAACACTTCATCGGGGAACGAAAGTAGTCGTCCGTTTCTACAGACATTCGTGTGGAGGGGAAACGCGTGACAAAGTCCAAAGAACGTCTGCGAATGAAGCTAACATTCCCATGGCTTAGTAACGATAGTCTATTCTGAGTGTGCCAGTGACAAAACGGCCCGAAAGATAGTTGTGGTGGAGTATTACAGTTTACTGTTTTGTCTGAAAAGAGAAAATCATCAGTTTTATTTTAAGACTTTCAATTGATGTTATTCTTATTTTTATATAGTTTTATCTATCTGTAATTATTTTTAATTCCCATTGCGTTCCCTCCTAACAACTGATACTGTTCTTTTAAGCAGATTTTATAATTTCCCGCCTTACAAATTTACAGACTTGACAGAATATCCTTGTGAATCTTAATTCAACAAATATTCAGTGGAGATCTTTCTTTTCATCTACAAATTGTCTACCCTTTCTCTAATTTAAGGGACCTAAAATCATTCATTAACATTTCATAAGTCGAGATACCACGAATATGATATTGTTACTCTGCCCGACTGACACTTAGCGATATAAAGGCTACTGTATAGGTCTAGTCACGACATAAATAAGAAATAAATCAAATTAAATTATAACACAACAGAAAATATTAAATACATATCACCACTTAAAATCATTAAAATCTGAAAACTCATATGCTGAAAACGTCTAGGAACTGCCGTTGATAGAAATGTTTAAACCATCGCCTTTACATCGGTCTCTGTCTTGGGGTGCAGAATCGTAGTATTAATTTAAAATAGCGTAAAGTACCAAATCATCGATCAAGCCAGTCAATTCAATAACGCCTGCATTTTTTTTATTATTATTATTTTATTTGTCACACAATAATTACAAGAAATATAGGAAAAGAAGAAAATAAAAGTGGCTAGGAGACCTAACAGAAACTATAGGAGCTTATGAGAAGTTAGGCCACCTCAAACTATGAGCTAGAGCTGTTTCACATCAATTGAAGAAAAGAAGGCGAAAAATCGAAGATGGAAAGATTTATGAACTGTTTTCATACTTACTTAATAATTTAATATCACATCCTCCGTTGTTGTTGGTGAGACCCACCTCACTCTGTAACGAGCTGCCAAACGCCTCACACTGGATGCCCTGGTAGTTGACGACCTAGACGTTGACATTTTGGCTGGGACACCTTTTATGATTACTAATGACATATCAGTCCGCCCTGCTAAGGGTCAAGTTTTGATTCAAGGCTCTGAGGTCATCCCTTACAATTCGGAGGCAACCCCCAACCACAATGCTCATGCAGTTCGCCGCACCCAATCCTATGTCTTGCGCTCGTCCACGCCTTCCACCGTTGTTCTTCCTGGCGAGTATCTCGAATCGGATGTTCCACCTAACTTAGGCCTTGACTGCACCCTGGCCATTGATGCTCGGGCAGACACACCATCCAACAAGTGCTCAAAAGTCTCACAGCTCTGGCCTCAACCCCTTATTGCCGAAGCAGTAGCTAACAAAGTCCGAATAGTCAACAATACTACGGAGCCAAGGAAAATCCGACGCCACAAACATTTTTGCCAGGCACATCAAACCAAAACCTTGGATTCCACGTCTCCTACAGTTGGGTACCAGCCATTACCTTCTCCCCGCCTAATTGGAAGCACCTCGACCAAGTCTGGCTTTTTCTCTGATGCTGTCACCATTGACCCCGACAACGTTTTACCTGAAGACATCTGCAATCAGTTCCGTCAAGTACTCCAGACTCACGATGATGTCTTCAACCCCTCTATTATCGGTTACAATGGCGCAGCCAGCCCTATCGAAGCCACTGTCAACATGGGCCCTGTACAGCCCCCTCAGCGCAAGGGCCGTGTTCCCCAATATTCCCGTGCCAAGCTAGTCCAGTTGCAAGAACAGTTTGACGAACTGGAAACACGTCTGGTCTTTCATCGTCCAGAGGACATTGGGGTCACCGTAGAGTACCTCAATCCATCCTTTCTTGTCAAAAAGCCGTCTGGTGGATTCCGCCTTGTCACTGCCTTTGCAGATGTCGGGCGATACAGCAAACCGCAGCCATCACTGATGCCTGATGTTGACTTGACTCTCCGGACCATCGCCCCATGGAAGTACATAATTAAGTCTGACCTCACATGCGCCTGCTATCAGATACCACTTTCAAAGGCTTCCATACATACATACAGACTTTATTGGAACTCCCTTTAACAGGGCTTTTCAGTTGCAATAAACTAACTATTAAAAAATACTAAAACTTATTTACAATAACAATTTGAATTTCAAATTCAATTAATTGTTATAAAACATATAAAACAAGAGTCTTCTTAAAACTATTAATTTCTTTGATATTCTTAATGTTCTCAGCTAGCCCATTCCATTCCCTTGGACCCCGATAGGAAAACGCCCTTTGTCCTGTTGACAGTCTACATCGGGGAACCACAAAATTATTACATCCACTTGTGTTCCTATTGTGAACTGCTGAACGTTTAACAAAATATTTAACTAAATAATCTGGAGCTAGACCATTTACACATTTGAATGCTAAAACTAAATCATTAAATAAAACTTTCTCTGTAACATCTAACCATCTAAGAGATCTCCGATCCTGAGATAAATGGTCAAACTTCCTTAAACCTAATACAACTCTGGCTGCAAAGTTCTGCACCAACTGTAGTTTGTGTAGATTACGTTTAGATGCGTTCCCCCACACTGATGAACAATAAAACAATTTACTAAAAACGAAGCTATTTATAAGTAATAAAATTGTTTTCTTGTCTAAGAGATATTTAATTCTTCTGATATGTACCAACTGGTTCATGCAACTAGAAGCTGTCTTAGAGATATGTACATCATAAGTAAGACATTGGTCAATATATACCCCTAGATCCTTGGCAAACGGAACTGGTGAAATAGTTTTGCCTAACAAAGGCAATGAAATAGGAGGTAGTCTCTTAATAAGTTGTGCTGAGCCAACAACCACTAGTTTTGTCTTGTCAGGGTTTATGAGTAGAGCATTTGTTGCGCACCATTTGCTGATATTCCTAAGATCTTGGTTTACAGCTGCCATAGCACTTGATGAAGCTGATACAGAAAATTTAAAGTACAATTGACTATCATCAACATACGCGGCAGCTTGACGGTAGGTAATAGCACTAATTAAATCATTAATATAAATTGTAGAAAGCACTGGACCCAAGATTGATCGCTGAGGTACTCCATTTGTTAAGGATAACATTTCTGAAACTGAATCTTCGTATCGTACCCTTTGATATCTACTAGATAGATAGCTGCTAAACCAGGAAACCGCCGAAGCTTTAAGGCCAAGTTTTCGTAGTTTTTCTAACAATAGATTATGATTAAGACTGTCAAAAGCTTTTGACATATCAAGCAGTACAAGTAACGAGGCTTATTTTTCATTAATTGCTTTCAAAAGATTGTCTGAAACATTAATGAGGGCAGTTTCTGTCGAATGCATTTTTCTATTACCACTTTGGTAGAGCGACAGTTTATCATTCGTTGTTAAAAATTCCACAAACTGCTTGTGTGCCAGTCTCTCACTTACTTTCGATAGAATGGGTAACAATGATATCGGTCTATTGTTAGCCGGTTCTTCTGAATTGCCTTCTTTAGGTACCGGTATCACCTCAGCAATTTTCCATGCTTTGGGAAAGGCAGCCATTTGAAACGAACCATAAAGTACTGTGGCGTGGCCACCCCATTTCGCGACATCAAAGTCTACGCCAGAACTGCCATGGGAATGCCGGGTCAGAGACTACGTTAGAAGAATTGATGTGCCGTGTCCTTGGCGACTTCATTAAAGAGAGATGTGCTGCAAAACTCGCCGATGACCTTTACTGTGGCGGCGATACTCCACAAGAGCTCATCTCTAACTGGCCGCGCATTCTTGAGGCACTTAACCGTTGCAACCTACGACTGTCTGCAACAAAAACTATCATCTGCCCCAAGTCAAACACAATCCTGGGTTGGATCTGGTCACAAGGCTTCTTATCTGCGAGCCCCCATCGCATCGCTGCACTCACGAGCTGCACTCCTCCCGATTCTGTTAAAGGTTTGCGTTCCTTCATTGGTGCTTACAAAGTCCTTTCCCGTGTACTCCCCCACTGCTCTCGTCTTGTGGATCCGCTGGAATCTTCCTTAGCTGGTCTACAATCTCATGACCTACTTCAGTGGGATGATAACCTTCGCCAAAAGCTTACTGCTGCGCAAGAAGCCCTTACTTCAAACAAGGCCATTGTTCTCCCACGTGCTTCCGATCAACTTTGGATTGTGACTGATGGCTTTGTGACCAAACGCGGTCTGGGAGCTACCTTGTACGTCACTCGCCAGGACCGACTGCTATTAGCCAGCTTTTATAGTGCCAAATTACGCAAGCATCAGGTTACTTGGGTACCCTGCGAAGTGGAGGCACTGTCTATTGCTGCCGCCGTAAAGCATTTTAGTCCATTCATAATCCAATCCTGTGTCCTAACACACAGCCAGCCTTGTGTTCAGGCTGTGAACAAACTTTGCCAAGGCGAGTTTTCCGTCAGTCCACGTGTAACTTCCTTCTTAACCACAGTCAGTAGATTCCAAGTTAGCTTCCAGCATCTTGCCGGCAATGCTAATTTACCCTCAGACTTTGCTAGCCGTAATGCCCCGGAATGCCACGAACCCCATTGCCAGATATGCTCCTTTATTCACGAAACCGAGAATTCAGTCGGAGAGTGCTGTTTCATTAAAAAGTTCGCTGGCTCTCAACTCAGGGCGACATCCTACAAAGTAAAACTATCTGAGTGTTACAGTGTACCCCCTACTATCCCACCTTTGGCATACCCGACAGCGACTCCTATTTTAGATGATGATGAATGCGAGAGGACCCCTGAACAAGACCCACCTGATCTACCGCCCTCCAAACCACCTGACCTTCTTCGCCCACCTAGCCCGGAAAGGTCAGCCTCTCCTCCATGCCAAGCCGAACTCCCACAAGTCACAGCTTCAACCGACACAAGCCATGTTGCAGCTCCAGTCCTTACTCCTCCACCACCAATTACATGCAATTTGCCTGACCAGATTATCTCAGAATCAAGACCTCAGCGCACCCACAAACCCCAGTGTACCTCCAGGAATACATACTTGACTAGTGCGTTTCGACTGATCATTGAGAGTTACTCAACTCGTTAAACAGACATTGTATTCACCCTCGATCTGTGTGGTGGAAACTGAAACATTGTGTTAAGCCTATAATATTAACTGTTAGAAACATTTAGTTTTTTTTTTTTATGACACCCATTGCTTGTTAGGCCGGATAGGGTTACACCAACTTTTGTTGATGAAAGAAGAAGAGGTTGCGGCAGCGGGTGTTGTTAGCCGCGCATGCGTATTATGTATCTTCATTCTGGCTCACGTGTTCTGGGTCTCCATCTTGTAGCGATCGTGTAGTTATTGTTATTAAGTGCCATTGTCTGAGAAAACCGGGCAGAGGCCACGGATCGAGATCAACCGATTCCTTTCATCTTTCGGCTGTTTTCATCCTTCGTTGAGACAGGATGAATGGCAGCATTCTTAAACTTAATCAGCTTTTAGTTTCCGAGATCAGACCACCCCCCCCCTAAAAACCAGCCGACAGCAACTGAAAATACATGCTTAACTGCGGCAAGGCATAAAATTTTTTCTCCCACTGCAAATACCTCCAACGTCAGGATACTATCATTTCGATTGACCTGCTATCATTCTAGGTCATCAACGCCCACTTCCAACCATTTATCAAATGTCTCAAAGGCAAACTAATTTGCACATAGAAAAATTTTGAAATATTATTTGCTTGATGAACCCATTTTTCAAAAATCGTTTCTCAAAAAAGCGGCAGTTTACCAGGAAATGAAATACTTCTTTGCACTCATTATTACCCTTACTATGCATGTAAAAAACAGAAGTTTGGGACCTGGTAAATTAACGAGAGTTAACAGTCCATTTTATCGGGTGAAAGGAGTAGTTGCAAACAGCCGGTTCTGGGCCAATCGATTTTGGTGTTACGATTTTTTTGGTTCAACCGAGTTTTGGGTGTGGGCGATTTTGCATAATTGGTTGAGTTTGGGTCTCAACTTGTTCAATTTTTGATCGATGATTTTATTTAAGGGTGTCAATTTTTTAGAGTGGATCGTCGAGTTGAGATGGGTGGGGTCGGGAATGAGGAAGTGGGATGGGTAATTAATTAGTTATGGATTTTCATAACATGTTTGATGTTATGAAATTTTTCAATGTTAATTTATTCAGGAATTTCATACAAGCTTCTTTTCATCTTCATCGTAACACCAATTTACACATCGTTTTGGGTGCCAAGCTGATTTTATTAAATCCAGATGTAAAGCTTTACGATCGAAAATTTTATTCTTATGTTCTAATTTGTTTATATTAACTGGCATAATTATAACGTACTTTTTAATTAAACCTTTTGCTTTAATATGTAAAGTTGTGTAGAATAAATTATCATCAATTAAAAGTTTAGTTGGTTCTTCAAGTTTGATGTGTATCGCTTTATCAAAGCTTTTTTTATTTTTATTACTTGTAATAATGATCAAATGTGTTGCTCTTGTAATATCACACCAATAACGTATTGTTGATCTTAGTGTGAATAGCGATTGGGCAAGAGTATTCTTTCCAGAATAGTATGCTAATTCTATGTCGTGGGGATCGTTTATTGTTGGGTGTCTAACTTCATAATTGATATGAGGTTTTAGCCCGTATGGTTCATGACCTGGATGGAGGATGACTTTTTTGTAAAATTCAATTTCAAAGAGATCTTCAAATGTTAAAGTGTCGGATTGATCTGTCATTTTCAACTGTATACCATGACATGAGATCCTCGATTTGAAATTTAATTTTTTGTCTTGGGATCGTGTTACAAAAGTATAAAAGTTAAACAAGCTTTTCGATGTCATAGTGGTTGACTTAAGAGTTACAATTCCAAAATATAATTGATGGAGAACTTGACAGTGAAAGACTTGAGGTCAATAGCTAAAAGAGCTGGTGTGAGTGTTCGTGGATTCAGAAAGGCTGAAATGCTCACAGCGTTATCTGACATACAACCTGAGAACTTGACAGTGAAGATACTACGGACTATAGCTAAGAAGTCTGGTGTTCAAGGTTTTGGCAACATGCGTAAAGCGGCTCTCATTAATGCTGTTGGATCTCCACGAGTGGTTGAAGCTAATGTTCCAATCACTGGTCCAGTTAGGCCTACAAGAACAAGACCCGCTAGAGCTTCATATGGCAGGGCCATTGCTGTTGCCAGGCGTGAAATTATCCAGACCACAAATTGGATAAGATCTAATGTTAGAGAACCAAACAAGAGGGCCATTACTAGGAGATTAAGAAGGGCGGCCAATGCAGTTAGAAGGGAACCCGATTATTTTATCCCTGAAAGACATGAAACGGCTCTGAGAGGCTTTTTGAGAACTTATATAGTAAAGGGTAGAGCTGGATATGATCCAACGTCATTCCTTAGCAAGGTTAGAACACCATTTCGTAGTTTGATGTATAAACATCGGAAGCCATTCAAGTTGAAGTGTATTTTTTCATGTGGATTCACGAGGAGGAACAACCAGGATAATCGTGTTATTGAGCGGAGTCAAGGTCATTTCCATTCACTGATGGAGACAGTGAAAGCTTCAACAGACACACTTGCTATGTTTGATAATATCAAAGCTAGACTGGTTGAATTGGTGGAGAAATATGAGAATGAGCGTTCTGGATGGGTGTTTGAACAGGTGATTGACTTTCGTATTCACATAAACCCATTTCAACCGTTTTCTGGAAGTTCGTATATTAAATTACCACCCAAATTAGCTGCTAAGAAAGCAATCATCAATGTCAAGAATGAAGATCAGGAGTGCTTCAAATGGGCAGTGACATCTGCTGTGTTTCCAAACAAGGATCATCCCTATAGACTTAACAAAGGGATGAGAGAAAACTCAGAGAAATTCGATTGGTCAGGGATGGAGTTCCCAGTGGCGGCACTCAGTACAACTCAGATAGATAAATTCGAAAGGCAGAATCCATATGGGATCAATATACTTGGTTATGAGAATGGCGGGCCGACCCTAATCAGGCGTAGTAACAAGTCAGGGGTGGAAAAGATAAACCTACTCTTGATATCAAATGAAGAGACAAATCACTACTGTTGGATTAAAAACATGTCAAGACTTATTGAGTATAATAAGAACGAGCATGCCCGTTTTTATTGTGATAACTGCCTAAACTCGTTTAATTCTCAAAAGTCACTGGACGAACATATGGAGTACTGCCTAAACAACGAAGCAGTCAAAGTCCAGATGCCGATGGAGGAGGATGGTAGCCCAAAGTACATTACTTTCAAGAACCACAGACGAAAGATGCAAGTGCCATTTATGATCTATGCTGATTTCGAGTGTTTCACAGAGAAGTTGGACACTTGTTCCCCAGATGGCAGGTATAGCTTCACAAATCAGTATCAGAAGCACAAGCCATCAGGTTTCTGTTACCCTATCAAGTGTTTTGATGATAAGGTTTTTGATCCCAAGTTGGTGATGCGTACAGCCAACTCCCCTGAGGATGATATACCACAAATGTTTCAAGAGAGTTTGGAGGGTGACATCAAGAAGATCTATGGTCAATTCAAGTCTGGAAAGAAGCTTGTAATGAGGAATAGCGATAACATGCACTATATAAAGGCTACTCATTGCCATATTTGTGAAGGTAAATTTAGAAGGGATAAGGTGGTCGACCACTGTCATTTCACAGGTAGGTACAGAGGAGCAGTCCATAGGAAATGCAGTCTGGAATTTAGCATTCCCAAGTTCTTCCCAGTCATATTTCACAACTTGTCTGGATACGATAGCCATTTGTTTATCAAGAAGATGGGAGTATCAGAGGGTAAGATTGATTGTATTCCACTCAACGATGAAAAGTACATCTCATTTACAAAGGATATTGTGGTTGAAAAGTTCACGAAGAAGGCAGTAGGGGATGATGGTAAGGATAAGGAGGTTCAGATTAAACGCACCATTAGATTTATAGACAGTTTTAGGTTCATGGCAAGTGGTTTGGCTAGATTGGCTGACAACTTGCCAAGAGAGTCTTTGGTAAACCTATCGAGATACTATGAAGGGGCAAACTTTGATCTTTTGGCTAGGAAGGGAGTGTTTCCATATGATTGGTTTCATGGGTTTGGCAAGTTACAAGTGCCTAACTTACCACCCAAGGATGAGTTCTATTCGATATTATACGACACTGACATATCGGATGAGGATTATCAACATGCTGGAAACGTGTGGGAGACTTTTGGTATGAGAAGTTTTAGGGATTACCATGACTTGTATCTCAAAACAGATGTGATTCTGTTAGCCGATGTCTTTGAGAACTTCAGAGGGGTTTGTATGAAGAATTACGGGTTGGATCCAGCATGGCATTATACTGCACCTGGATTGGCTTGGGATGCCACATTGAAGATCACCAAGGTTGAGTTGGAGCTTTTGAGGGATCCCGATATGCTGATTATGGTGGAGAATGGTATCAGAGGTGGAATATCAACGATCTCGACTAGGTATGGTAAGGCCAATAATCGATATATGAATAACTATGATTTCAGGTTGCCTACAAAATTCATCACATATTTGGATGCTAATGGGCTCTATGGTTATGCAATGACTAAGGCTTTGCCAACCCATGGTTTTGAGTGGATGAGTGATCAAGAGATGAGAGATTGGAGAGACCATCCATGCATATTGGAGGTGGACTTGGAGTACCCATTGGAGTTACATGATTTGCATAATGATTATCCATTGGCTCCAGAGAGGTTGGATGTTGATGGAGTTGTTAAGTTGGTTCCCAATTTGAGAGATAAAAAGTAGTACATTCTACACCACGAAGCTCTGAAACAGTATTTGTTGTTGGGTTTGAAGTTGATCAAGGTTTATAGAGGGATCAAGTTTGAGGAGTCGGAATGGTTGAAGTCTTATATTGATCTGAATAATAGCTTGGGAGTCAAGGCCGAGAATGATTTCGAAAAGGATTCCTTCAAGTTGATGAACAACTCGGTGTTTGGCAAGACTATGGAGAAAATTAGGAAGAGGGTGGATATCCAGTTGGTCACTGATGAGAAGAAAGCGCGTAAGTTGATTGTGAAGCCAAACTTCCATCATAGGAACATCTTTTGCGAGGATCTGGCCGCCTTCCATATGAAGAGAACGAGATTGGTCTTTGATAAGCCCATTTACTTAGGATTGTCCATTCTGGATTTGAGCAAGACTGTTATGTACGATTTCCATTACAGGTACATAAAGCCCAAGTATGGGGAGAAGGCCAAGTTGCTGTTCACAGACACGGATTCCTTAGCCTATGTGATAGAGACGGAGGACTTTTACAGGGATATCAGTCCAGATGTAAGGGTTAAATTTGACACCAGCAACTATCCAAGGGACCATCCAGCCGGGATTGAGACCGGAGTGAACAAAGAGGTTGGAGGGATGTTCAAAGACGAGGCTGGCGGTGAACAAATCACGGAATTTGTGGGTCTGAGGGCTAAACTGTATGCTTTCAAGACGGATAAGGAGAAAGAAGTCAAGAAGTGTAAGGGTGTTAACAAGGCAGTGGTGAGCAAAAGCATAAGCTTCCAAGATTACAAGACTTCTCTTTTCAGTGGACAATCCCAGAGACGGAAGATTAACACCATAAGGAGTCATAATCATGATATCTATACTGAAATTATCAACAAGATTGCATTATCACGTGAGGACGATAAACGTGTGATAATGGACGATGGGATAAACACGTATGCACATGGTCATTTCAGGACGCTAGAAGGCGGTGATTTGGTGTCTTGGGGTACAAATTGAAGCTCTTCACGAACGAATCCTCGTTTTGGACCTCCATTCAAATAATACAAGACTGGTTGACCCGGCTCGATTACGGTTCGAGCCAAATCATAGACTTCAAAACTCCATATGGGATCAGTAGCCCTTCGTTTCTCCCCACCTTCATCTTCACCGGGGGCATATAAATATCTGACTTGAACATCTGGAGGTAATCTCTTCTCCTTCAATCCCACAGGTCGTTTATAGTCTGGAGTTTCAGTTCCAATTGAGTCCATTTTCAAAGCTTCGTCAGGTTCTTTACCAGTAATACGGGTGGGTTCACTATTGAGGGTTTTCATAATGGCGGGCAATCTGTTCACCCAAACTGTGGATCGGGTGTCATTAATCATCTCTTGAGCGTATTGATGGCTGAATAGCTTCTCACCGAGAGTCCTGTTGACCCTTTCAACAAAAGCTTGAGCTCTATGATTCCCAGCTTCACTACACTGGATTGTGACTTGATGCTTATTCATAAGAGTTGTTACGTCACCCTTGAATTCTGTTCCTGGATCCACCATTAATGTTTGTGGCCACTTCAACTTACGGGAATAAATCCGTTGAAAGGCATTGGCAACTTCACCACTCTCCTTTGAGGTCAATGGTTCGGCATCCTTGTATCTCGAAGCGATATCAATCACGACTAATGAATAGCGGTATGTTTTTCTTCTCACTGTATCGTGAGGAAGAAACAACAAGTCCGCTTGATGAATTTGATTAGGTTTATTTACACTCCAATGTGGTCTGGGTATATACTTGGGGGCTGGGAGATAAATTTGCCACAAGGCTTGCTTCTCCAACCACTCTTTGGCGACCTTTTCACTAACTTTGGCTGCTTTGGCTAATTTGGGTATGGCTGAGTGTCCTTTCCAGTATCCATCAGTGGAATAATATAATCGATTTAAAACGTTGGCATCGCTCATTTATAAACAAGAATATAAGCATTTAAAATGAATTTTATACCAAACATTCTTGATACAGATCGTGTTCCAAGGACTCGCGAAGGGTTGAAGGCAGAATCTTCGTTGAATAGGGTCACGTTGAATCCATCATCAGCCGAACCTGGCGAGTCATTATACATTGAAATACCCAAATTGAGTGGTAATTTGGTCGTTGTGCCCGGTAGCGTCTATATAACCTTTGATATGGTTGTAACCGGTCACAATGACAATACTCTTGTTAATAATTTGGGGAGGAATCTAATTTCACAATATAAGGTTTTATTTGGTGGTGAGATCGTAGAGGATCTTAGTAGATTTGATTTGTTCAAGACTTATCATGAATTGTTTTTGACAACTGAAGATCGTGAGAATAGGTTAAGACAGGGTATATCCAATGTTAACATAAGGAAGATTAGGACTAATGCGGGTGACAAAGATACATCAAAAGTAGGGGATAATACTTTAGCTACGATTCATAACACTAGATATGCCATTCCATTGGATCATACATTTCTAAAAGATCATGGAGTATTTTATCCAAGAGGATTGGCACATCCACTTAGATTTGAATTGACTTTGGCTAAAGTTTCTGATGTTGTGGTTTATTCAAGCAATTAAACACCAGCTAATTATAAATTAATAAACATGGAAATGGAATATCAATGCATATCGAGTGATTATTTAGTAGGACAGGCTGTTGCGTCTTACAATGTTGGGAGGACGTTTACGTATGAAAAAGTACTTCTTCACAAAACTTTCACAATCTCTGAGGCTAATGATGCTGTGATAAATCAGCATATTAATGTACCAAGGAGATCCATGGCTGGTATACTATGTCTTTTCATTGCCCCTTATGCGGAAGGTGTTAGGGATTCTGAGATGTTTGCAAATCCAAAGATCACATCAATCAAGATTGATATAGATGGGGTACCCAACAAAGTTTATTTGAAAGGTATGATGGCGACCGATTTGTGGCAATCAATAATTAAGCGGGTTGGTCTTAGTGATTCAATTAAGGAATATGATTTCTATAGAGATAAGTTTGCTTTGTGGATTGACTTGAGGACTTACCCAAATAATGATGTACATGGAAGTGGTCTGTATATTAATGATACTCGCGATGGTGTGGCTTTAGAAATTAAAAGAGAGAAGGTAGGAAGTAGAGTTCTTACATGCCACATGTTCATTGTTGCTGACGCTGTTATGAATATTAATGGATGATGGGATTAGATATTAGGCTGCTGTGGGTTTTTCTTCTCACGTTGTCATGAGAAGAAACATCAATCTAAAGAAGTCAATGTAGTGAGTAATGATGAACGAGCTCAAAAACATGGTTCCATTCAATTGTATTATCACTGGTCCCACTAATTGTGGAAAGACTCAATACATAGTGGAGCAGCTTCGAGGACACTATAGGCAAGTGTTTGATTATATTGTGTTGATTTGCCCAACATATGCCCACAACAAGACTTATAGAGGCTTTGACAAGGGGGACAAACGATTCTTTGTACTATCACCAGATGCTAGTGATCATGATGAAATCAACAATTTGTTGATGGATTGTGAATCGTTCTTCTCAGGTATGAATGCGCTCATAATATTGGACGACTGTGCCGTTTCCAAGGATCTGAAGAATAGGTCCAACAAATTCATTGGTTTGGCCTTCTCTGGGAGACACATAGGGATATCAGTTTGGGTTCTCACTCAGCAATTGACATCTATAGCCAAACCATTCCGTGAAAATGTAGCTTGTGTGGTATCATTCCATAACCCATCACAAACGGCGATGAAGATGCTTTTCGAGGAGTATGGCGGGGACCTGGATGCCGAAACGTGTAAAAAACTCAAGAAGCATCTTATGAATGAAAAGTATGCCAGGCTATGCTTCTCTCTTAGACATCCATTCAAAAACTATTTAGAGGTACCGACTCTAACGTCACAACCATGACAACTCCCGAAGAAATCATGAATGGTGAAACTGGGGTGGATAGTAATCAATCAACACCAACCATTAGCGATGATGATTCGAAATCCAAAAGAGAAGAGCTTTCCATACTAGCTTGTCTAGGCTCTACCAAGGAGTATCTTGGTATGCAAATGACACTAGGCGATGTACACAAATTATCGGATAAGGACGTCGAGAAGTACTACAAGAGGTACAAGATGGTGTCGGGTAAGAATGTGGCTGACGGACTAATTGATCCTCCGTTACATCCATTGGTCAGATTAGTCAACTGGTGTCTTAGTGGTTACGGTGGAATAGATGAACCAGATGCTTTAGTAAAGGATTGGAAGAACAGTCAGTTGATCAAGCAGTGGCTGTCAGAAGCTTCTGGCTCAATAGTAGTAAATGGTGGTGTGATTGCTACGTTATTGGTAATAGCCATTACCGCTCTCAAGTATTTCAAACTAAGAGAGCCCGCTCCTCCCACCACATTTTATGATCTAGCCAATACAGATGAAGTTGGAGTTGACACTGTTCGGTGAAGAAAAAATTGAAATTGGATGTGGTACTTTTAGGTCTAAAAGCATACGCAAACATGTCACAAAGAACAAACTCGACTTCATCAAATGCTTCTTCTTCTTTTTCAGACTCGGGCCCGCCTCTACCACATCGATTTGTACCAATTGATGAGACTGATTTTGATTGGAACTCTGTTTTTATAGAGGATCCTGTCAAATCAAGGTCTGGGTACAAATCAAAGGCATTTGTGATGGAAGATGGTGTAAAGAAGACTCTATCATTCCAATTGGCAGACCAAAATGTGTTTGGAATTAATCATGAATATGGTTACAAGCTGGGTGACAAACTCAAAAAGCTACAGATAAACTACCCTATGACGTCATTTTACACTCAAGATTGTCGAACTGAAGAAGAGGTAGAGACGTTCAAAAGGATTAATATGGTACAGGTGGTTACGGCTAAATACATGGTTAAATTCTATAAGGGAGGAAAAGATATGCCTGATTTGTCAAAAAGCAAACCGAAGCCTAAATTGATGCAGACAGAAGGAGGAGCACTAGATTTGGTGAAGCCTCTATACTCAAAACCACAAGAAGAAGATGAATCCAAATCCAAATCCAAATCCAAATCCAAACCCACTTATTCAAAACCATTTCGAATGTACATTAAACTAAACAGCAGTGGAACTGGTGAAAACTTCAAATTACACTCATCATTTATAGGAAGGAAAAGAAACCAGACTTTTCGCGACTTTATAATTGAGCCTGATCATGTTTTTGATCCCCAAAATAAGATAGGCTTGCAAATTTCGGTAAAGTTTGAGAGTGTATTCTTTTCAAAAAAGGAGCGAGTACCTTGCTCTTCTTGGTGACGGTATTATTGCCAAATCAATCAGGTTCACAAAACCATTTGAGGAATTTGAACCACAAGAAGACAAACATGATGATGAGAATGATTTCAAGGATGTTGAATTTGAAGACGATGATGAGGATAAGAATGATGGTAACGATTTCAAGGATGCCACCGTTGAAGAAGAAGAAACTTTTAATTGGCCTGCCGAATCCGATGCATTCCCCGAAATTCTACTTGATATTGCTACCAAAAATGGCAGTAATTAAGTAATCAAATAAGATTTGGGCGGGTGGGATCTGACAGTTTCCTAGTATACAACTTACTAGGAGACTTAAAGGTTACACTAGATTAATTCATAACATGTCTGAAGAAACAAGTCAGGTTGAGCAAATCACTAGAGAGCCTTCTGTCAAAACAAAAGTCAAAGACCCCAAGCGAGTTCAGGCTGGTAAAACGTTGTCAGAAAAGAACAAGAAGGCCAGAGAGGCTTTGAAACGTGAAGAGGAAAGGGAGAAGAAGGAAATGGAAGAGAGTGAAAAAGAAGAGGATAAGGGTAATTCTGTTGGTGGAGGGGGTGATTGGATACCAAAATATGTGTCGTCTCGAACTTTTCTGGCCATAAGCGCAATTTGCCTCTTCGCCTATGGCCTATGGACAAAATATCGAGATAGGATAGCTGATTTGCATATGCCAACCATTACATTCAATCCATCCCCACAGCCTAAAGTTATAGAAAGTCAGCCTGTGGCCAGCAAGCTCGTAAAGACAGTTACTAGTTCTGCAATTCTAGTTGGATTTTCAACTGGGATGGGTTTGTTAGCTAAAGAGGTTCTTAAGAGACCATTCCTCGTCGACCCATCGACCAGTATCATGAACTATGGTAAATGGGTATTTGTGCTGAGTATTGCTATGTATGCCAAAACCTATTTAGAGGATAAGAAGATACTACCCACAAGTGTCTAACCATGCCTGAAGAGAATGATGTTTTTGATAAGCTTGCCAAATATGAGTACCTGTATGCATTAAGGACACATATTCATGATTCAATAGTTACTATATTTGGCAACAATAGAGAACTTAAAATTAGCGATGTGCCAGATACTATTGAAGGACCATTCAGATGGTATTACACGGGAGACAATCGATACCATAACTACCATGATGAGCCTAAATTGGAAGATTTCGTTTCGAAATACAAAGATATGGCTGTAAAATGTGAAAGATTAAAACCACACCCATTCACATCCTTTATGTTTGGAGTGCTGTCAACCATCGTAGTATCATGTCTATCATCAAAACTTTTGAGGGTATACAATGGCTATAAAAAATCAAACTGTTGATTTTGTATCACCGCGCATGCGTCGAAATTGTTTAAGAATAAAACAACAAGTGGATAAATGGCGACTATAGCAATCATGCTTGGAGGGGCAGTCCTCAATGCAACAGCCTTCATTGGTGGAAATTATTTAGCTAAAGTCATCAGTGGTTCATCTTCAACTGATCTCCAACTTGAAAGGGAGAGGCATGACAAAGCCATAAAAAAGTACCAGAAAGACTATACTGCTTATCAAGAGAAACGAATGGCTCTTCTTGACTTTGAGAATGAGGAAAGGGTGATGAGAATAAAGCCTCTGAGAACATATCAAAGACGGATGAAGCGCTGAGATTGTACAATCAAATCGGTAATCCCCCCAAATTCTCTGACTATTACCGACCCAATTCAGATCAAAAGACTGGAGAAATGGTTTATGTTTCTGGCGGGATGTTAGCCTTGGGATACATGGCCAGCACGTGGATATAATGGCTGACAAAACAACAGATGACACAATGACCCCACATGAATATGTTCGTTTGGTGGGATTTAGAGCTTATCAATTGAGGATGGGTAGTAAACCAGTCATAGAATGGCCATTTGCTTTCGACCCCATAGCCATTACCAAGAGTGAACTCAAACAACGTGTTTTACCCATTAACATAATTAGAAAGATCCCAGACTGTAATTCAGAGACTGGTTCCCGCGATGCAATATGGAACCCAAACGACATGAATATACGAGACTATTGAATTAATTTAGAGGTTTCCATATTTGAACACTAATATGGACACCGACGATACCCTTGATCCAACTATATTAAATGAGCCTGGTGCTGCAGGTGATGATGATGGTGATGACACCATATACCTAGATCCAATTGATGAAGAATCTCCACTGATTGTGGAAAGTAAAGAAGACAATAGGGCTCGCGCTTTCAGAAAGATAGAAGAGAAGTTCTACAATTTCGACCCACTAAATTCACCATTCAGTGCAAGAATCGATGATGAAGGGGTATGGGTTAGATTGACTGATCGGAGCAACAATAGGGAGCATTTACTTATTGACTCCAAAGGGGATTTGGTGAAATATGACCGACTTCCGGAGACAATCAAGAGATCAATTGGAATGGATTCTCAAAATCTTGTTCTGAATAATAATAAACTAATTGCTGATTTGAATGAAGCTAATGAAGAAATTAAGGATTTGCATAATGCATTAGATGGACTAAGAGCAGTGGTGGAAACGAGTCAATTCGAAATTGATCGATATGTTTCCGTTGAGAAAGAGTTGAGAGGTATAGTTGAACGACATCAAACCAGAATCGCCGAAAGTGAGAGTTATCTCGAAACTTCAGTGAAAGAAAAGGTTGATGCAAGACTCTATGCAGAAACTTTGTTGAATGATTTGAAAGTATACAAAGACGAGATTGATAAGAACAAGAAAGACTTGGCCAGCCTGAAGAAGATTGAACAAAGCCGAGATAGCCTAATCAAAAAGGTTAATGCCTATGAAGAGCTGGCCAAGAATAGAATCATTTCCAATCAAGAACAAATAAGCGATCTGGAGAGGCAAAATGATGAGATACGTGAAAAGATGCCACTTCGTGATCGTGTAAAAGCCATCTTCAAGAAATACGGGTTCACTGTTCTTGCTATTTTGAGTGCAGTTGGAGTGGTCATTGGTGTCATAGTCTCAAACCTATCCAAAGGTCTATCGAAATTAGGCAAAGGGGTTGGTGATGGGCTAAAAACCCTTGGGAAGAAACTTGGTGAAATATTGCCTGGGATGGTGGGCGCTATTGTAAGCTTTCTGTTCAATACTGCTGGAGAGGCCATCTCATTCCTGAGTAAACATGCTTGGCTGTTGATAATGGCGGTTGTGCTTTACTTCATAGAAGAGTTAAAAAGAAAACGTAAATGAATCAAATGAAGACTTACTGCATCAAAGAGAAAAAGCTGACTGATTGTGTGCCTGGTAGTGAAACCTTTGCCAAAACATCCAAAGAGAGGCCGATGATGAAGTGTACATGTTCAAGTTGTGGTATCATCAAAACGCGATTCCTCTCAGATGCTGATTATAGAAATTTAAAGATGAAGAAAGGTTAACCAAACAAAATGTTGAGCATTACTATGTATGAGTCTGAAACTAGGGTGTATTTGGATCCCCCACTGGAAAAGGTTCGGGGGATACAACTCCTTGACTGTATTATACCCAAACGATTGGTCAACTTCAAAGATCAACAGAGCTTTCTCAAAGATGATCGACCCATCATAATAATCCAACCCGGTACATACTCTCTACGTGATATACACGCAATATTTCTGAATGATACGGATAATGCCAAGCTATCGATCATCGAGACTGACACTGTTGATTACCTGTATTCCAACAAGAGTTTCAACATTAAACTTACAAGAGGGCTCCAAGTTGCTCTTGGGGTGCCTGAAACCGTAATCACTGGAAAGCTGTACCCCATAAACATACAGATTAAGGAGCCGCTGAGACTTATGTGTAGTATAGTGGACAATAAGTCGTCATATATGAATAAGACTCAATCTGGGGAACCCGTGAAGCTCTCCCCTTCCCACCTCCTTGCCAACATACCATCACAGGATTACCCAGCCATTCCAGTTCAAAAACATAAGAGCCCCATAAACCACTTCGATTTAAGCATCCTCGACATTGGATGGAGGAAACGTGATCTGAAGAGTTCTCCCATCACATTTAGTTTACGATTTAGATAACATCTTAAAAATAAGCGATATTCATTCCAAAATGGGTGAATATAAATCAATATATCCCAACTTGGAACCCACTGCGCCTCCTCCAGCCCCCACTGATGGACCGTCATTCAGGCTTCAGCAATGTTGTAATGCTTTGGACAAGCTAAGGGTTGAATTAAACCACTATGAAAAAGTACTCAAAAAATACAACCGATCCAAGGGAAAACTCATGAATGCAAGCTCGACCTGTGGTATAATGCCTTGTATTTTGGCGGCTGGTGGATTGGGCACATCCCTTAGTGGTGTCGGAATCATCGCATCTGTGCCATTGGGTGTGGTGAGTGGTGTATTTGTGTGCGCATCCATAGCGTGTCAACAGATAGCCAAGAACCTGTCCAAGAAAGCTGTAAAGCATCAAAACACCATCACACTGGCCAGATCCAAGATAAACACAATTGAAGACCTGGTTTCCAAAGCCCTTCGTGACAATACGATCTCTGATGCGGAATTTTCGTTGATCATAGAAGAACTCAAGAAATTCGAAAAGCTCAAAGCTGAGATACGGGCTAAAGCTCAAAAAAATATGAGTGGAGAGGACCCATTGGTATTGAGGCAGAGAGTACGCGAAGAAATCCTCAAAGAACTAAAAGGAGGACCATAACTATAATTTATGAGCAAAGCAGATATTAGCCCAAATAGACTTAAAAGGTTAATATACTAGTAACATAATCATGTCTAATAGACAATCCAGTGAAGAGAAATACAAATCCTTGGCACGTACTATTACAGATCTCATGAACAACCAACCTCTAAAATATACATTTGAAGAGAAATTCCAAACTTTAGGTTTTGTTGTAATGTATGAGATGATGAACATGATAAATGAAAAAGATCAAAAAATCACTAAAGAACAATACAAGTCTATGTACGCTTCTCTCAAAAATAACAAAGAAATCAATGAAGCTGTGGAACTTTGGCATGAAAAAGAAGGTAAAAAATTTGGATGTGACTGATGGTGTTACGTTTAACTACTGGCTTAAAAGTTTGAACTCTTCTACCCTAATTCTGGATAGAAGATGAGCTTACTCAATGACTTCAGAAACAGGTATCCAAAAGCTGACCTTGACCAATTCAAATTTATGAATGATAGTTATGGAGGTTACATCAGATGGAAACATAACGGTATGACAATCATGTCCTATGACGACCCTTCTGGAAAGACATGGACTGATGGGATGCGGCCAGGTTTGAAATTACTACTCTGGATTGATCTTGGACTGGCTGATGACGACACACTGAACTCATTCCCAAATAGTCTAACCATGACCAATCGATACTACCCGATACCTGCTATCGACTTTGACAACCCCACAAGCAACACGACAAGCATGCTGACATCACTGGACATATACGTGTCCAATACGAAGAAATTCACCGCCAAGATGCGTAATGTTTTCACCTCCCAAGTTGTGACTTTCAAGACTGGTAAACAACGTCGAAAGTGGTTGAACGCCCCAGACATGAACTACTGGCCTCAACAACTGAACTTTGCAGTATGGTGTGCAACCTCAGGCTGTGGGATTAGCCCCTTCGAGAGCCTCAACTACCCCAAAGTCGTGAGTAGCTTCATCAAGTTTCATGTATACTTCACCATAAGACGGATACTGTATGAACTAAGTCTTCCACCCCCTGATGAGCAACCTTTTGTAATCAACAACAACCCTTACAGCAAAGTTGCATATCAACGATTGTGCGCTGAATTTGGTATCTCAAACAACTCTGACTTTAGATGGAAAGGTGGAAGAAACGGGGGTTTGGGCGACATATTCCTTGATTATGGGGCTGGATACCATGGAATAGGTGGAGGATACCAAAATGTCCATATCGTAAGGAATTACGATGAAGAGGCTGATCAATGGCCTGGTGAAGGTGGTAAATTTGCTGATGATGGGGGTAAGAAGGAAAAGGGTGATCTAATCTCGTTCAACCGCAATGATGACTTTGCTGATTACAAATATGCTTGGTTCATACCAACCAGTGGCTATGGACTCACTAAAGCTGGACTTGGCAGATTGAATCGATCTGCTGAAGCCTTTGTTTATTGTGTGTTGGGGGCGCAAGTCAACACTAGAAACTCGATTGTGGGCGCTGGTGGTGGAGCGATCGAGACTCAACAAGAATTCTTGGCTCTTTTCGAGAGTAGTGTGATTGAGAATGACATTTCGAGTTCGATCCAAAGGTATCAACTGGCTACCCAAGAAGCTAAGTTAAGGCTTGATTTGGCCATTGCCTCTGGAGTGTGGTTGATGCCAAGTAACATGATCATAAACACAGAGAGTGTGGTCGGGTATAACAACAACCTCATGAAGGCCACTGATGAGATGAAATTTGGCGTCAACACAAACATAAACCTGGAAACTAAGACTGTGGGAATCAGCCATAATCTAGGATCCTCAAAAGTCAAGTTGCCACATGCAGCTGTAGAGACTAAAGGACCACCATCAACACCAACGATCAATCCTCAACCTAAAATCAAAGAAGAAACAACCAGCAATCATGAAACTAACCTGATAGTATTAATCGTTGTAGTTGGAGCTACAGCTTGGTTGGTATTCAGATAAAAATTTAAATACACAATTCATAAATCACATCAATTCTTAAATCATGACATCATTGGCAATCGTTGGCAGTAGATACTTCACTGACTATATTTTCTTGAAACTAGAAATACACAAAGCCCTCAAGAAATGGAAGCTGGATCTCTCAGACATTCAATTGATTGTGTCTGGGGGTACAGAAGGGGTTGATGAACTGGCCAGAGATTTTGCCATTGAAACGGAGATCCCATTCAAAGTGTTTGAACCTCAATGGGACTATTATGGCAAAGCAACTGGGCCAATTCGCAATAGAGCGATTATGGAGTGTGCAACTCATGTATTGGCCTTACCTTCTTCTTACTACTCACCAGGTACAAAATCGGCTATTAAGATAGCTAGAAAATACAAGAGAAAAGTTATAGTCGTTTATGTTTAATGATTAAGTGAACTTTTGTAACGTGATACGCGTTACAAATGTCTTTGGATAACTCACAAAGGCCCGCACTCTTCACAATCCCTTCTTGGCTTATAATGGCGACAAATATAATCCCCACTACATATATGACACATCCATTTCTTATTATTAGTCTTAATTCTACCATGTTTGCAATACAAATGAGGTTTACATTCTTTACACATTCGCTTATCATGTATACAATACAAATGAGGTTTACATTCTTTACATATTCTCTTACCATGTATACAAAAAGCTGATCCACCACACTCTCTACAATTGCTTTTCTGTTTGCCATGTATACAAATACCCGCACTACCACATTCTCTACACTTGCCTTTCTGTTTGCCATGTGAACAAATATTTGAACCACCACATTCCTTACAATAAGACCTATATTTACCATGTATACAAATACCTGCACCACCACATTCCTTACAATAAGACCTATATTTACCATGTATACAAATACCTGCACCACCACATTCCTTACAATAATATTTTAATTTATCATGTACACAAAGAGATGAACCACCACACTCTTTACACCTAGATTTACGTATATCATGCATACAGATACCTAAACCACCACACTCTCTACAATAATATTTCTGTCTGCCATGTGTACAAAAACCTGAACCACCACACTCTTTACAACTATATTTTATTTTACCATGTATGCATATACCTCCACCACCACACTCCTTAAATTTACATTTCTGTCTGCCATTTGGACAATGTTTTCTTCGTTTAATTTGATTACAATCCATTGTATACCAATTAAGTAATACCATCAACAATCAATTCCATCTTTTTTGTAACACGATCCATGTTACAAAATAATCACTTACATTTAACACCCACCCCGTAAATCTTATGTCTCAACCCCACACACCACCCCCATAAGTCTTACGTCTCAACACATTATTAATCACATAACGCTCAAACGTAACATAATCATCACTGTCAATCAAATCCTTACTAACATCCATATAAATCTCCACTCGATCAATTTTATAATCGTTATAATCAAATACATTGTCACGCAATTCTTCATACATGTCATGAAATTCGCTTTCAGACTCGTAAAAACTCATTACATAATCATGATCATCCATGCAACCTTTATAGAAGTCATTACAAAGACCCTCAATATCAAAAACATCTTTCAAACTTCTTGTAGTTGATATGTGAAAAGAGCGACCATCATATACAAATGAAACACAATCTTCAAAAAGTTCACAAACATCATTGGGTAAGAAACGTTGAAAACAATCAATCAATTCATTCCTCATTTTAGTAATGAAATCAACATTTTTCAAATCTTTCACATTCCAAAGACTCAACTGAATCCACTTGAAAGTTGTATTAAACTCAATTTGCATAATCTCGTCACTCATATCGTTTGCCATTTCTCAAAGCTGTACCCCAAACTTTAAACCTCAACCCAAAATCCCACTTCCTCATTCCCGACCCCACCCATCTCAACTCGACGATCCACTCTAAAAAATTGACACCCTTAAATAAAATCTTCGATCAAAAATCGAACAAGTTGAGACCCAAACTCAACCAATTATGCAAAATCGACCACACCCAAAACTCGGTTGAACCAAAAAAATCAAAAACACCAAAATCGATTGGCCCAGAACCGGCTGTTTGCAACTACTAAAGGTCATGTCACGGAAAGTTTGTCACGCATTCTAAATTGATCGAGACTAAAATAAATCTTACTGAGAAATTCGGTACATTACAAAATACAAAATGCAGCTTCTTATTAAAAAAAGAAAGTTTATAAAACATCAGCATTCCTTCTTTGAAACTGTTTCCGTTTTGTTTACATTTGCGCGATGGCACAACGCCAGTTTTACAGTCTGCAGATTCTTCGGGAAAAAATAATTTAAAGTAAAAAACGTCTTTCGGGGAATTTTCGAAATAAATTTGACTATTAGAATGACGGCTGAGTTCAACTGACAAAAACTTTGATATATTAATTTTTATGGGGCTGTTTTTTTAGAGAAACCTGAATAAGTTTTCTTTACTTTTTTGGATTTCACTTGTCAGTCATCCTAATTACAAAATTTTCACACACGCTTCGGAAAATATTCATGACTTTTCTGTCGATGTTAAAATACGATAGCATCTTCAAAATGAGTTGCTCCTTTTTTCCGAAGATTCACATTGTGGACCTGCACCGAGAAAAGAGGATATTACACGCCGGGCCCACAGATGACAAAAAGCTGCATTGTGATGTCTTCAAAAATGGCGCTGGAAATCAAGGCGTTCGAGAAGAGACTGGGGCAGAGTTATGTAGCCTATAAATAATGGGCCCTCCTGCATTCTGGGAGATCTGTGGTGCTTCATTCAGCTAAAAAGATGGCAGCTTGTTTCCTGAGCTTTCCGCACATACCAAATATGCCATGCTTTTTATTAGAAAACTCGCTCCACCAAAGCGCATTCTTCGAGGTCTAATGGCGTCGTGTTTGCCGGCGTTGTAAAGCGAAGTTTTCGGCTTGGAAAGAATTTAACAGTGTGCAAAATAACACCACTTCAAAACGAAATTTTACATCTCTGACATCTGGGTAAGAATCGTATCGTTTTTGTTTTGCTGAATTTTTGTTTCTATGGCTGTTATATCATATTGAAGTTGGCTCGAATATTGCAGGAGAAGTCCACGTCTGGGTGTTGGGAATTTTGTCCTTTTGAAAAGAAAAGTCGACAAAGTATTGTCCTCATAGGCGACTCGATCAGTCCTCGCATGACAGCCTGCAATCCTTGGACTGTGCAAGTAATAATAGATTCTCCTGCAGACGTTTTGAGCTGGCAGCTTCACGCCACACACCAAGAACAGACGATTCGATGTTAATGCCTTTATGAAGGCCCGAAAGGAAGCGAGGGAGGTGGCAGTACAAGAGTGTAGAAGTTTGCAAGGAGAAATTAACAGAAACACGAGGAAAATTAGTAGACTAAAATCGAAGGTTTGTGGAATGTTTGCATTTATGTTTTTAACAGTTGCACTGCAATGCACTTTGTTTAAACTTAAATTACTTTTTTAAGCAAGCTATAAGGTATGCGGTGAAGACACACATGCAATTAATGATAAATATTTCTATAAATGCTATACATCAACTGCCACTGCATTCATGAGCAAAACAGCCCCCATGACTATTCTCAGGAACCAAATTCCAGTCCCAACAACTAGATTTTTCTACAAATGTGTTCTTTTTGTTTTTTGTTGGAATGCTAGCTAGTTTCCTGTCTTCAGAATGCACTTTCGAGGGGGCTTCCTGGATAAAATTCTCAGGGTACCCTGTGATGAGGAGGTGTGTTTTGAAGACAGATATCAGTGTTAATTCTTTCTTTAAATAATGTTCTGGAAGAGTTAAGTTCAGAGAAGTCTTAGGGCCTCTCCTTTGTTAAAGCCTTGTATTATTCCTGATGGGTGGCACATGGAAAAGATCTTGTACTGAAAAGCTTCACTTGGCTTGAAGTGAGTGTACACATCAAGCAAATACTCAGTAAGAAATCTCTCGCCTTTGTAAACAGCAGTATTGAAGAAATTGGTCTCTGTTTCAGATATTTCAGATGCTAGGTGGACCCAGGGCACATGGTGACTGATGTCAACCTTTTTTGGCATGCATTCCTCTTTAAATAAAAGCAAAATCCCCCATGTTGACATTGTGAAACATGTCAATCTATTGTTTTCAATCTTGGAGCAATTGAAGGCTATCCAGCCCACTTCTTTGGATGTGTTGGCTGAGGAATAACACAGTAGGAGCTATTATTTTCAGTGAAAACAAATACATGTAAGTGGGCCAGGTATTCTGCAATTTAGCTGGAATTTCTTTTGAAAATGTTTTGCTATAAAGAACAGCCTGTTAATAATATTCAGAAGTTACCACATTTGCATTTAAGAAATTTTATTAGAAAATTATATATTTCAAAATGTTTTTGTGAGAAATGTTATTCAAAAGTTAGCTTAATAATATTGAAAAGTGAGCACATTTGTATTTTAGGAATGTTATTGGAAAATATATTTGAAAATGTTTGCTGGAAATTATATTCAAGAGTTAGCACATTTGTATTTTATGACGAACCATAATGTGCATGTTTGTAAAACTATTGCAATAAACGTTAAACTTGGTTTAAACTTATGCATCGACTGTAGTCTGATTCCTGCCATCGTACAACAATAACAATGCCCAGGGTGGGGACTTTCATATAAAAGTGACAGGGGGTGCTTGACTTACATCTCAGGGGTCAAAAATGCGGTTTTGATACCTATTAAGGTGTTCAGTTTCAAAAGGTCCCAAGTTGTGGCTTTCACGGTACGGGCGAGAGTAGACATGAAAAGTTTCACAACACTGTATTTTAACTTTCAAAAGTGTATCCATACACATTTGTAAACTTGTAGTAGCACTTCAGCAACACGTGTCATTTCCTGAAGTAAGACACTGTAAACGGCTTTTGGGCAGTCACAATAACCCTTGCGTTTCCTTTCCTGGGGCCTTTGCTTTTCTTTGAAAAATACTCAAGAACTGATTCTCTGGGGATGTGGCAAAGTCGATACAAATCTCTCACGACTCGATTGTCCTGCGTGTAAACAATACAATCTACGGGTGGGCTTTCTGAATAGGTGTCACCATACCGTGAGGATGCCTTCTTAACACTCTCCAATATGAAACAAAAAACTTCCGCAGGCAAATCTCTTGTAACTTACTCAGTCCAAGGATCACGAGCTGTCATGCGAGGACTGAGTCGCCTATGCAACTTTTTAAGCCAGAGGTTGACTTTTCCTGGGATAATCGAGCCAACTTCAATTATCGAATGTCGAACTCTTTCAATCGGATTTTGATCACTTCGATGCTTTTCGAATAACGTGGATAACACTTCCTCGACTTCTATTTCAAAAAGGACAAAAGTTCTAACATGATCACGCAGAGGAATTGGAGCTCTCGTGGCTGCACGGATTTCTTCCTTGGCCGCCATTTTGAAAATCTATACTTTTGCAACTCATACCGCTGGCTAAATAGGAACTACATGCGGGCGCCAAAGTGCAGTTTGGAGGCGTGCGCTGGCCCAGCGTGTTACTATCGTTCCAGTAAAGTCGTGTGCGAATAATATAATTGACCATCTGTCCGCACTCGGTGTAAGTGGAAAAAAGCAAAGTGGAAATACGCAAATTGGCGAACCTGAAGTCCTTTTTAACCGTGGCGGTTTTATCACGCCCAGCCAAAAACAGTCAGACGAATTGACTGTGTGCCCACGGCATAGGTATCTCTTGACCTATGGATGGCCGGGTAGAAAGCGACTGACATGTTTTCATCCGGATCATCTGGGAAAGCGCACGAAACAGAATAATGCTCGACGCGTCAACCTGGAAATGTCGAGAAGCATATATTTCTTGGAAAACCATTCAGTTCCACTTAGAGCAGGTATGAGAAAACATTAGTGCATGCATTGATAGAACACTTCTTGCCGGAGAACATTATCAGTGACTCGAGGCCCAGTTCAGACGTCGTGCTTCAGCCGTGCCAAAATAAATTCAGGAATTAAGTTCGACAAAAGCACGGCAGAAGCACGGCGTCTGAATCAAACTTTTGAATTAAGTTTGGCAAGCAATTAAGTTCGACAAGCGCAGCCGTGCTACACGGCTCTGGCCCGGCAGCGATTCAAACGTCGTGCTCCTGCCGCGCTAAACAAAATTCACAAATTGTATTAATGTATTTTGGCGAGATTGCGTTCCCGCGGAGACTTGGGAGAAGAATTGTTACGAGGCATCACTAAATCCTGAATTTGGTTCGACTCTGGCGCGACGTCTAAATCAAAGTTGTTTTCCTGCCGTGCTACAGTCAAACCAAATTACAATTAAGTTCGGCACGGCAGAAGCACGACGTCTGAACTGGGCCTTACAGTTATCACAACTGAGCTTGGGTAGCCTGTGATTCTACAAAAGGGATCTTATTTCTTTGGTATCTTGAGTAGAAACCCTAGACTATTACCATCACGAATGTTTAAAGAGTGAGAAAGGAGTGAATGCTCCTTATTTTTCCACCCCTGCATTTTTTTGTGAGAGATAAAAACAAAATCAGGACACGTTATTTATTTATCTATTAATTTATTTTGCCTTTGCCTCGATAGTTATATGTACAAAGTGCAGAAAAAGACACTACCAGATACGACCAGCAAAGCAACATGAGACAACTGTAGTGGTAAGTTTATACTGCCCTGATTAGCAATTCTACATTACAGTTATATTTGATTAGCGAATGACACATAAAACTAAGACATATAAATAAAACGCATAGTGGTTACCGTGTGGCACTAAATTTTTCTCGTGGATGCTAAATTTTGCAGGGGTGCTTTGCGGGGACTATGTTTTGAATTAATGAAGACTTAACAGCTATTTTGAGAAAGGTTATCGAAAAAAAATGAGCACGCGACAATCCCGAAAGGTATGGGATGTTATCAATACACTGCTGATCCTGACACTTTGGCTGTCGAACCTACTTTTGTTGCTTTCCTTTAGCGCTCGCAAACATACGTCCATGGTCTCTCTCGTGCCATTCTTTCAAAATTTCTTTAAAGAACAGTAAACTCAAAACCACCCACAACTATACCTTTCGGGATTGTCGCGTGCACTTTTTTCCGACAACCTTTCTCGAAATAGCTGTATACTCTCAGTAAGCTGGCGAAAACAATTTTGTGTTAATTGCCAACGAGCAGCCTAGCGAAGGCGCACTGTAAGTACAATGTATAATAATTATTTTTGTTATACAGTATACTCGCGTTCTGTCGTTTCATTGGCCAGATTACTCAGTTATATGCTAACAGATACTGGCTACTCTGTAGGTTTGGCGCGCGATGCATGACTTCCGACTAGATAGCGACGTGTGTTTCTGTACGATTGCCTGTTCGTCGTTTCTTGAAAGCAATGTATAATAAAACAGGTAAAACAATAATTAGATTCGGTTTTTGTGTTATCCGAAATAATCAAGGTCTCCATAAGTGTTATCAACCTCACCCTTCGGCTCGGTTGATTGATGACACTTTCCTCGACCTTGATTATTCCGGAAATATAACAAAAATCGAATCGAATAATTGTTTATTATTTTCTCGTGATGTTAGGAGAGCCCTCTTGTCATTCAGGATCAAGAGCCGTCAGTTTTAATGGATTCTACTAATGAGTCCCCCAAGCGACCAAATATCAGCTCTACTTCAGCATATGAAAGTGAAGTTGACATTTGAGACATGGATTCAGTGATTGAAACGGAGGATGGGGCAGAGAACTTGAGTCTGATGCGGCGCATGAGTGTCATGGCGGACGGCAGCAAATTTCAGTAGTCTGCCACCTTGTTCCCCGCAGTTATATATGTAATGGAGGATAAAGATAAAGGAAAAGAGAGGCAAATTACATACTATTTCCCAGGTAAACGTGGCGAAAGAAGTAGTGACAGGAGCTCGCC
The DNA here is from genome assembly GCA_949710005.1 of Ricordea florida. Classification (NCBI taxonomy): domain Eukaryota; kingdom Metazoa; phylum Cnidaria; class Anthozoa; order Corallimorpharia; family Ricordeidae; genus Ricordea; species Ricordea florida. The sequence continues at coordinate 28,044,715 of OX453274.1, read as the reverse complement.
TGGCTCTGAGAAACCGCCCGCGAAGTCCGTGAAGTTTACGGAATCCAACATGGTCGAACAGGCAGATATTTGGAAAGCTCTCAACACCATTCAGGACAACGCGAACAAACTTCTCGAAGAAAACAAGGCTTTACGCGACCAGTACTCTGAGCTTCAGAAGTCGCTGGAATTCCATATAGCTAAAATAGAAACTTTGGCGACGGAGAGCGAATCATTAAAGAAAGAAATGAAATCGCTGAAGAGGTCTTTAAATGAAGCCAATGAGGAACGTGAAGTAATGTATGAAGATTTGGGGGCTGCAGTCAACCAACTCGATGATTTAGAGCAGTACACCCGTAAGCACAACTTAGAAATTCTCGGAATTCCACAAACGCCTGATGAAAACATCGCAGAGCGAGTCATCGCACTTGGGAATGCGCTCAACGTTACGATCCGCAACGACGTTATAGACAAGTCATCGACTTCAAACAAGCAAGAACCCCAGTAAGCACAAGCCAATTATTGTCAGGTTCAAATCTTATAGAGCAAAGAAAGAATTTTATGGAGCTCGTAAGCAGTTAAAAGGTAAGAACCTGAATCAAGTTTTCAACGGTGGCGACTTTGTCTATATAAACGAAAATCTAACAAGAATGCGACGCCAATTACTCGCCGAAGTGTGGAAAAGAAAGAAGCTAGAGCATTGGCACAGTGCCTGGACTATAGACGGTAAAATCTTTGTTAAATTAGAAGCAGCTGATTATCCTAGAAGAATTTACAGTAATGAAGACTTAGAAAAAAAAACCTCTAAGAAGAACAAATAAAGCCCAACAGTCCCGAAGGACGTCTATTGTTATCGCTATTGTTTTCATTAAACAAAAGAGCGTATGCATAATGAAGTAGGGACCTGTGCGGAAATCTTGTCGGGACTCCTTCCAATCAATGAAATTTTTCCATTTACTAAAGCTATCCCCTCTTAACATGAAGTCGCTTAACGGCTTGATAAGTTTTTGTAATGTCCTGTGTTTTGTAATATTTCTGTTTGATGGCATCACATCTGGGGACAATTGGCAGTGGCTCTGGTGCAAGTGTTGAGCCTTAATTACATTTGCAATGGGTTTAAAATGTGTTTCCCTAAATATCAGAGGCATAAATAAGTCGATCAAACGTAGAAATTTATTTAGGTGGCTTCATAATGGCAAATATGACCTAATTTTTTTGCAGGAAACCTACAGTGACAAAACAATCGAAAATGTTTGGCGTGCAGAATGGGGCGGTGACATTTGCTATTCCCATGGCTCAAAACATAGCAGAGGCGTGATGATTCTTTTTCGCCCAACTTTAAAAGCAGAGAATATTAGCATTACTAATGATAAGAACGGGAGAATGCTTATTGTTCGCCTCACACTTCAAGATGAAGAATTTTGTTTAGTCAATGTTTACGCTCCCAACGACCAAAATCAACAAATAAATTTCTATAACGAATTAACAAGCAAGTTACGTCCCTATGCAAATCAAAATCTCATAATGGGAGGTGACTATAATTGCCCACTCGAAAATATTGATAAAATAGGTAGAAAAGACATCAGAAACAAGAAAAATGTAATCCACAGCACAGCGATTAGATTATTGGCTTATTTCAAAACATTTAGTTCCTCGTACTAGTAAAACGGATGTGTTGTCATATTACGATTCAGACCATTCCCCAATTTACGCCGAAATCGCATATAAAAATAACCAAAAAACAGCCGGTCCAGGGTTTTGGAAATTTAATAACTCTCTTCTTAATAATGAAGAATTTGTAACAAACCTAAAAATAAAAACAAACCTGACTCTCTTGAATGGACCTTCATACTTAGCACATTAAGATCCTTCGGTTTCGGTACTTCGCTAATAAACTGGGTGAAAACGCTATATAGCCATACCAAAAGTTGTATTCTGAATAATGGATGGGCAAGCAATTTTTTTGAGATCCAAAGAGGTGTTAGACAAGGCTGCCCCCTGTCTCCTTATTTATTTATCCTTTCGGCAGAGGTGTTAGCCACAGCAATCAGGAATAATACTAAAGTAAAGGGAATTTCTGTTAACAATGAAGAAATCAAAATAAGTCAATACGCGGACGACACAACACTTATCCTCGATGGGTCACGTGAATCTCTCCTAGCATCCCTAAAAATGCTAGATGATTTCAGCAAAGTATCTGGCCTCAGACTTAACGATAAGAAAACGGAAGCTCTATGGATTGGCGCAAGTATTGGAAATGAAAAAATCATGTTACCTGGAAAGGAACTGAAATGGCCAAAAGAGAAGGTAAAATCCCTTGGGCTATGGATCTCAACAAATCCTGAACTATCCGCATCTTTAAACTACAGCGAGAAACTTAAAAAAGTCAAGGAAATCTTAAGGTGCTGGAAATACCGCAGACTCACCTTGTTAGGCAAAATCACTGTAATCAAAGCATTAGTGGTCTCACAATTGGTTTATTTACTCTCACCCCTTTGTTCAAACTACACGGTCTTAAATGAAATAAACAATTTACTTTACAACTTTCTCTGGAATGGTAAAAGCGACAAGATAAAGCGCAAAGTTATGATAAATGATTTCCGCGATGGCGGCCTAAAAATGATTGACCTTATCTCCTTCAATAAATCTCTTAAGACCACATGGATTAAAAAATACTTAGATAACAGTAACAGCGGGAAATGGAAAAAACGTTTGGCTGCCAAAATCTTTTTTCTTGTAACCTTAATATCAGAGACACCTTGGCAACAATAACAACTTCGGATGCCTTTCTAAAAGAAATATTAGAAATTTGGGCAGAGGTTAACTTCGACTCCAAAATAACATCTAAAGATCAATTCTTGGATCAACCTCTTTGGCATAATTCCTTAATAAAAATAGCAAACAAGCCAGTATTTTTGAAAAACTGGTGCACGAAAGGAATAATTATGGTAAAACATCTTTTAGGACCGGACAATGACACCTTTCTCTCGTTAAAGGACTTTCGCTCAAAGTATGATTTTGACCCTCCCCCTCTCACCTTTTATGGATTAATATCTGCTGTAAAGTCTCTTCGGACCAAGTCAAACTTTCAAGATGTCCAGAACACCAATTATGAACATGAGCCGCTTTCAACAAAAATTTTGCAGGTTCAAAAAGCAACTACATTAATATACCAAAGACTGATCAATGGCAAGAGTTTAACCCCAGAATCAAGTCAAAAGAAATGGACAGAGGACTGTTGCCTACCAACTAACGATAATATAAATTGGACCGCCGCCCACGTTTTGGCGAAAACGTGCACCAAGAGCACAAAGCTGATCGAATTTCAGTATAAATTTTTACATAGACGCATCTCAGCGAATAGTTTTTTATTTAGAATAGGTCTCCAGGCTAATGAAAACTGCAGCTTCTGTCATACCTCCACAGAGTCATTAATTCATCATTTTGGTCATGCGATAAGACATCATATTTTTGGAATGAAGTCACATGATGGCTACAAAACTTAAATTTACTACCTAAAGAATATACTTTGACAAATGTTACTGCTTTGGGTCTGAGGCCAGATGTTTCTCAATTTGCACTTCTCATCAATTACTGCTTCCTGTTAGCACGATATCACATATGGCTTGCTAAATTGAAAGAAAATTCCCCTAACCCTATACATTTCGTGTGTCTATTAAAATCACAATATGAAATAGAAACAAAAAAGGGAGACGCAAGGAAATGGAAACCTCTTGCAGGATATATAAATGTTTGATTAAATATCTTTTCTCCAGCTTTATTTGTCCCTTTTTAATTCTCATCTCCTGACAGGACCATATCTAAATTCATCTGAGTATTTAACATGCCTTTGTTTCTTATTTCACTTCAACAATATAAAAAGTATATAGCCGTATGTGTTATTGATTTTTACTCCTTCTCCTTCCTTTGCCCTTATTTGTAACTCTAAGTGGATTGCTAGTTGTACTTAAGTGTTAATTTTGTAACCAGATCTATTTCATGTATGTAGCGTAAGTAGACCCTAGCGTTATAAGCAATGTAATTAGTGTTCATTTTGTAATCGTAAGTAGTGTAATTAGTGTTCATTTTGTAATCGTAAGTAGTGTAATTAGTGTACAGTTTGTAACCGTAAGCAGTGTACAGTTTGTAATAAAAAAAAAAAAAAATTCTTTTTAGCTAATGGGAAGAATTTGTATCATTAAAACCCTCGCCATCTCCAAGCTTGTTTCTAATTCTTCCGTTCTTACAGCTCCACCGAAATTTACTAGTAAAGTTAATGATATTTGCTTCAAGTTCATATGGAACTTCAAGCCTGATAAGGTCAAACGCAACTCGCTTATAGGTCCAAAAGAGAAAGGGGGCCTTAACATGGTAGATTTCGCCATGATGGACAAGTCTTTAAAAGCAGCATGGGTTAAACGTTTATATGAAGCTGGCGATGCCAAATGGTGCTCCCTCTTCTCATTGGCTACATCTCAATATGGTGGCTCTTTTCTTTTGGAATGCAATTTTAATGCACCCGATCTAAATTTTGCCTCGTATGTGCCGTCTTCTTATAAGGAAGTATTGACTGCCTGGCAGGAGCTACACTCCAAATATTTTGCGTCTGCCAAAGAATATGAAAATGAAATTATTTGGAACAACCGCTTTATTAAAATAGATGGGAAATCAGTCTTCTACCCATCCTGGAATAATCAAAATTGGTCATCTGTTAAACGAGAACAGAAAGTTTTTATCAAGATCCGAGTTTCAACATAAATATGGTATAACAGTAAATTTCCTAACATATAATGGCCTTCTTGCCGCGATCCCTGAGGTATGGAAAAGATCAATTGTAAATTCTGAACGAATGATTACTGATGTTGACAGTAAAGACCTTCCTCTTGAGAATGTCACTGCCAAATCTGCTCGCGAATTGCTTGTTTTAAAAGTGTTCAAAGCTCCTAACGTAGAAACTAAGCTAACTGAAAAATGTCTTCCTATTAAAGCCATTTATGAATTGCCTTTCAAGGTTACATTAGAAAACAAACTCAGATGTTTCCAATATAAGATCATACATAACATTCTACCCACCAACAGCAGACTCCATAAAATGAAATTGAAAATTTCTCCAAGTTGCGATCGTTGTAGCTCTCCATATGAAACCTTATCTCATCTGCTTTATGAGTGTTCGACGGTACAAACATTCTGGCAAAAAGCTATTGCATGGTGGAATGAAAAACGATCAGAAAAAGTCACCTTAATTGATACAGATATTTTTTTACGGTTACAAACCAGAATCAAGCAGTTTCTATGCCCTGAATCATTTCCTTATTATCGCTAAGTATCACCTTTTTCATCCTGGCTGAATATGGTATCTCCAGGTCTTGATATCTTCCTTCTTTTACTCAACGAAAAGATCCTATATGAACGTACAATTGCTGTTAAAAATAATACTATGATGAAATTCAGATCAAAATGGACAACATTTTGCACATGAGCTCCCCTCAAATATTCGCCCCAGAGGTTTTGCCACTATTTGCTCGTCTTTTTTTATTATTTTTGTTTGACTACATTTTTTTTCTCTCTACATACTCATTTTACTTGTTATCTTACTTTCTCTTTCGCTTCTCTTTTGCCTTCACCTAGTAGTAGAATAAACTAATACAGTGAACGATACCCAATTTAGTATATATAATTATTCATTCATATTTGTAAGTACATTATAAGTTTAAAACGAAATTTAAAAAAAAAAATTAGTATTGTAAATAATGCTATTTGTTATCGTAGGGGGAAAGGAGAGGAAAGAAGGGGGGAAGGGAAAGGAAAAAAAGAAAAAAAAAACGTAATACAGCGTGATTAATCAGCAATCTTTTTATCTATTTATTTAGGTTTTTTATTTACTGATTTCTATTTTTGTTTGTTTTTCTCTTTTTCTTTAAGTGTATCGTGATTTTGTTAAAAAAAAGAAAAAAAAATAAGCTTGTGGATTGATGAAAAAGAGTTGCAACACGGGAAGAGAGAAACGCTAAGCAATGCCGTTGAAAAGCTTACTGAAGGTCGTTATAGTCCTATTGCATCAACACTAAACACTTCATGGGATGATGTGTCAGTCACACAGCAAAAATATTACCAGCGCAAAATGAAGGAGGTTATTCAAGCAGCGTTATCTGTTGTTGTTCCTGGGCAAGAAGAGTACATGTGGAACTGTTTGCGAGACGAAAGGGAAATTGCAGATCTAAGTGAGGAACCACCAGCGAAAAGAAAACGAATTGACACGGGCCTTGTACAGACGCCTATATCTGCCCATAACGACGCTGAAAACTGGCAAACTAAGCGCCAGATTCTATTCCTTTTTGTAAATGACTTTAGCAAAACCGAGCTTCAGGAATTGATCCGAGGCCTATCGAAAGGGCGGATTGACCAAACCCGTTGCCATGCTACTGACGTAGGCGAAGGCCAGCCCATTAATGATAAGCCTATTTTTCGCGCACGCCTAGACCCTGTGAAGATGGATCATTTCGTTTACTATATATCAAGACCTTGCTTCTTACAAGATGTTGCATATGGCACCCAAAAACTGAAACTATATAGACAGTGGTGGACACGCTGTAATACCTGCAGTGATAAGAACCCTAATACCGTCAAGGATTATCGCACAATATCAAGCTTACTGCAGAGAAATTGGATTTGATCCGGCAAGCGAACGCACTCTCTTCAGGATCTTAGAAGTGTGCCACGCTTCCATGCAGAAGTCATTGCATGGCCTCGACTATATTACCACGGACGGCGAGCAAGCATTTGATTCACTTGAAGACATGGTCATTACTCTCAAAACTGCTACAGCCGTAACTTCCAACTGGGAAAAAGAAGCCAAACAGCAACTCTCAGATACAAGGAGATACCTTAAAGCCGACTTTAGGTTACATGTGAGCAAGGATGAGAGGTGTGAAGACCATTGTACAATGTATGCACTGAGTGACCCCAATGATCCTCCATTTAAGGACACGTTCGCTGTGACGCCTGTCGTGGTATTGAGACGGTGATGAAATAGATTGGCGCTGAAATAGAGGGTGCATTCAACGAAGATGGTGATTTTTTAACTAAACGAAAGCTTCAGCTTGAGCACGGTAAAGCACAAGAAGCCATGTGCGCATGGAAAGCGCATATTCTACGCGCTGTTAACCAAGATTTTGCCAAACAAGATGTGTTGAGTGCGCTTGACGGTGGTAGCTGCCTTATCGTCATGGACTGGGCCATGAAATTCTTACCTCTGTACTACAGAGAACAAATGAGGGATTTCTTTGGGAAGAGAGCTAAGATCTGGCACGTAAGCTGTATAATTGAGAAAGAGGAGGACAGCTATTCAGTGCAGTGTTTTTCTCATTTATTTGAAGAATTCAAACAAGACTGGTTTGCTGTACATGTCGCATCCATCGTGGAGAATCTTTTAGAGATTCTTAAGAGAGAGAAGCCATTCATTTCAGAGGTGTTTCTTAGCTCAGACAATTGCGCTTGCTATCACAACGCAGCCTTGTTGCTTGCTCTTCCAGCCATTTGTTCAAGAACTAGGATACGTATCCGTAGATATGATTTTTCAGAACCACAGGCAGGGAAAGACATATGTGACAGAAAAATAGCTCCGATGAAAGCCCACATTAGACGATACGAGAACGAGAAGCACGATGTAGCAACTGCTGCAAAAATGAAGGAAGAACCTGAGTCTCATGGAGGTGTCAGAGGGAGCAGAGTAGCTGTTGCCGCTGTTAACTTAGCTAATGAAACTGGTGGGACAAACAAAGTCAAAGGAATTAGTAAGCTCAACAATTTTGAGTTTACAGCAGAGGGAATTCGTATTTGGAGTGCATACCAAGTTGGACCCGGAAAACTGGTGTCGTGTGAAGGAATGAAACCACAGGAGAATACCGGATTGAAGTTGTTACAACCTTTTGGGGCAATTCCCCAGGCCCAAGGCATTTTCAACACGAGGCCCACTTATATAGAGCGATTCGCCAAAAATCAGGTCTTTTTCTGCAAGACAGTAGGCTGCGTGGTAACGTTTGAAAACGAAAACGAAGCACAAAACCATATGGAAACTGGAGTTCATAAGCTTGTTTTGGAACGCGAAACACCTTACGACAGTATGCGAAGAAAATGAGCGCAGCATGTTACCGAAATAGCTTCCCGGACGACTCTGAGTGTGGCAACTACATCAACCCGAGCTCTTGGTACAGGCAATGGAAATGAAGCTCCCACTAAGACCTCCGAGAACGTTAAACATTTTTTGATTGGAAAATTCAATGAGGGTCTTAGTGGCCAGATGGCAAATCCGTCAGAAGTCGCAAAAGAGATGCAGGAAGCTAAGGACTCGAATGGCTCACCTGTATTTTTGCCTGAGGACTGGAAAACTGCACGGCAAATAAGCAGCTTTTTTCACGACTGCCAGCATTAAAGAAAAGCAGTCATGTTGATGCAGTGACACTAGGTGATGAAGAAAATGTCGATGAAGAGGATCTTAGGAGCTGGGAAGGTCGCTTAGAAGCAGAGAGTATAGGGAAGGAAGTGTACAGTGCAGTGGATCTTCAACACCCAGTTTATTCTGAAGGCCACAATATTTGCTTGATGGCAAAAGAGAGAAAGCTTAAAAATCTCAAAGTTCTAGACCTAAAGAACTTCTGTACAAATCTTTCTTTGACGACCAATGGAAATCAGCAAAGAAAAGTTACCTTCATAAACGCCATTGAGGAGTTAGTTAATTCTTGTTCATGTAGCATTTTGTTGTAAGACATCGACTGTATCGGGGTCGATTAACTTGAAACAAAAACAGTCGTACGAGAGAAGCCTGGAAGACTCAGTCAGAGACCAGTTCAGTGGTGACGCAATTTTTTTACGATTGCTATTACGGCATTTTGGCATTGTATCTACTACAATAATTATAGTTAAGAGTGTGTATTAAGGACACCTTAACAATTGTTACAAATTTATGTATAGAACGATTTTCGTATAACCTTGAAATGAAAATGCGCCATCAGAAACAACAAAGGAACGGAAATAAAGCGGTTTGATTGGCTTATGCCCGAGAACTTTTAGAAATCAGTGGGATAGTTCGCTTTGATGTCATACCTCAACACGATTGGCCAATCGAACAATGTTTTCTCCCCTTCTATTGGGTTTTCTTTGGCGGGAAAACGAATAGTCCATATTTTGATCTTTTCATCCATTGGCTTATAAAACAAATAACGAACACTTGCTGAAACCATTTTCAAGGTCATACGCAAATCGCTGTACTGAATATTTAGGCTAATTAGGGGCGTATGGTTAACCAAGACCTTCTAATCCATTTTTTTATAACCTTTTGACTTAAATGAGGGTAAGGTATGGCTTGTTATTAGAAGCGGACACGACTGTTTTCCATTTTTTTTAAACTGACCATTGATGAAAGCAAAACTGTCGATAACGAAGAAATCACTAAGCGTAACAGCGTGGCACAGTCTGCCCGCTAGACCCCTAAGTTCACCTGCTAGCAAGGTCAATCCAACTCACATGAAAATTACAACAAGGTTTGCTACGGCTGGTTTAATTGGTTGCGAATAAACCAATCACCATCTGTGAGATTGAACGGTGTGAACTTGGATATCCCTAGCTAGCTAATTCCGCCAATCGATTTTTATGTTTTAGCTCAAAACCATTAAATTCGTAACCTGCGCGCGTCAAAATCTCCGATGATCTCCTCATGCGCCTGCTTTTCTGGGAAAAAAGATTTTATTTATTATTCAAGTGTTCGGCGGCGAAAAAATGTGGATTTCTTTACACCAATCATTAGTTTTTCATTCTGAGTCCTCCTCTTTATCCATGGTTTCCATGTGGGAAATTGGCTTGCCTTGCTCTTCCAGGTATCTCGGCCATAGCTGCCATGTCTTAATTTGGTCATGGTTAAGAGAGTATGTTTTTGCGAAATAGTTTCTTATCCTCGGCACTTATCCTTCGTTTCAGTAGTTGATAAGAATAAGTACATGTAAAGGCCTTTTATACGACGGAACATGTACGAGTTCGTGGTGGTCTTTTAGTTCAATATCAAGAATTATGAAATTTGATACCGGCATCATTCACTTCTGGTGGAAACGGGTTCCACAATTCGCTCGCATTATGCGTTTATTGTTGTTGTTGTTGTTTTTGTTGTTTTGATTCCTTTTTGTATGAATAGAGATAAATGCTCAACGTTTTTACTTTTCTGACACATAAACAATCGAGAAGTTAACATGTCTTTGAGCAATGATAATTATGTACGATCAAACAGTGCGTGACAAACTGGCCGTGACGTGACATATCGTCCGCACCGGTGATAAAGTGGACCTTAAATCGCTGACAGTGCCTCTAATTTACCAGGTCCCAAACTTGCGTTTTTTTTACATGTATAGTAAGGGTAATAATGAGTGCAAAGAAGTATTTCATGTCCTAATAAACTGCCGCCTTTTTCAGAAAACGATTTTTGAAAAAGTGGTTCATTAAGCAAATAATATTTCCAAATTTTTCTATGTGCAAGTTATTTTGCCTTTGAAACATTGATAAATGGTTGGAAGTGGCCGTTGATGACCTAGAATGATAGCAGGTCTATGGAAATAACAGTATCCTGAAGTTGAAGGTATTTGCAGTGCGAGAAAAGATTTAACGCGTCGCCGAAGTTAAGCATCTAAATTACGCGTATTTTCAGTTGTTGTTGGCTGGTTTTTTTGGGGGGTGGTCTGATCTCGGAAACTAAAAGCTGATGAAGTTTAAGAATACTGCCATTCATTCTGTCTCAATGAAGGATGAAAACAGCCGAAAGATGAAAGGAATCGGTTGACCTCGATCCTTGGCTTCTGCCCGGTTTTCTCATTCAGTGGAACTTAAACCCTTTGGAGTTCGCTATTTTCGGGTTGTCTTGTCCTCATTACTGGCGCTGAGCGTTGGTCAGTATTACATCAAGGCACGACTCTTCGTGTCGCTGAGATTCTAGTACGTTCATTAAAAATTGAGTTGAGGTAATACCTGTCAAAGATATCTAGCAAGCACCTGCCCTCCTTATTGCCATCTTGGGGGTGAAGTATATTACAATTTAAGTCTTCGGAGCAAGTCACAGTGTGGCAAGATGCCATGGCTTAATCCAACAGACCTTTCAGTTAGCTAATAATATTTAAAAATATTATTGGTTTTACAGGATATAAAAATTGGATTATGTGATGAGTTTCATAGTGAATATCCAAAATAAAAGCGGATTTATCGAAGTTTAGATTTCATCCTTAAGAAAGTTTTTTGATTGGATCTATGAAGGAGAAAAACATTTATGTACCTACTAGACATTGTGAATTATCGTTTGAGCTATTATCTAAAGTGTTTGGAAAAAAGCCATTGAACAATTGAGAATTGATCTAAGTATTCAACAAATGTATGGCACCTTCAATAATTCGGATTTAATTCTAGTATTTTTTAATAGATACATGAAAAACAAAATGTCTGGATGTTGTACCAATGTAAGAGTCAAAAGAAGCTGTCCTAAGCCGCATCAGCTCTTCGTCATTCGTTCTGACGAAGGACTAACGCTCGCGGAAGCGTGAGCTGCCCTTACTAGTCTTACGGTGGTACAATTTACATTTACCAACTTGTTTGATAAACCAGTGTTGTCACAAGTGCAGACTATTATCTTTCAAAATCGAATGGGAAAACTAAATATTAAAACTATCGTACTTTAGATGAGTAACTGTAGGAGTCTGAGATAATTTCAAAACTCTTTTTCCAAATTATAATAGCTGGAAGTTTAAATTTGATCCATACGGTAATCATATGGAATGGATTTATCAAGGATCATGGTTTTATATTAGTACTAGACAAAAAGACTTCTCTCTGAATTACTTAACCAAAGCATTTCGCGATCAAGTGAAGGAAAAATTAAAAAAAGATCTGGGGACTGGGGTCGTCAAAGTAGAAACTTCAGTGAAGATTTACCTAATAATTTTTTTTCAATACATCCAATGCAGATCGAACCAAATTTAAATTAGTACATGATTCAGAATATGGTAATAGTATCTATTGGACATACAATCGACGAGCCATTATAAGTCATGAAGACTTCAGTATTAAATCGTGCTCATATCATTGGTTTTACAGTATATAAAAATGGGATTATGGGATGAGTTTCATAGTGAATATCCAAAATAAAGGCGGATTTATAGAAGTTTAGATTTCATCCTTAAGAAAGTTTTTTTTGGTTGGATCTATGAAGTGATTTTGCGGTTGAGCTATTATCAAAAGTGCTTGGAAAAAAGCCATTGAACAATTTAAAATTGATCTAAGTATTCAACAAATGTATGACAAATGATTTCTTCGCCAATATCGGCACTAGACTTGGACGAGCCAATAGAAATTTTCAACACCAGAGCGATCGCATCGGTTGCTCAGTGCCCTCTGTGACCGATATCACCATCCGCGAAGTTTCGATCCGACGTAAATTAAAAGCCATTAAGCCAAATAAATCTGCGGGTCCTGATGACATTGCACCTAAATTATTAAAACTAGCTGAGCCTACCGTTGTCTCTCCCTTGACCGGTCTATTCTCATTCTGTGCTCACCTCGGAGAAGCCTTTACTGATTGGAAGAAAGCTCGTATGATCCCGGTGTATAAAAAAGATGATGAAGCTGACACAAATAACTATTGACCAATATCAGTTCTTAGTGTTCCAAGCAAGATAATGTAATCTTGTGTATCAGAATCAGTCGTTCGACATGTTTTCCAAAATAACCTGGTTACAGACAAGGAGTGGGCTTACCGTGAGAAGCATTCTACTAAACTACTGCTTGTACACCTGTCAGAAATCTGGAGAACAGCTATTGATGCCGAAAAAGTGGTTGCAGTGCTGTTTGTTGACTTCAGAAAAGCTTTTGACTGTGTATCTCATGCTATCCTACTGCATAAGTTGAATTTTCAATTTGGAGTTCAAGGTTGTCTTTTATCATGGCTGACAGACTACCCAACAGATCGAACGGCCAGCACTCATCTGTGCTAAATGTCTCTTGCGGGATTCCCCAAGGATCAGTACTTGGCCCAACGTTGTTTGCCTAGTACACCAATGACCTACCAAGTGCTGCACGCAGATGACACCACTGTTTATTGCATCGGGGGCTCTGTTGATAATACTGTCACTTCTTTAAATAAGGCTTTATCGGAACTGAACAGTTAGTGCCGACTCTTTAACCCCTCACTCGGCAAAGTGTGAAGCTATGTTGTTGATGAGAAAACCGCACATCTGGGCCGCTAAATTCTGACTATTGGAGAGGATCGGATCGAGTGAGTGAAACACTCTCGTCTTTTGGGCGTTACTATCGATGAGAGGCTTTCCTGGTCACGTCACCTTACAGATGTAAACAAACTGAACCTCTTGACAAGGAGTTTGTTCTTGAGCCCTATTGGACTTGTACTTCAAGATAATATTACCTTCAGTTCTAGTATATTTTAACCCTCTATTATAAACTTCGATTAATCAAACTACTCCATAGCGTGTTTATAGGTTACGCAACTACGGCTCTTTCATACTTGACAAATAAACCCTGCACAGCATACAGCTTGACAAGGAGTAATAACATAATCTTCCCACGTTTTAACTTGCAGTTTCTAAAACACTCTCTTAGCTATAGAGGCTACGCTATCTCGAGTCATTTTACAGACCAGTTTACTGTTTTCTATCGCAAAGTGAATAAGGACACTTATTTTACGGAACTTGATTTTAGCTCACAGTCGGTCCAGTCGCTGCCCATGCACTACCAAGATTTTGAATGCTTTTAACTATAGTCAATTTACTTAGACGTATTTAATACAAATTCATTGTACTGTTTGGTTAAAATACTACTGTATTTTTAGAGTTTTAATTGTAGTTGTATTTTGTAAGTGATGTTATTCTTATTTTTATACAGTCTTATCCATTTGTAACCATTTTTACACGACCCCACAAGCTTTGAGCTTTAAACCATATCATGTTTAAATAAAGGATATGTATGTATGTATGTATGATTTAAATCCTGAAACTAGGTGAAGATTACATCGGGAATTAGGCTATTAAAACTTTCAGACGTTAAACCATGGGATTATGGGAAGATTTTAGAAGAAAGTACCCTGGTCAGGAGCAAATTTTGCAAAATTTAAATTGGTATCATACCAAAATCAAGATTGGATTAAATGGAATTATCTAAATTATGTTATGTTTCTATTAAGTGATAATAATCCAAATATTAATAGATTTACTGCATCACTTACGAATACGCAAAAAGCTCAATTAAATATTGATTTAAGTTTAACAACTGCAGTAAACCGGATGCGTCAAGAGTTCCATAGACAATATCCAAACGCTGATTTTTCACGTTTCTAATTCGCTAGTGTAGTTTATACAGGTAACAAAATTATCTATTGGAAAAAAGATGGTAATTGGATCAAACTATTTTCTGGAAAGACAATAAGAAACCCTCTAATAAATTTAAATTCAGTTCCAAGTGCAAATTTGGAACAACTTAAAATAAATTTAGGAAATCCCAGTCTCCCCATTAGTGTCCAAGAATTCCAAGAAAATATTAAGATGTAGGATTTTTACTGCAAAAAACACAATTAAAGATGATACATTTGCCAAGTTCTTAAAAAAATGGCAAAATACATATAAAAAGTGCTAGATGTTGAAGCGTACACGGAAATTTCGATATACCTTGTAGCAAAAGATGTCGGAAGGTACATGGAAAGTTCCGTGTACCTAGTAGCAAAAGATGTGGAGAGGTACATGGAAATTTCGGTGTACCTTTAGCAAAAGATGTCGATAGGTACATGGGAATTTCCGTGTACCTTGTAGCAAGAGATGTGAAAAGGTACATGGAAGTTTCCGTGTACCTTTAGCAAAAGATGTTGAAAGGTACATAGAAATTTCCGTGTACCTTAGCAAAAGATGTCGAAAGGTACATGGAAAATTCCGTGTACCTAGTAGCAAGAGATGTGGAAAGGTACATGGAAATTTCCGTGTACCTTTAGAAAAAGATGTCGATAGGTACATAGATATTTCCGTGTACCTTGTAGCAAGAGATGTGAAAAGGTACATGGAATTTTCCGTGTACCTTTAACAAAAGATGTCAAAAGGCACATGGAAATGTCCTTGTACCTTTAGAAAAAGATGTTTAAAGGAAATTTCCGTGTACCTTTCAACCGTGAGGTTTGACGTTTGGTTGCAAAGGAATAACAAAATTGAATTAATTTTAATGTATTTTTTAACTAGTTTTCATAACTAAAGGAAAAATATTAACAATGTCTACTGCTGTATGGAAAAACTATCTATATTCTGACATATAATTATGGAAAATCTACACAACCATTGTAAGAATTGACAAGAGCAACATAAACATTATCTGAAAGGGTAATACGTCTTATACTGCAAGCTGAGTACCAAGAAGGACACGTTTCGTCTTAATAAGCACACATCTATCAACGTTTATGGACAATTTGAGAGCAAATACAAGAGTGCCTTCAGTGTTTTAGGTAAGCCCTAGCCTTAGTTAAATTTAAAAGAAATTTCCTGAGTTATAAGGCTGCCCACACGCATGGGTGCTTGATCGTTGTAGTAGTACAGGTAATAGAAATACTGTGTATCATTTTCTACCATACTTACGTTGCAGGGTTAAATGACTGAGGGCGTGTTTCATTTTCTTTCCTTGGGCAGAGAAGGAGTGGGGGAGATGCAACGACTCATGAAAACTTAAGCGTAATCCTATATTTTCAGGAGGGGCAGGAAATATCAGAAACAGTAAAAATGTAACACTTGTCATTTATTTCCTACCATTTACTAGCTCAGCAAGCCACAAAATGTCTCCAACTGTAGAAACCTGCCACAGGAAATTTAACGTTCTTAGCCTCGAAATAATGTCGTGAATAAAGAAACATGAATTGTATAAGTTATGAAACTAGTGAAGGTTCCTGAGTTATTGCAATACAGTAATTTATGTTCTGAATTTGTAACAAAAAGTTGACCTGAGAATTTTTGCTCTTCTTTCCAGCATCTGCAGCAGCTGCTTGTGCGGAGGTTGGCAGTTTAATTGTATCGTTGCTGAGACCGATGAGTGCAAGTTGAGATCAATCAGACGGAGAATTGTAGAAACTCAATTCCTGACTGAAAATAATTGCAACGGGCTTGCAATGCTTTAAAATATTTACACAGTTATTCGTAAGAGGAGACAAAAAAACGAACAAAAGAAACACAAGTCGACACTATTGAAACAAATGTAATTACACCGGCAGACGCCTCACAGCTTTAATTCATGCCTATTACCGAAACCCCTCGATTAAGCGCCTGGAGAGCATTTCAAATTTAGGGTTTTTCTTAGTACATTTTTCATAGTACATTAAGGGCTGACAACTGTTCACAGGGACTATTAGAAGACATCTAAAAATCATTTCTTTCAGTATCCTCGGGTATCTACTAGTTTTTACCTTTTAGTTTCCATGAACCCCAAAGCAATTTTATACTTTACATCCTAGCAGGATATCGTGCTTAAATGAAGGATGTATCGTTGTTGTAAGGTAAATTTCCGTCCAAGAAACATCGGAAGCGGTACCTCGAAGGACGCTTATTCTAGGATGTAGGGTAATTGATATTCAACTAAGCTGGTTTAATAAGAAGTTGTTGTATGTAGCAAAGTGTAATCATATATTACTAAATTTCAAAGAAACGTACTTACCACTGTTTATTTGATTATATAAATACATCTTTTTATACATGTATAAAACATCTCGCTTTATATTCTGTGGCCTTGAAGTTTCCATGTACCTTAGCATTCTAGAACCTTAATTCCATGTACCTTTGCATTCTAGAACCGTAAAGGTACATGGAAATTTCCATGTATCTTTGCGTTATACAACCGTAAAGGTACATGGAAATTTCCAAGTACCTTTGCATTGTAGAACCGTAAAGGTACATGGAAATTTCCATGTACCTTTGCATTCTAGAATCGTAAAGGTACATGGAAATTTCCATGTACCTTTAAGTTTAAAACCCACCACTAACTGTATAACCTGGGATAGAACGGGCGAAAAGTTAAGTATTTTGAAACAAATTTCGTTTTACTGTATTAAATTGGAAGGAAAAGGATTAAATGAGCTAATGTCTACCAGATGAAGTAAAAAAATGGCAAAATATTAAACTTTTTAAGACATTTAAGACTCTTTGGTGAGGAAATGGCACGAAAATGACTGAAATAGCTTAATATTGCCAGAAAATCGCCGTCTTAGAATATCCCGGATGTTTTTAGAACGTGTTGCCTAAATATGTCATAATGAGCAGGTAGATTCTCTGTAAGAGATTAACATTTCATAGCTCCATTGATATAGCATGATTCTCGTTATGTTTACTCATAAACATTTGCTCGTAAGGTCTTGTAAAGTTATCTCTCGTAAATTAAAGTTTACACACTGACCCGGTTTCGAAAACGCTTATCATCGTTTAGGGTGGGTCCGTCTACAGCGAACGGTGTCTGCATTTGTGTCTGGTTTGAGACTATCAGACACCACATTTGTGCTTACTTTCAACGATGCCGTTTTCGTATGCACTTTGGCTTAATTAATACTATTAAGATGCGCTTCGGTTAGGTTGGCTCATTTGCTTTGCTAGCTTGAGTGCAATTTGTGACTGAACGCTAAAAAATGAATCCGAAATTTAACATCAGGCGTTTCCCCTGGAAAGCACAAGTAATTATTTTTCATCGTAACAGATGGGGGCATAAAGTACACAAAATAGCTTTTGACGAAATAAAATCAAAGGGTCACTTTATTTTGATCTTTTTAAATTGGATTTTATTAATGGCGAAGCTAGGATACTATTCGTGTCGCTTCCGGTCAGACCACGTGGCGCTCAAGCCCGAGTAAATCGAGCCGAGAGTTTTTATATATGTATATATGTATATAATAAAAAGTTAAGATGCTTCGAGCCAACAGGGATGCCACGCGCCAGAAGGATCCAAAAGGATTCGTAGTCCAAACCTCGAGTAATGAAATTTGTAGGCAATTGTGGAAAACGAGGACGGACAACTTCGAGCGAAAAAAATATATACAGTAAAAAATCTAAAAACAGTTTAAAAATTTAATAAAAATAGACGTTTCGGTCAGAGACATTCATCAGTTGCAGTGCAAGTAAATAAGAAATTACAATATCCTTAAATAAGTTTACACTATAAAAAATGACATAATATTACAAAGATGATTACATAACAGGGCGTGGTAACACATGAAAATGAAAAAAATTAAGCAATGATAAACAATCGGTGATTACCAAGCGAGAAACTATGACAATGCGGTACAAGACTCAAGAAACACAAACCAAATATGAATAAATAATCGGATATAATACAAATAAGATTAATGTCGTGATTCGTCAAGTCAGCCGAAAGTGTGAAGGGCCCCGCGTGTAAAATATTCAATATTCATAAAACGCCGTCCTAGGAAGAACTTATAATAAAATCCCCAAACAAAGCCCTTGAAACTATGCCGCGGCAAGGCACAACAGGCGCCCTGAACAGGGCCCTTAAACAACAATAATGTAATAAATTCCCCGATGGGGGCCCCTGAGAAAACCTAGCACTAGGAAAGCTAACAAGATCCAAGGTCAGGGCCTTTGAACACCTGAACTAAGATAACCGCCAAATTAGCAAATTATTTTTACGCTAATCGTGTTTAAACCGTTTAATTTTCTAGAAATCTCTGAGGAATTTGTTCTGTCGCAGTTACGTAGCCTGAAATCTGGGAAGGCTGTGGGTTTGGACGGCATACCAGCGCGCCTTTTAAAAGATTCTGCGGATATTGTAGTCAAGCCGGTGACGTTCATTATCAACACTTCGTTGCGTACTTCCAAAGTCCCTTGTGATTGGAAATCTGCGCGGGTTATTCCACTTTTTAAGGTAGTAGATACCCGCAAAAACGACACAATTTTGTGAAATTTGTTTTAAGGAGTGTTCCATGATAAGTACAGATATTGAACAAAAACTCATAATGGGTCAAAAGTACATTGTTTCAACTACCATTGGAACATATTTTCGCCAAGTGTCATTGCGCACTTCTTGGCATGGAGGGGTGTGTACTTGGGCACCCGCTATGAGATACCTATAATTTTGGGGCAGGTCAATCTCCTTCAAAATCAGTCTGATCACAGCCAAAATTGGCAAGGAGATACAAAAAAGCATTGTAGAATGCAATGATCTACTTTTCATAAAGGTCTGGGGGGGTGATGTTTCCATGGCAACGATCAAAGTTGAAAAATATTTTTTCTTCATGTTGGCATGCTTTTACTGACGCAAGTTTTAGTCTCATGGCTTCAAAAACCACATCATTGCATTCTACACCTAAAAAAACATAAGGTCACCAAATTTCATGAAAATTGAACAATTCGTTTTCTCAAACGACCTGCCCCAATACAGCATTATAGTAAAAAACGCTAACTTTTTCTATACATAAAATTTCCACTTTTTTGAGAAACAAAGCCATTTTACGGCATATTAACCAGGTAAAAGTCACTAAAATAAACATAATAGAAGCATTAGAGAGGGTCTTGACATGCATAAACCTTTATTTTGGAAATGGTCAATTTTTTACAAATCTGCGGGTATCTACTACCTTAAAAAGGGCAAGGCTGATGAGATGGACAATTATTGCCCGATTTCCATTTTACCTGTTCTATCCAAGGTTTTAGAACGGGCTGTACATATCCAACTGTACAACTATCTTCAGCAATACAAGATCTTGAGCCCTTATCAGTGCGGTTTTCGGAAGTGTCACTCAACAGAATTCGCTGCTCTTAGTTTTTCTGATAATATACGTAGGAACATAGACCAAGGTCAATTAACTGGTGCTGTGTTTATTGACCTTCGTAAAGCTTTTGACACTGTGGATCATGCGGTACTTCTGGACAAGCTTTCCAATTTGGGGATTGTGGATAAAGAGCATGGCTGGTTTATGGACTACCTGTCGAACCGCACCCAGGTTGTTGAGTTTCAAGGGGTGACTTCTACTCCGGAAGCCATCTCTGTTGGAGTACCTCAGGGTTCTATCCTTGGTCCACTTTTGTTTATTCTACACATAAATGATTTACCTGAGGTGGTGTCCCAATGCAATATTTTGATGTACGCTGATGACACTGTTTTATACTGCTCATCCTCTAAAGCCTCTATTATTCAAGACAAGCTGATTGCTGATCTGTCTAAAATTGAACACTGGCTTTCTTTTAATAGTCTGTTTATTAATGTCTCAAAAACTGAAGCTATGCTTTTCGGAACTGCCCCCAGATTATCGGCCGTAAACTCTTTTTCTATTACTTTAAATAACAATGTTATTAAGCGGGTTTTTCACTTCACTTATCTCGGTATAGTTTTTGATGACCGCCTTAGTTGGAATGAGCGTATAAAACACCTTATTTCGAAGGCAGAAAAACGCGTAGGAATGCTCGGCAGGCTTCGTAGAGGTCTCACTAGAGAGAGTGCAAATATAGTTTATTGTAGTCTATTTAGGCCAATTTTAGAATACTGTGTAAGTGTGTGGGGCTGCTGCGGAGTAGGTCACAAACAAGACCTTAAAGCCCTCCAAAACCGGGCTGCCAGAATAGTTGCACGAACTGTGCGCAGCAACCCGGCAATGGACGTTCTGAAATGGCCCACGCTGGAGGAGCGCCGTCGTAAATCTGTTTTTAAACTCGTTAAGAAATGCCTGCAAGGGCAATGTCCCCAATATTTTAAAGAATATTTTAAACGTAATAATACAATCCATGCGCGCATCACTAGACAAAGCAACCTTTTAATTCCGCCTGCTGTAAGGACTGAGATCGCAAAACGATCCTTCTATTACTATGGTTGCACTCTTTTTAACGAACTATCTTGATGCTATTTCGTACTCATTTGCTTCTAAATCTTTTATTTGTACATAGTTTTCTATCTATATTATTATTAATGTTAGTGTAATGCATATGTATGCTATAGTTTTAGTACATTGTTGCGCTCAGGGCTCCCATTGATAACAGACAGCTTTTTGCATCTGAAGGGGCTACCCTGAGCGGTATCAATCAATAAAGGTTCTTTACTTCCTTACTTTACTTTATCGGACTAGTGCTATTGTTTTGTCGGGGGTAGGGTTAGAGAATTTTGCTTTTAAGGCTAAACATCTCTGTTGTTTTATTTGATTTCACATCTCAGTTGTTTCAGTGTGTAATCAGAGTTTGTGTAAGGTACTTTATTTTGCATGTAAAGCCTAAAAAGAGTTAGTGATACTGCAGGGGGGGGTGGGGTGGGGTCGGCAGGGGATATGACAGGAAAGCAGTAAGGGGGGAGGACAGGGATGTGGGGGAATAGGGAAGCCTAATAGGCTTTGGCTTATGTCTGGTTAAGGTAATTGGTCTGAAATGCTAAGGCCTAAAACGCTTTGATTCTTCACGTGAGGTGAAATTTTTTATAAGTACGTTTTCTCAGAAACGCTTATATATGTATATATGTATATATGTATAATTATGTATAATTATGTATATATGTATATCTATGTATATATGTATATATGTATATGTATATGTATATGTATATGTATAAGTATATGTATATGTATATATAGAATTCGGTTACTAAATGAAAACACACATGATTCCCTGCAACTCTGAGTTTCGCGCTTACGCACTCACACTCATCAGGCAGATTTAATGAAGAAAAACCCTATCAGCTAGTATATATATATATATATATATATATTTACAATAAGTAGAACAATAGGAGAAGCTGCGCGTTAATTACAATAGGTGAGGAAGGCGGATCTATTAGAACAAAGGGATGTGTGAAGTAAACTGTCTAAACTAAAAACTAAAAGCGTAGGGGCGTACAACAATAGTTCAGTATTGTATAAGATGAGCGTCAATTGTTCTTTAAGTAAAACTTGTTTTCATGTCGGCACCTGGAAATAAGTTCAGATCGTTTGTTCAGGAGATTGTAATTGCTGTGTTTGATAATATAAAGTTTTTCTGCTAGGCATAAGTCACATCGTTTACTTGAATTATTGTAGGGGCGAGCTCTTGCGATGATAGACCATTTAGTTGTGAAATTGATGTTGCTGTCTTTGAGTTGCCAGATGTACTTTGATAATTCAGTGCTGTTAGAAAGTTTTCTGTGGGTGAATGTAGACTTGTGTTGGGTATATCTCTGTTTCAAAGTTCCTTCAGTCAGTCCGATGTAGTTCTTGGTTGTAGTTTGATTAGATGTCGTATAGGTTACTTGTGCGTTGTAGATGAGGCTGGTGGTTAAGCATTTATTGTCGAGAGGGCAGTTTCGTTGAGATCTGCAGTTACATAGCTTGTCGCTGCTGTCGTTGTTGCCATTATTAGATAAGATTTTCTTGTTATGCTTGCTTATGATGGCTCCCATATTCTCCATACAGCTATAGCTTACTTTAATGTTGTTCTTGTTGAAAAGGGTGTGATACTTGTGTTGTCGAGGAAAGTGTTTAGATACAAGCTTGAGGAAGACTTTGCCGATGTTAGTTTTCACGTTGCTGCTGAATGGAGGATTATACCAGATAATGTTACGCTTGCGGTTTCGTCTTGGTCGAGTTGCTTGTCTATGTTTGTTATAGGAAAGGCTTGTTGTGTATCCACTGGATTTGAGGGCGTCGTCATAGGTAGTCTTAGCTTTGTTAAATTCGTCTTCGTTGCAGGAGATGTCTGAAATTCTACGGTTAATGGAGTCGGGTAGCTGCTTGATGATGTTATATACCGCTCTACACAAATGTGTATTGAGCACTATTCA